>JAPIVC010000237.1:0-227500 GCA_030586385.1 Camponotus fellah | reverse complement strand
GAAAGAGGAGATCAAACGTTTGACGCTATACACTCATTTGGTACAACGAGTGGCAAAATCCATCTGTGACAATGACGTTGACGCATATCTTAAAAAAAACATTCACACTTTTTTAGTCCAACGAATAATTGCTAGAAAACAATATTCGTGGATTAGAAAAATATGTGAGGTGCAAGTGGCTAGGATCTAGAATCGTACCCGAATCTTTCGCTTTCCGGACAACTGCTCTAAACTATTAAGCTATCCAGACTTCACACTTAATGCCGTTATTTAACACAGTGATATGCAACTCCAGAGCGAAGTTGGAATCTCATTCGATGGATGCAATGTCGATTGTCAAGGAGGATCTCTAAATGGGCGTTCGACCAAATAAATGACAGCAAAGGTGAGGATTAATGTTAAAACCAAAAAAGATTGTAAATAATTATCTTTAAAAGAGTATCATAAAAGAGTATGCATACATGCACATTTTGGATGAAGTTTTATTTTAATCTTAATATTGATGTCTTCAAATGTCATCGACTTTGGTTTTAAGCAGTTGTTTTTTGTTCTTGAGAAATTATGATATTCAATAAATAATATCAAGTATATCAAAAAATGATACTTATTCGTTATTATTTGCATTCATAAAATATATCATTTTGCAATAAAGAAGATATACATAAATATATACATACCGCACAAATATGTACATGAAAATGCATGCAATTAAAGACTAATTTATAAAAACAAATTTAATTTAAATTCACAAGATATTAAAATTTCTTATAGAATCACTTTACTTAAAATATAATGAAGTATAAATTACTATCAAATACATACTGTAAATAGAAATGGTGTCCTCAAATTGCACGATGAATGTTGAAGAAATTTCATAACAAGATCACAACATGCCGGATCTGCATTAGGTTGTGATATTTTTCGTAATATATAACCTAAATATAAGCCAAAAGCTTTTCTCGCTTCACCAGGACTGAAATATTGTACATTTGATTTAATGTATTCGTGTATAGAAGAGAAAGAAAATAATAACAATGCAGATAAAATAATTAGTCAAAAATAAAATTAAATAATTGATATCAAGTTAAATAATTAATATTTGTTAAATTTTGATAGCAAACCTGAGTTTATTGCCTTCTTGCATTGATTGTATTACTTGATTTTTATATTTGTGCATATCTATACCTAAATTTTCCTTATTATTTCTTCTATCCAAAGTTTGTTTATGACCTTTTACTAATGCTCTTTCGTATCTTTCATACCTATAATTAAATACTTATATTTATTAACTTTCATATATATAATTAAATAAAATGCATTATAATTTATAACTTTAAGAATGAACCCTTCTGGTGCACAATAGCTTATTTAGTTTTTGCCATTTATACAGAAATCTGAATCTTTCTAATCGGCTCTTTTTTCTAAAAAAAGTTTGAATAAAAAAAGGATTTGACACCATTGACATCTGAATAAACGGAGCATTAGCTATCGATTGAGATGAGGAGGATTTTGATAAGGGGGACTCTATGAACTTCGGTTGAATTCGGTTATTCCTGATAATGATCGGTTAATAATTTGATTCCAATCTTTGACATCAAAGTTCAGCTCACATGTATTGTGTAAAGTTGTGTTGTGACTAATGTCATATTATTTTTATATTTATTATATTATTTTTAAATTTATATATATTATTTAATATTCTTTTTAATATATATTATATATATATATTATTATATATATATATTATATTATATATATATATTTATTTATTTATTTATTTATTTATTTATCTGTTTATTTATTTATTGGCAAAAGAAAGTTTACGAGAGAGTTGAAGAAAATAATTTAGCTATGTGAGAAGTTGATGAGAATGATAATGGAGTTCGATGTATGGGAGTGGAGAGACCGAAGGGAAGTAGAGACGATGCAAGACAGGTGGATGCTATAAGTGGATTAGTATACCGCCGAGATACCTGGTGAGGGAGAAGATTGGGAAGGACATATTCAGGGTAAGAGCAGGGAGAAGAGTGATGTGGTTTGAAAAAAAAATTAGAGGAGGGGAGAGATGGAATTCTAGCGAGGAAGTGTCTCGAGGAATAGAAAAAGGGGGTAAATGAGGGAGGGAAGGGATTATTAGGTTGAGAGAAGGAGAAAAAGAAATTCTTTGAGGACAGGGAAAAGAAGTAGTGAAGATGGAGGAAAAGAGAAGAAGAGGACAAGAAGTGTATAAAGGGTGGGAAACAAAATTGCAAAAGGAAGAAAGATGAGAAAGGATTAGGTCGAAATACAATAGATAGTATGAAAGGATAAAAAAGGAAAAGATGTCGGTTTAAAAAGGGAAGGTAGATGGAGAAGGTTAATAAGGTTTAGAATGAATAATGAAATGAAAGGAGCGAGGTATTGGGAAACAAAAGAAAGAAGGATGTGTAAGTTGTGCGGGAGGTGAGGAGACATGGGAACATATGCTGGGGGAATCTATGGGGGGAAAGAAGGATGGGAACTGGTGGGAGAGTTTGAGGGAGATTTTAAGACAGGAAGGGGAGGGAGAACGATGGTTGAGGGAGTTAGAGGAAAAAAGAAAAAAGGAAGAAGGGAGATAAGACAGGAAGGGGAGGAAGCGGGAGGAAGAATGGAAAAATATGAGTAGAATATGGTGATTGTATGTTGGAACCGGAAGTCGAGGTATTTGTTAGAAGGTAGCTTTCTCTCTTTTTTAGTTTAGTTAGTCTAATATGTGAGATAGATGTAAGAGAGTAGAAATAAGCGTTGTGTGCGTTAATTATAAATCATTCTAGTTCGACATAATTATGTATCTGTTTTGTAAGAGATTTCGGTACGCTCCTCTGAAAAGAATCTTCAATCCCTGAGGGGCAAAATAAATTTATCTATATATCTATCTATATTTATTTATATATTAAATAATATACAGGGTCTTCAAAAAGTCCCAGAACGCTAAAATATCTTGAAAAAAACGAACAACTATAATGAAAAATATAAGGAAAAATATAATGTAAGGAACAAAGTTGTAGGACTAAATAAAATGTACCTAATGATGATAAGAATTTGACCTTGGATGAAGTACTCAAGATCATATGAAGGTCAAGTTGATTTTTTAAAATGGAACTCTCCATTTTTTATTACATATTCTTATAGCTTATTTCAAGAACTTTCCAAAACACAATAAGTAAATATTTTTTCGTTAGATACATCTCGAGTTATGAGATTTGAAAGTTACAGTACCGCCGGCATTAGTTTCACCCAAAGTGTTTCACTGCGGAGTGGAGGTTGCTCGGTCGGATTTACAGCTCTTGTGTGTGTGTGTGTGTGTGTGTGTGTGTGTGTGTGTGTGTAGATGTAGATATAGATGTGTGAGTGTATGTGTTGGTGGATGCCCATCAACCCTCTCTGCTGTGTGTACAATATCTACAATTCCTCTTGCTCAGCGTAATATTACGCGAACTCCGTCAAAACTCCCGCATATCAGCATTTCCAGATAAGGCTTCGGTCTACGTATTCTATTCTTTGCTATGACACACACTCACACACACACTTCTATACTTACATCTACACCTATACACACACACACACACACACACACACACACACACACACACACACACACACACACACACACACCCCAAAATAGACGTAAATCCGACCGAGCAACGCGGAAGTACCTCTATGCAGTACTTGGGTGAAGCTAATGCTGGCGGTACTGTAACTTCCAAATCTCATAACCCGAGATGTACCTAATGAAAAAATACTTAATTATAGTGTTTTGGAAAGCTCTTGAAATAATATAAGAAGTTATAAGGAAATTATAAGGATATGCAATAAAAAATGGGGAATGCCATTTAAAAAAACCAACTTGACCTTAAGTACTTTATCCAAGATCAAATTCTTATCATCATTAGATACATTTTATTTAGTCCTACAACTTTGTTCCATATTTTTCATTATTATTGATTAATTTCGAGAAAAATAACATCCTGTATATATATATACACACACACACACACACACACACACACACTACATATATATATATATATATATATATATATATATATATATACAGGGTGTTAGAAAAGTCTAGAAACGGTCTAATATCTCGAAAACGAAACGTTTCTGAGAAAAATGTTCCCAACCAAAGTTGTTTAAAAAGGGTTTTAAAAGTTCTATTCAATGATTACATCCGTTTGATTTTAAGTGGAGGGATCAAGGCAAGGTCAAGGCCATGATTTTTTTTAAATGAAAACCCCAATTTTTTATTGCATATTCTTATAGCTGACTTCGAGAGTTTTTCAAAACACTATAATTAAATTAGTTTTCATTAAGTACTTTCCGAGGTATGAGGCTTGAAATTATTTCTTAATTTTATATAAACATAAAATATCTAGTAAAATATTCATTTTTCGATTATCTTATCTTAATATTTTTATGTACAAAATAATGAGAGGAATCAATTGGTGTAAAAAAACACATAATTGTTTCAAAGAAAAAATATATAATTTGCAATTAACAATTACATATTTTTTCTTAAAAAGAACTGTTTACACCAATTAATTCCTTTCATTATTTTGTACATAAAGATATTAGGATAAGATAATCGAAAAATGAATATTTTACTAGATATTTTATCGTTTATTTAAAATTAAAATATTATTTCAAGCCTCATAATTCGAAAAGTACTCATGAAAAAATACTTTATTATAGTGTTTTGAAAAGCTCTTGAGGTAAGCTACAAGAATATGCAAAAATACATAGGGTGTCCCATTTAAAAAGTTGGAGGTGACCTTCAGGTAACTCTTCAAGATCAAACTAATGGCACCATCTTATGTCCCCCTGTAAACCATACAACTTTTGTCTGAAACATTTTTGTCTTAAACTTATGGATTTTGAGATATTTCAGTGCGTAGATTAAAATGGTCTACTTTGTATATTTTCTATCAGTTCAAATTGTCACATTTATTATTTGTTTTTACAATTTAATTGTTAATAACTTTTTAATAAATGACAACTGATTAAAACTTTTTAGAGATTACTCATTGTCAGAGTTATGACCTTGACAACATATCAAGGTCAAAGTCATTGATGAGGTTGTCGATATTCTAAATATTTACCAAAAATGCTATTATAAACATAAAATGGGTATTGATAGTACATACCTAGATAATCTATCTAATGTTATCTCTGGAATAATGTAACCAATATTACGATTGGCAACAGGAAACAATTGTTCATGTAACATTAGATTATGATTTACATTAACACGTTGTGATAATCTATTTGGGCCAAATGGATCCGATATCACTGGTGTACCTGTAATTGGATCTAAGGCATAGAATATGAATAAATTAATTTGTAAGATACATATTGTTTAGTTACAGTATGTTTAGTTTTAAGATATATATTGTATATTTAATTTTTAAGGAAAATTATAATTTTTTTTTATTTATGTTTGAACATCTAACAAAAAATTAGATTTACCCAAGTATTGCGAATAAAGTTCCCAAGATTTTGGACTTGGAAATATTCTAACAAATCCACCTCTTCTTTCAAATTGTGCTTTTGCAGACGCTACTATTCGTTGTTGCTCCGAGCTTAGACCTTTATTTTTATTACTTCTATTAACATTTTTTTTTTCTTGCGTTAATATTTCTGCAGATTGCACTCGTCTATACTAAAACAAAAAAACAAAGATTTGCTTAATATGCTTATCATTTTTAGTCCAATGTCTTATAATTCACTAGTTCCTGATTTTCGCATCTTATAAAATAAAAAATATAGTATTAGTAATTAAAAAATATAATTTCAGTAATTAAATATAATAATTATTTGATAATTGCAATTAATATATCTGCTTAATATTTTATTTATTTTTTCCAAACAAAAATATATGTCATTTTTAATTCTACTTCGATTTTAAACAAAATATTTTGTTCTTATTTTTCGTTAATTAAGATTTTGTTAATCAAGAAATTAAAGAGAAAAAGAGATTCATTATATTTATAATTCAAATGTGATTAGATATAATTAGTAGTAATTAGAATAGAAGTAGTATTAGAATATAAGTATATTTAGTTAAGTATATTTATAATAGTATATAAGTATAATTAGAAGCTGGTAAAAAATTAAATATTTAGAGAAAAATTAAATATATTTCTTACAAATATATAATGGATATTGTTTATAAAATAAATATAATTTTCAGAAAAAATATAAAAAGTAACTTACACTAATCTTTTTATTGGGACTAATAGCAGCACGATTTAAATTTTGAGAACGTAGAATTGGATCAATAGCAGGTATACCAACAAGAGTAAACAAATCTGCTATTAAAGCTGATTTAAGTCTAACATCTAATGGTGAATCGCATCCCAATGAAGGAGTTAAATTTACTTCCAGTAACCATGGCTTCAGCGTATCATCGATTAGTATATCAAAGCCAAATAGTTCTAAAATAAAAAACAATATATCTAACTATATATGTAAATTTATATATATATATATATATATATATAAATTTTTATAGTAATATATATAATAAAAAATAATTATATTGTAATTATATATAGGATGTCCCAAAGAGATTAGGAGTTTTAAAAACTTCGAAAAATATAAAGTTTTACAGTAAAATGTTTTAGATAAAATTGGTAGAGTGTTTAAAACGATTTATTTACTGATCTTATCCGATTGATCTTGAATGGCATCGTCAAAAGAGCAAAGTTACCTTAAATTTTTCAAACGAAACTTCCTATATTTTTTATTGCATATTCTTATAACTTATCTCGAGAGTTTTTCATCATAAAAAAATCCATTAATCTTTTCATTAAATACTTCTTAAGTTTGAGGTCATTTCTTGATTTTACATAAAATATCTCGTAAAATATTCTCTTTGGTACAAAAAAATACAATATAATTATTTTTAAGAAGAAAATGTGTAATTTGTAATTAATATATACATATATTTTTTCTTAATTGAATATTTTACGAAATATTTTATAATTTATGTAAAATTAAAAAATCATTTTAAGTTTTTTAACTTTCGGAAAGTTTTTAATGGAAAGAATTTTTATTATGATGTTTCAAAAAACTTTCCAGATAAGTTAAAAAAATATATATACTGTTTAAAAAATTTAGGTGAGTCTGCTCTGACCTTGATGCCATTCAAGATCAAACTTATAAGATCAGTAAATAGAATAGTTTTAAACTTTACAACTTTTATCTAAGACATTTTTCTGTAGCATTTATATTTTTCGAGATTTTTAAAAGTCCCGATCTTTTTGGGACATCTTTCTCTATTTATATTTATATACAGAGTGCCTCAGTGTCACACACTATTTGTTAATGATAAATTCTTTAGGAATTCTTTGGGATTATTTGAAGATTTTTATCAACGATTTTTTTCTCAGAAAAAATATCAAGGTGTAAATAAAAAATATTTTGTAAATTAAATTTTATAGAAAAAGATTAAATTAAATTGCAATCTTTAATTAGTTTCGGAATTTATTTTGATAAAATTTTAATTTAAGTCCTAGCTACAAAAATATATGATATTGATAATTTGCAAAAATGATCTTTCTCAATATTTTCGCTAAGAAACAATCGTTTTTAAATGAGTTTAAATAATAATTCTATAACAGATGCAATGACTCTGGGATATTCTATATATAGAAAAAATGTATAGCATTATATTACGTAAATACTTTTAAGAAATGCTTATACAGGGTGTTCTAAAAAGATATGTCAAAAATTTAAGGAGATATTCCTCACACCTGAAGGATGAAAAAATGTTATACACCTATGTTATGAACATAGGTGTGGAAATGCTTATTTCAGGAGTTATGTTGAAAATACTGTAAGCTGTTACTTGTAAAATGCTTGGCGTACAGTGGATTGTCTCGCAATCTGTAGTGATAGGGTCACGAAAATCTTGAATATTATCGCACTGGTAACATTTTTGAACGTATTCGTGAATCGTTGCATCGACGTGGCATTGCTTGTATTCAGGAAAATAGTGAACATTTTCAACATTTATTATAACATACTCACAAGTCACATTAAAACCAAATGTAAATAAGTCTAATTAAACAATTGTCGTCTACAATAATTAATCCTAAATTTTCCCTTATATAAGTAATACAGCTAACAATATTTTTAACACAACTCCTGAAATAAACGTTTCCGCATTTATGTTCATATAACATTTTTTCATCCTTCAGGTGTGAGGAATATCTCCTTAAATTTTTTATTATCTTTTAAGAATATCCTGTATATACAAAATAATTTTTCATTGAGATTTCTTACATATTAAAAATAATTTTTTTTTCTTACGTATTAAAAGTAATTTTGTTTCTATCTATATATAATGCAATATATTTAATTATATTATATTTACATTATAATATGTTAAAAAAACGAAACTTATTAAGTTATTTAATTTATATATTTATTACAAAAAGTCAATTTTATATTACCAAAACATGTATCAGGATGTTTCACAAATTGCTTTAAACCACTGACAATTCCAGATGCAGTAGCAAGGATTGACTTTATAATGATATCTTCTATTCGCTGCATTAGCGATTCTGTGTCTTGACCCATTGAACGCAAATGTCTGAGCAATGCCGATAATGTCCATTTGTGTCCTACATTTTCAGCATCAGGATCCTCACTCCTAATCATATTACATCCTTTCTATATATACCTTTTTAGCGATTTTTTTCATTTAAGTAATTTTATTTAATTATATTCGTACATTCTTTTTTATTTCTCTAATTTTATCTCTGTTTATCTTCTTTCTTTTTTTTCTTTAGTTACGCTTTTTTACACTCTCATTTGTGTTTTCTTATTTTATTTTTTTCGACTTATTTCACTATTATTTTTCTTACTATTTCACTAATATTGCATAAATTATAATGTTTAAGCAAAATAATAAGTCATTATTATTTATATTATAATATAGAAGCAATTATAAATAAAGTCAAACAAAAGTACGATAATAATTTATATTTATAAATGATCTTTTTACCGCAAAATTTTTTTCTCAAAACTTAATAACTTTATATGTAGCTCTTATATATGAACAGCTAATTTAAATTATTACTTTAAATTATTTTTTAAAGTATCTTTTTAAGTAATTTTATCTTAATACTCTGAGTCCATATTTGTCATAACTTACTTTACATAATCCACGTGAAATTTATTTATACTGTAGTTGCAAAGATGCATGCAAGGATTCCAGATATACTGGTTTCCGCCATCATATTTAACAGCTGCAAATCTCACTAAACCTTCCTCGTACAAATAAATTAGTAGAGGGTCGTAATTTGTAACAGCTACGTAGAGACGCAAATCACACTTGTGTCCATCAACTAAAAGCGGATTATTTATGTATTGTGCCACGATAACTGATTCATCTGTCAGGATCTTCTCAGGCTATAACAGCATAATGAACATTTGGAGACAGATATGAGTATTTTTCGATATATTTAGATTTTAGATTATTAATTTAAGAAATTTTAAAAATTTGGGTAAATATTTCCATGAAGGGAGCTCGCCTCGATTACTTTGACCTTGACATATGTTATCAAAGTCACTGGCCTGAGTAACATCCAAAAGCTTTTAACCGTCGTTTGCTTCGTTAAAAAGTTATTAGAAAATTTAAAAGAATTTCACAATTTTAATGCTTTATATCTCCGAAAGTATTAATTTGAGAAAAAAAATTTTAAGCAAAAAATAAAACCGCTCAAAATTTATACAAAAAGAATTATATACATTTTCTTCATAAATCTATTTTAGCTATTATATGAAAAAAATAATAAATTTAAATACATTTAATACAATTTAAATTTATATAAAATTACGGGTAAAACTTTTTGGATGTTATTCAGGACAGTGATAAATAAGTCAAAGTCAAGGTAATCATGGCGGATTCCCTTCATCGAAATATTTACCAACAATTGCATTGTCATGAAATCATGTGATAAATAATAAGGAATAATAATAAGGATAAATAAATCGGGTCGATTGAACTATAAGACCTAAAAATAGGTAAATAGGTCGCTATCACAATATTTAGATAGGGATGTATGTGGGAGGAGATTAGACGTGTCTATACGCCCATTTGGTCAACGAGCGACAGAATCCATTCGTGGCAAATCCTGTGA
This sequence comes from Camponotus fellah, assembly GCA_030586385.1. Taxonomy (NCBI): domain Eukaryota; kingdom Metazoa; phylum Arthropoda; class Insecta; order Hymenoptera; family Formicidae; genus Camponotus; species Camponotus fellah. The sequence goes on along the minus strand of JAPIVC010000237.1, from coordinate 217,328 downwards.
AGAGAGCATCACACACTTTTCAGCCCTACAAATAATTGTTGAGAGAAATAATTGTTGTAAGAAAGCAATATTCGTGGACTAGAAAAATATGTGAGGTGCAAATGATTGGATCAGGAATCGAATTCGAGTTTTTCGCTTTCCGGGCAACTGCTCTAGATCACTAAGCTATCCAGACCTCACATATAATGCTGCTTTTTGACACACGAGTGATATATGACTCCAGAGCAATGTTGATATCTTGCTCGATAAATGCAATGCCGATTGCCATGAAAGATCCTTGAAAAGGTCGCTCACTGATCAAATAAATGTCGGTGGAAGTATTTGGGTGCACTGAATGCTGGCTTCCGATTAGCCTTCCATATTAGGACATTTGTTTGGTGGTTTCTTTTTTTAAGTAAGAAAATCTAATCTTTTCACAAAACGGGACCAATTACAATTTCTAGATTAGAAATGTAAGCGTATTAATATATATAAATATGTATTATAAAAATTTAAATTTATTCACAAAATTAAATTTTACTTTTATACATAATTAACACATTGAATGCCGTGAGCTTTCGATGGCTCACTGGACTTTTTATTTAGTTATTTTATGTGAAATAAAACTTGATCACGAAATGATTCAGAATATAATCAGTTGAAGCATAATTATCATATACAGAGTGTCTCACAACTTTTGTACAATATTTTAATAGTGTATTCTAGAGATAAAATAGAGACAAAAATTCTAATACGAAAATGTTGAAGGAATAGTTTTTGAATTATAAGCGATCATCATGACAATGATGATATCACATAGATTTCATTTGCGCGCTCAGGCTTAACTACATTTACATCCGATTTGTTATCTGTTATTGATTCTTTTGTATCAGTATAGTTACAGATCTAAATGCGCAAATTTTATGCGATTGGCAAACATTAATTCTATATTTATGATAAAATAACATATTGGATATTATTTAAAAAAAATTAATTTATTGAGCATTATCGTGAAGATAAGAAAAATAATATAAATAAGTACATATACAGGGTGTCCGTCGATTTTTGACCTTAACTAAAAAAATAAGTAGATTGGCTCAAATTAAGAACAAATTATCTATATTGTTTTGGGATTGTCGCAATAATTACGGAAAAATTAAATAAAGAAGATCGGCCAATCTGCGTGAATAGAAGCGCGCGGCGACGAGAGTCGTCCCACTGTAATCCGCACGCAACTACAGCTGACAGCTGAGCGGACATGTGAGTGTAAGCGTACGTGTGAGTTCGACGCCTGCGCACTATGGTTGTCCGCTCAGCTGTAGTTGCGTGCTGCCGGCGTAAGCAGTGTGATAACAGTGTGCGAGAGCTAAGACGTTTTAATAAAAATCTTGTGTTTGCGTAGTAAATTAACAGTGAAAATGAAGTATACTCTGCAGGAATATACGGATATGATTGCGGCATACGGATTAGCGGAAATACTTATCGTGCGGCCGCAATTTACATGGAATCATTTCCCAGGCGTTAACGAAAACCAAGTGGCCGTACAATTTTATGTGTTGTGCAATAATTATGTGAAACTGTGTGTCGTGCATAATATCAGGATAATCGGTCCAGCAGTGCGCTTTCGTACAAGATGAAGAAAGGATTCGTGATTTTATCATCGTATCATTATCAACGTGTGTAATACATTTTATCGAAGGATTTTCAATCACGGATTAATTTTTGTAAAGGTACTGTCACCATTAATTTTTTACATTTATGATGTATTCAGCGTATAGTAATGGCATTTTGAATAATTTTCAAACTGAGAGTGGAATAGGCCTATGGGGGAAACCACTATAAAAAAAGCGCACCATGCTATCTACCAAGGTGGTGTGGAAATGATAGCGCATCATTTTCTCGCTAAAAGGACGGGTCATTTTTCGGCGCGGTATTGCGATATATCGTATCATGTCTCGAGCGACCCGCCCACCGCTTCGCGGCGCGACTAGTATCGGATTACAGTGGGACGACTCTTGTCGCCGCGCGCTTCTATTCACGCAGATTGGCCGATCTTCTTTATTTAATTTTTCCGTAATTATTGCGACAATCCCAAAACAATATAGATAATTTCTTCTTAATTTGAGCCAATCTACTTATTTTTTTCGTTAAGGTCGAAAATCGACGGACACCCTGTATAAATATATAAATATAATAAAAAATTCAATTAAATAATATAGAAATTATTTGATTATAAATTTCGTTTAAAATTTAATAAATTAGCTCTCATATACAAGGTGAGCCATTTTAATTAACGCACGCAATTATTTCGAAAACAAAGCATTTTAGAGAAAAATGTTTCAAAAGTTTTACGGTTTCGAGGGGGCCATAAGATGGTATCATTGGTTTGACCTTGAAGAGTCATTTGAAGGTCACGTGAAGGCTACCTCAATTCTTTTAAATGGCACCCCCTATTTTTTATTACATATTCTTGTAGCTGGCCTCGAGCTTCCAAAACACTATAATTAAATGTTTTTCCATTAAGTGCTTCGAGTTATGAGGCTTGAAATCTCTTAATTTTACATAAATCATAAAATTTCTTAATTTTACATAAACCATAAAATATCTTGTAAAATATTCATTTCTCGATTATCTTACCTTAATATTTTTATGTACAAAATAATGAGAGAAATCAGTTGGTGTAAAAGAAAACATACAGTTGTTTCTAAGAAAAATATGGAATTGTTAATTGCAAATTACATATTTCTTCTTCGAAACAACTATGTTTTTTTCTTTACACCAATTGATTCCTCCCATTATTTTGTACATAAAAGTATTAAGATAAGATAATCGAAAAAGAATATTTTACTAGATATTTATCATTTATGTAAAATTAAGATATTATTTCAAGCCTTATAACTCGAAAAGTACTTAACAGAAAAACATTATAGTGTTTTGGAAAACTCTCGAGGTCAGCTACAAGAATATGTAATAAAAAATAAGGGGTGCAATTTTAAAAAATTGAGGTGGCCTTCACGTGACCTTCAAATGACTCTTCAGTGTCAAACCAATGATACCATCTTATGGCCCCCTCGAAACCATAAAATTTTTGTCTGAAACATTTTTCTCTAAAATGCTTTGTTTCCGAAATAATTGCGTGCGTTAAGTAAAACGGCTCACCCTGTATATGACAACATGGCTTTATTTTGACATATAAATTTGGGACAGCAAAACAAAAAAAAATTCCTCTGCTCTTAAATGCTTCATTTAAGAGATATTAATTTCTGAAAAATAAAAAATATGAGGTTCCATTTAAAACATTCAAGGTGATCTTGTCCTATCCTTGTCCTGATGATGTCATCAAATCAACATCATCTTATATTTTTCTTTGAACCAAACAACTTTTATCTAAACGTTATTTTCTAGAATCACAAATAAAAAAGTTTTTGAGATTTTAAATTAAAATGGAACACTTTTATGGATAAGATTATCTAGATTTTCATCTAGATGCAATTATTGTTCATTTTATTTTTTATCTATATAATTCAAATTTTTGATATTTTTATCTGTATCTCAGATATAAGAAAAGTGATATCTTTTATTAAAACATCTAAGGTAATGTAATCAGTATGCATTGAGTACAATTTTTCCTAACTATAGCAATTTACCGAACGGCTGCTTTATCGGTTAATTTCAATTGTAATCGAGCCCAAGTATAGTGTAATACGGATTTAAAAGCGGATTTCACTTAATGCTCACGGCACTCGTAAACATAATGTGTCTTTGTTTAACTTTCAGTGAATAACAAGTATAAGATGATTCTACGAGCATTGCAATCATTAAGTGGAACGCAGCCATAATCACATTGATCGATTGACATTGTAGACACGGTCTATACTCATTATTGTTGTCAAATGAATACATGCTTATTTTCTGTAATTTTTTGTGTCGAATGTATTATTTTTATATATTATTGTATTATATTGAATGTATTATATTTATATGTTAAATTGTTTTAAATATTATCTTAAAAGAATTTAGATAAAATATTTAACTAATTCAACTTTTATCTAGATACACAAACAGAATTATTTTTATCTTATCTGAGATACATGAATATATGATTTATTTAATCTTTATCTAGATTATTTTAAGTTATCTAAACGCAACACTGCATATACAGTCGCAGACCATACGTATCAGTCGAACATTTCAAAAACTGAACGCGGCAGACAAAAATATTTCAGACAAAAGTTGTAGAGTTGTTGTTGAGAAAAAATATGTAATTGTTAATTGCAAATTACATACTTTTTCTTAAAAATAACTATGTGTTTTCTTTACACCAATTGATTCCTTTCATTATTTTGTTCATAAAAATATTAAGGTTAGATAATGGAAAAATGAATATTTTATAAGATATTTTACAGTTTATGTAAAATTAAGAAATTATTTCAAGTCTCATTCGAAAAGTACGTAAAGATACTTCATTAAAGTGCTTTGGAAAGCTCTCGAGATAAGCTACAAGAATATGTAATAAAAAATTCGGGTTTCTATTTACAGAATTCAAGGTGACCTTTACGTGACCTTGACAACACTCTTCAAGGTCATAATCTGATATTGCCACGTAATGCGGTACTTGAAACCTTACAACTCTTGTCTGAAATATTTTTGTCTACGCTCAGCTTTTGAAATATTACTGATACGGTTGGTCTGCGACACCTTGTATATATGTATATATATATATATATATATATCTATATATATATATATATTGTGACGTTGTCGTCCTGATGTGCGTCCATCTGCTCCGAAAAATCTTGACGGGGCGCCAGCCGAGTGGCCGCGCCAGAGAAAGATTGCGAGAGCCATATCGAGATCTCCGGAGAGACGAGCTATCCTTGTATTTCGCATTCTTAATTATTCCTTTTTGTTATATTAATTTGTACACGTGGAGCAATCCGCCAGAGAATATTGGCAGAAGAGAACATAGGCGAAGAGAAGTCTATAGCGACAATCGACACGATGCTTCCAGATTCAAAAGCGAAGATAGCGCTCGAGGAATAGAACAGTGCAGAGTCGTGGATGGAATTCGCCCCAGCAACAAGAGGATGAACATCGTGAAAAGGAAACAGTTGTCTTGGACCAGGATTGCCCGGTCGGCACTACTCTTCGAGGATGGAGGACGAACGATCAACATAGGAAAATCACCGATAGAAGGATCGCCGAAATTAAGATTTTCAAATTATCGGGGCCGTTACGGCCCCCGATACGGTATTGTCGCGAAGCGCAGTAATATCTCACGGCGCTATTGACCGCGAATCCGCGTACCCTTGCGCAGGATTGACGCCGTTATCGATCCTGGATCGTGAAATACAGGGAGACGATGGGACTGTTCTTTTTAGCTGCACTGTTGCACTAGTGCAATTAGTTAGAGTGAAAAAAGGTATGTTTGTCTCTTTCCAACTTATTGCACTTGTGCAGCAGTGCAGTTAAAAAGAACAGACTCATTCTGATGTGAGCGCTCGTAGAAAACAGTTATTTCTCATTGTCGTGTCGTTAGAATTTTGTCTTATGCTATTAAAGAGGACGGAGCCGCCCTAGCGAAAATGAATATTCAGAGTGTAAGTCGAATGTAAGGAAAGATTAACAGAAGTGTAAACGAAGCTTCTAAGAAGTGTAAATTAACACTTCGTTTATGCTTCGGCGTTTCAATTACGCTTCTATTACTCTTTCCTTATATTCGACTTACGCTTAGAATATTCATTTTTGCTAGGATCATGGCTACAGGAGCGAGTATCGGTGAGGTTGCCTATCTCTAAATTGTGAGATACGTACGCGATTCCGTCTGTAGACCGGCCGTTCTGTTCCCGTCGCTATTTTCGTGTTTCGTTGTCCCTCGGGCTTTGCTCCGAGTTTTCGATTTTCATGCATTTCGAGCGACCGAAGACAAGTGATCGAGGTATCCGACGAGGACGATCGTCACATCGTCACCGTAGTTGATAAGGAACCGTTCGTCTCTTTCCGGGATTCAGAGTGTCGCGAAATGCGTAGCGACCGGTTTTCGTATATCGACCACATGTGCGATAAATCGCAAGGAATGCGTTCGCTATACATGCTGTCAAAAAGAGTTGTCGAAGTTGTATAAGACATCCCCGCAATCGATCTGCGTGTGACTTTCATGTATTAATTAGCGCGCGCGCGCGTGTGTGTGTGTGTGTGTGTGTAAGATCATTGCGTGTCGTGACTTTGCGAATATCGTTTTTTGTCTATCGCGCTCGTTACGTGTATGATCTGCGCCTATTTCATAATATTTTTCGTGTGTTTGAGTGTGTCACGTTGTGTAATAGATTACAACAAATTAAGAACTTGTCAAAATTTGAGAGCTTCGCATAAGTGAAGAGCGTTATGCCGAAAAGAAAGTAAATGACGTCCGATTGCTGTCGATAATCGATCGCATCGACCATGCCCGCCGACAGTGAGATTTTCTGTCAGTAGGTATATAAGGAGAGTTCCAATTCAGATACTCTCAGGGGGAAGTGAGGTGCGAGAGGAATTTCGGTGGCGCGGGGGAATGACATCACGCAGGACGGAGGGGATTTCGGAGGTGGCGCGTGTTAGATGTTTTTATCACAAATATAAACAGTATTGCTTATGCCGATGTCTTGTTTATAAACAATATAAACAGCAGCATTCCTTTGAAAGACAACGCATGCGAGAGACAACGCGTGCGAGAGAGAGGGAACGATGGCGCGAAGAGAACGCGTGCGAGAGAGAGAGAATGATAATATCGAATGAGAATAATGACGGGGTCAAGACAACGATAAATTCTTATAACTTACGCGAGAAAGATAGCGCAAAGGATGGGAGCGCAAAGAAAGGCACGTAAATAAATATATGTTTTTTAAATTAAAATATATAAAATTTATTAAAGTGTGTGTGTGTGTGTGTGTGTGTGTGTGTGTGTGTGTGTATGACTAATAAAATAGTAATAAGAATAATATAAAATATAAAATTTAATCCATTATAAGGATGCCAATATCTCATCAAAATTTACATCAAGATAGCCCTTGTGATTTCTACCTAGATCTCCATATTGATCTCCATTTTTATCTCCATTCTGATCTTCATTCAGATTTCTCATCTCTCGTGAAATATTCTCCTACAAAAAATCACCCAGAAATAATTACTTAAATATTTTAAATTAATTTTATAATTATATTAGCAAAAATTATCTGTTACCTGTACATTCTCTTCCTATTGCTTTTTCTTTTTACTTATATACTTTTTGTATATAATTTCGGGTAGACATTTACATTTACGAGATTGACATTATGTAAAATATCGCGTTATATATAATAATTTATGATGATTACTAGCAATCCATTTTCTAAAATCATCATATTCAATATTATGATCATCCTAGAGTATTAAATCTATGTACGTTTGATTTATACCCGTTGGGATACGTATATTTATATACAGGATATATTCACAGTCATTGATACACTTATCTACCCAACTTTAATCAACACCTTGATATCTATAAACATTGTTCTCATGTTTAAATATTTGATTACAATATCCTCCAGTATGGCGTCTAATACATTGGTATTGCCAAACATCTTCTGAATCTATGATTCGAGTAATTTTACGTTTACTATTGAAATAAGAGTAATTATCATCATCATCGTCTACATCAATTGAGATGTGTGTCTTCCGAATTTCATAAAAAATTTTATGTTGTACATGATCGGGCTATTCTGTATAACCATCTTCATATATAGTAACCTCGGCTTGTTTGACAAAACGTTATTGCTGACGCATACCTCGTATGCCTAATTCTCGATCGCACACATATTGTGTTATCGACATCTGTTTAGTGTTCGATTTTTCCATAGCACTATTATTGTCATCTCGAACAAGAGTGATTATGCGTCTCCATTCTTCTATACGTGTTTGCAGATCCATTGTTGTAATATTATTTTATATACTATAGTCCACATATATATGTATTGATAAAAATTGTCTTTTAATTAATTAATTAATCTAAAATTTAAATATTATCTTTGTTCAATACTTTTAACTGTTCATATATTACAATCACACACAAATCCAAACCTAATACAAATTTTTTTTCACTGCCAAATATAAAATAACTACGTTCCGATACGAACGATAGGTTAGGTTAGGTTAGGAAATCCTTCCTGGCGAAGAAAAATGTGGCAACGCTGCCGCATCCCGTATAGCTCTGATCTGTCACCGCTGGACTTCTTTTTGTTTCCAAAAATCAAGAGGGATATATAAAGGTTCTGAAAAGTTTTGAATCCGTTCCTGAAATTCAAGCGACTGTGACACGAGTCTTAAAGGACATTCCGGTAGAGAACTTTAAAAAATGCTTCAAACAATAGCGGAACCGCTGGAAGCGGAGTATCGATGCTCAAGGGACCTATTTTGAAGATTATTGTATTTGCAAAAATGTTCAATAAATCGATTTTTATCGAATCAGACTCATTACTTTTGGGACAGATCCTGTATGAGCGGCGGAAGCAAAGGTATAAAGCAGCCGAACATCGCTGATACGTTGCAATTCTTCCTAGAAAACAAATGTGGCAGATGATTCTGACGTGTTTATATTGTCAAGTCACCGGAGGATCCTTACTCCTCGGGTGACGGGTATACCTGGAAGAGATTAAGAATATTTAATGTATGTCGTTGTGCAATCGCTACACTAGTGTAAGCCTTCGATGCACAGAGAAAAACCTAACCATGGATCACTGAGTCGTCTCCGAGTTCTGATTGAGAGAAGAAGAATATTACGATTCTAAAAGTGCTATCGTTCGTATGGAATGTAGTTGTTTTATATTTGACAGAGAAAAAAAATTTGGATTTTTGTTAGGTTTGGATTTGTGTGTGATTGTAATATATGAACAGTTAAAAGTATTGACAAAGGTAATATTTAAATTTTAGATTAATTAATTAATTAAAAGACAATTTTTATTAGGTTTGGATTTGTGTGTGATTGTAATATATGAACAGTTAAAAGTATTGACAAAGGTAATATTTAAATTTTAGATTAATTAATTAATTAAAAGACAATTTTTATCAATACATACATATGTGGACTATAATATATAAAATAATATTACAACAATGGATCTGCAAACACGTATAGAAGAATGGAAACATAATAATCACTCTCGTTCGAGATGACAATAATAGTGCTATGGAAAAATCGAACACTAAACAGATGTCGATAATACAATATGTGCGCGATCGAGAATTAGGCATACGAGGTATGCGTCAGCAATAACGTTTCGTCAAACAAGCCGAGGTTATTGTGTATGAAGATGGTTATACAGAATAGCTCGATCATGTAAAATTTTTCATGAAATTCGGAAGACACACGTCTCAATTGATGTAGATGATTATGATGATGATTACTCTTATTTCGATAGTAAACGTAAAATTACTCAAATCATAGATTCAGAAGATGTTTGGCAATACCAATGTATTAGACATCATACTGGAGGATATTGTAATCAAATATTTAGACATGAGAACAATGTTTATAGATATCAAGGTATCGATTACAGTTAGATAGATAAGTGTATCAATGACTGTGAATATATCCCGTGTATAAATATATGTATCCCAACGGGTATAAACCAATCGTACATAGATTTGATACTTTGGGATGATTTTGATCATAATATTGAATGATTTTAGAAAATGGATGGAAATGAATTGCTGGTAATCATCATAATAAGTTATTATTATATATAACGCGATATTGTACACAATGTCATTCTCGTAAATGTTCAATCGAAATTATATACAAAAAGTATGTAAGTAAAAAAGGAAAAGAACGCAACAGTAAGAGAATGTACAGGTAACAGATAATTTTTACTAATATAATTATGAAATTAATTTAAAATATTTAAGTAATTATTTTTGGGTGATTTTTTGTAGGAGAATATTTCACGAGAGATGAAAAATCTGAATGAAGATCAAATGGATCAGAATGGAGATCAAAATGGGGATTTAGATAGAAATCGTAAGGGTTTGATGTAAATTTTGATGAGCTATTCACATCCTTATAACGAATTAAATTTTATATTTTATATTATTCTTATTACTATTTTATTACTATTACTTATTACTATTTTATTAGTCATACACACACACACACACACACACACACACACACACACACACACACACACACTTTAATAAATTTTATATATTTTAATTTAAAACATGTATTTATTTACGCGCCTTTCCTTGCGCTCCCATCCTTTGCGCTATCTCTCTCGCGCAAGAATATATAAGAATTTATCGTGTCTCGACCCCGTCATTATTCTCGTTCGATATTATCGTGCTCTTTCTTTCGTACGCATTCTCATCGCGCTAGTTGTAAGTCTTTATCGTTCTCTCTCGCACGCGTTCTCCTCGCGCCATCGTTCCCTCTCCTTCGCCCGCATTCTCCTCGCGCCATCGTTTCCTCTCTCTCGCACGCGTTTTCTTTCAAAGGAATGCTGCTGTTTATATTGTTTGTAAATAAGACATCGGCATAAACAATATTGTTTATACTTGTGATAAAACATCTAACACGCGTCGCTTCCAAAATCCCCTCCGTTCCGCGTGATGTCATTCTCTCGCGCCATCGAAAACCCCTTGCGTCTCATTCCCTCTGAGAGGACCTGAATTAGAACTCTTTTTATATACCTACTTCTGTCTTTTACTTAATTATCCTCGCTCAATTATTAAATATCTTGTCGAACGTATTGTTGTTGTTTAGAAGAGCGAGGAAAAGAGTAAAGAGAAAGGATCTGTAAAATAAGTCGCCGATTTAATTGTGGAATTTCCGTTACATTTTCGAAACGTCGTTCAACCTCGCCGAGTCTGGCCATAAAATCAAGCTAGAATAAGTACCAGAGATGACTTATCGCTTTCTTATATTCTCGATTTTGTGTAAATATTCAAACCATCCGATTTATTATTATTACCACTGTCAAATTAATATCTATTATATTGCATTATTTCCAATTTTCTAATTGCTGTTATTATTTCTCTCTTTAATTGGTCATTTCTTCATTTTTTTATTATTCTCTTTTTAATAAATTTGTTATATTTTTCTTTATTAAGTCCACGTAATTTATTTGAGTGTTCGCCTTTTGTGATTTTGAAATTCTGTGATGTTTGTCGATTTTCGGAATTTTCAAAGCTTCGTAAAACAAATAACTTTTCCATAGACCCTGCTCCTCTACCGTTAGACGGCGAGCTAGTCGGCTCGTTGCGAATCAGGCAAGCGTTTTTCGCGTTATTTTGGCGATTAGTGAACTGATACGTGATACACCGTATCTCCAATTTTGAGATCTCGAGACGGCCTTCGCTTCGCCGTGGCTCGCGCGAAAATACCCTCCATCCCTGTTCCCCCGAGCGCAAGTATTCTCTCTTCGTTTTGTGTTTTTTGATGATATTTTTGCTCTCCTCGCATTCTCCTTTCTAATATCTTGAGGAGAAATTGTAAAATAAAAATATGTTGCAATATATATGTATATATATATATATATATACACACCTACACAATATATGTATATATATATATATATATATATATATATACAGGGTGATTCAAAATAAGTATAGTGTCCGTGAAATGACATATTCTTGAGTCAATTCTAAGACGATTTTTTCTTCAGCAAAATTTCGTCCGACGTTTAGTTTTCGAATTATTAAAAGAAGTAATTAACTTATAACGGGTCGGATACAAGAGGCAAGGGTGGCGTGAGTCACCGTCAGACGCGGGTGCTTACGCGGGGCGATCGCTGCGATCAGCTGGTCGTTACATACACACACATGCGAATACATAATTCTCATTCTCTCTCTCTCTCTCCTTCTTGACAGGGATTTAGGTTGTTGGAAATATTAGACACTGGTTTAAAGTGAATGTACTCGTATTTCGTAAGGAACTGTATCATATATTGAGTAACTATAATTTCTACGGGAGTATAAGATAGACCGCACGATGCACAGAAGTACACGCACACAGAACGAACAAAAAACGAATAGATACAAGAAGGGAAACTAAAAGAACTATGCTTGCAGCGCACCGAGCGTTGTGAGCTCTCTTAGAACTAAAAGCTATTCTAGAGATCTTTTCGATATATATCCCTTAGATTTCTCACACTCCCTCTATCGACAAGATCTCTATTAATAAATAATAGTATTTAGATTTAACATTTGAATACACCTGTCGTGTTTACATTTGGTTAACGATTTTGTAAATATATCGGCAAGCATCAAATCAGTCCGTAAATAATGAATTACAATTTCTCTCTTATCGGCTAACTCGCGTGTAAAGTGGAAGTTAATGTCAATATGTTTACTCCGCTTATGAAATACAGCGTTCTTTGATAACTCGATTGCGCTCTGGTTATCGCAATACACGTTAATTGGAAGTGTCACGTATTTTTCGAAACCCATGTGAATTAGCAGTCGTTTGAGATAGACTATTTCACGTGAAACCTCTGACAGTGCCGCGTATTCTGCTTCCATTGTCGACAAGGCTACAGATGCTTGCTTTTTCGATTTCCAATTAATTGGATCCGCAGCCAACATCAAGATGTTTCCCGAACATGACTTGCGATCATCGATGTCTCCTGCCCAGTCCGAATCGGAGTATGCTCTTAGGCATTCTTCATCCTTAGTGTATGTGATTCCATAGTGAGACGTTGCCTTTAAGTAGCGAAGTACTCGCTTTGCGATAAGCCAATGATCTTTTCCGGGGTTCCCACAGAACCGACTTAACGTGGCTGCTGCAAATGATATATCAGGACGTGTGGCATTCGCTAAGTATATTAGCCCTCCAATTAGCTCTCTATAAGGTCGATCCTTCATTTCTTGCCTCGCCTCTTCTGTTGATGGACTTGCTTCCTTAGTAATTTTCAAATTTGGCTCGATAGGTGTGGACACCGCTTTAGCCTGCTCCATACCGAATTTTTTGATCAAATCTTCGACGTATTTCTTCTGCGAAATGTGTATTCTTTCGGTTGCACCTTTGCGTTGTATACTTATTCCAAGAATGTTATTTATTTGACCAAGGTCCACCATCTTGAACATTGATTTCATCTTTGACTTGATATCTTCCAGATTGTCTATCCTTTTTGAGGCTAAAATTAAGTCATCTACATAAATGATGACAATGACTCGTCTTTCATTTTTACCAATTACATAGACGCATGGATCTGCCGGCGTATGCTTGCCGCCGATTTCTGTAATATAATTGTCGAGTTTTTTGTACCATTCCCGACCTGACTGCTTTAGTCCGTACAATGGTTTGAGCAGCTTACAAACTTTTTCTTCGTGCCCACGTTTAACAAACATCTCGGGTTGTTCCATGTATATTTCGTCGTTCAATTCTCCTTGGACATATGCTGAGATCACATCCATTTGATGTACATGCATCTCTTCATTTACAGAAGCGGCAAGTAACGTGCGAATTGTTTCATATCTTGCCACAGGGGCAAAGATTTCTTCATAGTCTACTCCCCATTCCTGGGTATTTCCCCTAGCCACTAGTCGCACTTTGTACTTCTTGATCTCGCTATCCTGAACAACTTTGGCCTTAAACACCCATCGGTTGATCAAAATCTTTTTATCGGCTGGTCTGGGTACAAGAATCCATGTTTTGTTTTCTTGTAAGGTGTCGTACTCTTTCTTCATGGCTTCTAGTCATGCCTCTTTGTCATCTCGCTCTAACATTTGTGATGTGGACTTTGGATCTATATGTCGAGCGTCATTGCATTGATAAATCTTTCGAGGTCTTCCCGGTTTACCCGTTCTATCAATCCTAGGGCGGCCTGGCCCCCGGCGCGGCTCACTATCTTCTAATTCTGTCGTTTGGTGATGTGATATATCATTCATTGATTGGTCCTCCGTATCTTCTTCGTGCTTTTCTCGAGGATCTTCTCTTACTTCGTCCTCAATATCTTTATTGCACGCTTCTTTGTCAGACATTTCAATGAAGCTATCGGGCTCGGCAAATACCTTTCCTGTTGAGAATTCAGAGGGGGATTCGATCCTTTCGAAGAATTTTACATCTCGTGCTTTTATGACGGTCTTCGTTCCCGACTTCCACAATCGATACGCCTTTGACTCTTCGGAGTAACCCACCAGCAAGTATTCATCGCCTTTCGGTTGGAATTTCCTTCCTCTTTCTTTCTTATTTAACGCAATTGTTTTACTTCTGATCGTTCTAAAAAAACATACGTACGGCCTTTGTTGCGTCCATGCTTCAAAAGGTAATCCCATTGAGACACTTCGTGGCACATCTATTCCTCAGGTACGCCGCCGTGTTCACTGCTTCGGCCCATAAGGAATCAGGGAGACCAGCTTGCAACATTATGCATCTGGCCATTTCCACCAGCGTGCGATTGGCTCGTTCTGCCACACCATTTTGTTGAGGCGTGTACTCGACGCTCAGTTGATGCCGCACTCCTTCTTCTTTGAGATAATTGGCGAAATTATTGGACAAATATTCCCTCGCGTTATCTGTACGGAGTTTCTTGATTCGTTGGCTGGTTTGATTTTCTACTTTTCGTTTGTAGTCCTTAAATGCTTGAAATACATCCGATTTATTTCGGAGCATGACGACTTCTGTATATCTGGAACAATCATCGATAAATGTAACAAAATATTTTGCGCCGCCTATCGACTCCGTGCTCATTGGTCCGCAAATGTCTGAATGCACCAACCCTAAGATGCTTGCCTCACGATTTGACGATGGTTTGAACGGTTTTACATGAATTTTACATTTTGCGCATACTTCACAATTTATCTCATTCATTTTCGATGCAAGACTCATGCCCAGTACCATATCTTTGGCCTTTATCGCTTTTAAATCCCTAATATTAAGATGTCCGTATCTCTGATGCCATTTTATTAAGTCGACTTCGTCTTTTTTATTAACAAACGCTGCCTGTTCCCTTCTTTCGTTGACAACATATAATTGGTCGCGTTTTGACGCTGTAAAGACTACGGAACCGTCCTTTCGATTGACTGTTGCTTGATCCTTTCCGAATTTAACCGTATAACTGTTATCGGTAATATTCGACACTGACAAAAGATTATTTCGCAACTCTGGAACGTATAGCGCGTTTTTTAATTTTACTGGATTGGTTATACGTCGATTTGATTTCGTGTCTAATTTTATATCACCTCTGCCGCGTGACTCTACGAAATGTTCCGAGGCTGTATGTACTTTTATTCGTTCGTCGTTTTTTATTGTCGCAAAAGCCCGCTCGTCATTACACATATGCCTAGTCGCGCCGCTATCGAGATACCAAGTATTTGATTTATTAATATTTTTGGTATTGCACGCGATTGCGGTCATCGCATCGGTCGCATCGTTCGGTTCGTTACGTTTTGGTTTCGCTTTACAGAATCGGCTCATGTGCCCGCTTTTACCACAATTAAAACATTTTCCGCTAAACTTATTTACGCTCGCCTTCGTATGACTGTCACTTGATTTTGCATTTGGCCGTTTTGACCGTTCGGGACGTCCTTTCGTCAGTAACGCATTATTGTTATTATGGTCTTCGCTAGTTTTCGCGACACGATCATTCTGCCTAGCTTCTTCCTCAATAAGCTTTATTTTTAAGTTTTCAAGTGTTGGTATTTCGTCGCGTGACTCTATCGCTACACTAAAATTTTCGAATTCGGCTGGTAATGAACCTAACAACATTATTGACAGTAACTCATCTGGTATTTCGATGCCCGCTTCTTCAAGCTGTTCGGCCTTCCGCGTGAAGTCGGTAACATATTGTGTCATCGTGACGCCCGGCTTCTTTTCCATCCTCTGCAACTGCTTGTACAGGGCTGCCTTCCTCACAGGGCCTCGTGATTCAAACACCGTCTTGAGTCCGTCCCATGCTTCCTTCGACGTCGTAGCCCTCTTAACATGGTTGAGCTGGCTGTGCGTGATACTTAGATTTATTAACGCTAATGCTTTTGAATCTTTCCTTATCCATTCTTGTGCATCTGCTGCCGGTTTTATTTCCGTGCCTTCGGCGTATTTCCACAAATCGTTGAACACCAATACGCTCTTCATTTGGACCTTCCACAGCTCATAATTAGTCTCAGTTAGTTTTTCAATGTTTGCGAGACTCGATACGGTAGCCATTTTTTTTACGAGCGTTCTTCCTTGAGCCTTGAATTTATTTCTTGACGCAGTGCGCGATCCCAGGGCCCATAACCTGACAGGGATTTAGGTTGTTGGAAATATTAGACACTGGTTTAAAGTGAATGTACTCGTATTTCGTAAGGAACTGTATCATATATTGAGTAACTATAATTTCTCCGGGAGTATAAGATAGACCGCACGATGCACAGAAGTACACGCACACAGAACGAACAAAAAACGAATAGATACAAGAAGGGAAACTAAAAGAACTATGCTTGCAGCGCACCGAGCGTTGTGAGCTCTCTTAGAACTAAAAGCTATTCTAGAGATCTTTTCGATATATATCCCTTAGATTTCTCACACTTCTCTCTCTCTTTCTCTCTCATTTGCTTACTCGAAATTATTATTACTTTTACTAAAATTATTATTTATTTTTTATTGTTACACATAATTCACTTAAATTATTTTCTTATTCTATTATACCGTCTTTTTTTTTCTTTTTTACGAGAAGGGAGAATGCATTTTATGCATACTCATCGGGCGATTCGATGAGTTATGTGAGACTCGAGTACTAAGTCGAATTACCAACTCGGTACTCCCTACCCACTAAAAATCCCTCTCTTTCGTTAATTTTCTCTAACACTGTTTATTTGACATTCCGAAATTTGTTTTCACACAACACCAAAGAATAGTTATTATTACCTTATTCGATGTATTGCTGTAATTTCTTGAGAAATGAATTTTCCAATAGATCGTACTTTCACTCAAATTGAACGTAGATATCACGTTTTAAAGGACAGAGATCCACACTAAATAATTAATCGAAAATTCTTTTTTCTTTTATAAACTGTATTCTTTTATAAACTTCAACATAATCACATTCATTCACTCACTCGATAAGACGAGAAATTTACCAATGACTCTATCACTAATCACTATCAATCACTGTCGAATAATCACTGTTGGCCATTAAAAATCACTCGATTAAAGAAAGATACACGTTATTACACGACGTGACGACGCGACAACGTGACGATATTTACCCGGCGATAGTTTTCGGTTATGCTAGGTTGCGGTAGGTTAAGCTACTAACAGCGCTGTCGAACGTAAACATGTGCTTGATTGAAGACGCGCCAATTTAGCGTATAATATTATTATCATATGATATTTATACATTGTATGATATCTGTTTTAAAATTAATTAGAATAAATAAATGTTTAATACTTTCACTGTTAATGTTAAATATTATTTATTATTAATACTAAATATTATTATTAAATATTCTTAAATATTATTATTAACATTAAATATTTATTTATTATTATTAAATAGTGTTATTAATATTAAATATTTATTTCTTATTATTAAATATTATTATTAATATTAAATTTATATATTTATTATTATTAAATATTTATTAAATCATCTGATTGAAAATCAATAGTAATATGAAAATAATATGAAAAAATATCATTAAAGTCTGGCGTTTCAATCTCTCTTGGCTTTTTCTTATGGTTTTAAAAATGTAAGAAGATGTTCCAAATGTTCAGAAATATTGGTCGCTCTGAATTTGTTTTTAAAACCATAAGATAAAGCCAAGAGAAATTGAAACACCAGAATTTAATGATATTTTTTCATATTATTTCTAATATTATTGATTTTCAATAGTTTAATAAATATTTAATAATAATAAATAAATAAATTTAATATTAATAATAATATTTAATAATAATAAATAAATATTTAATAATTAATAATACTATTTAATAATAATAAATAAATATTTAATGTTAATAATAATATTAAAGAATATTTAATAATAATATTTAATATTAATAATAAATAATATTTAACATTAACAGTGAAAGTATTAAACATATATTTATTCTAATTAATTTTAAAACAAATCTCATACGATGTATAAATGTCATATGATAATATTATACGCTAAATTGCCGGTCTTCAATCAAGCACATGTTCACGTTTGACAGCGCTGTTAGTACCTTAACCTACCGCAACCTAGTTAACCAAAAACTGTTTGCTGTCGCCAGGTAAATATCGTCGCGTTGTCGCGTCGTCACGTCATAATAACGTTGTGTTTTTCTTTAATCGAGTGTTTTTTAATAGCCAACAGTGATTATTCGATAGTGATTGATAGTGATTAGTGAGAGAGAATTGATAAATTTCTCGTCTTATCGAGTGAGTGAATGAATGTGATTATGTTGAAGTTTATAAAAGAATACAGTTTATAAAAGAAAAAGAATTTTCGAATTTATTTAGTGTGGATCTCTGTTCTTTAGAACGTGATATCTACGTTCAACTTGAGTAAAAGTACGATTTATTGGAAAATTTATTTCTCAAGAAATTACAACAATACATCGAACAATAATAATAACTATTCTTGTATTGTGTGAAAACAAATTTCAGGATGTCAAATAAACAGTGGTAGAGAAAATTAGCGAAAGAGAGGCGTTTTTAGTGGTGGAGGAATCCGGGTTGGTAATTCGACTTGGTATTTAAGTCCCACATAACTCACCGGATCGCCCGGTGAGTATGCATAAATGCATTTTCCCTCTCTCGTAAAAAAAAAAAAACGGTACAATAGAATAAGAAAATAATTTAAGTAAAAATGTGTAACAATAAAAAATAAATAATATATATAATTTAAATATATAATATATATATATATATAAATATATAATATATATATATATATATATATATATAATATAAATAATATATATAATTTTAGTAAGAGTAATAATAACTTCGAGTAAGCAAATGAGAGAGGGAGAGAGAGAGAAGGAGAGAGAGAGAGAATGAGAATTATGTATTCGCATGTGTATGTAGCGACCAGCTGATCGCAGCGATCGCCCCGCGTAAGCACCCGCGTCTGACGGTGACTCGCGCCACCCTTGCTTGCCTCTTATATCCGACCCGTTATAAGTTAATTACTTCTTTTAATAATTCGAAAACTAAGCGTCGGACGAAATTTTGCTAAAGGAAAAATCGTTTTAGAATTGACTCAAGAATGTGTCATTTCACGGACACTATACTTATTTTGAATCACCCTATATATATATATATATTTATATATATATATAGGATGTCCCATTTTAAAGGACCCACTAAAATATCTCAGAAACACTGCGTTCGAAAAATGTTTCAAACAAAAGTTGTGTGGCTTCAAGGGGGCCATAAGACGATGACAATGATTTGACCTTGGGAAATCATGGTCATGTGAAGGTCAACTTTAAAATCTTAAATGGAAACCCCTATTTTTTATTTGGTATTCTTGTAGCTGACATCGAGAGCTTTGCAAAACTCTAATTAAATGTTTTTCTGTTAAGTACTTTTCGAGTTATAAGGCTTGAAATAATATCTTAATTTTACATAAACTATAAAATATCTAGTAAAATATTCATTTTTCGATTATCTTACCTTAATACTTTTATGTACAAAATAATAAGAATTGGTGTAATCAATTGGTGTAAAGAAAAAACATAGCTGTTTCGAAGAAAAAATATATAATTGTTAATTGCAAATTACATATTTTTTCTTAAAAATAACTATGATTTCTTTACAATTGATTGCCCTTATTATTTTATGTATAAAAGTATTAAAGCAAGATAATCGAAAAATGAATATGTAAAATTAAGAAATGATTTCAAGCTTCATAACTCGAAAAGTACTTAATGAAAACTAACTTAATTATAATGTTTTGGAAAGTTCTCAAGATGAACTATAAGAATATGTAAAAGCATATAGAGTGTCCTGTTTAAAAAGTTAGATGTGACCTTCAGGTGTCTCTTCAATGTCAAATTAATGATACCATCTTATGTCCTCCTTCAAGCCATATAACTTTTGTCTGAAACATTTTTTTCTACAATCAAAATTTAAAAAATTATGAGAGTGAAACTTTTAAAATGGGACATCCTATATATATCTCAAGTATTAGATTTCATCCATAAGGGGTGGTTTTTAAAAATTTGTTATATATTATATTGTTATTATACATTTAACTAGTCTTTCTACAAGTCATAACTAACAGTGCAGATTTTATATTTTTGATACTCCATTTCTGAAATATGAGATTTTACTCTCTAGGGGTGATTTTTAAAAATTGTTATTATACGGTAAATTAGTAATCTTTTACAAGTTATCTAACAGCATAGGTTTTATATTTTTAAGATACTCCGTTTCTGAAATATTAGATTTCACCCCCAAGGGGTGGTTTTTACAAATTATTATTATATGGTAAATTAGTCTTTGTAAGAAATCTTAATTAACGGCGTAAGATCCCATATTTCTGCAACGCATTTTGGAGATATTATTTTTCATCCTCAAGGAGTGGATTTTGAAATTTGCTTTTATAAAGGGATGGTTTTTTAAAATTGTTACTAGAGGATAAACTACTTTTCTTAAAATTTTATTTAACAACAGAAATTCCGCATTTTGACGACTCCGTTTCTAAGATATTAAATTCCAAAGGAAGAGTTTTGAAAATTGTTATTGTACGATATATTAATCCGTCACACATATATGTATGTACATATGTACATACATATACATACCGCATGTATGCACGCATATTATTTTGTCTCTTAAAGCATTGTATACGCACCGGCAATGTCCCGATATATATGTGTGAACGGCCGACGTCCTACGCACATACGCGAAGCGCGCACGTAGCTAAGAATTTATTATTTCATTAAATTTTATCTTTTTATGTAATTTAATTATTATTTAATTTAATAGAATGAATGCTTTAATACACGCGGTTAAGACGCATTTCTTAAAGAAAGAAAAAAGTACGCATATCGATACTAAAGCGTAAGAGACACATATAGAAATAGCGCGGTTTCCCGCGCAGTGACTGTCTCGCTCGTACTCTCTCGTCCAAGCGTCAAGCGAGAGAGACGACTTTCGGGCATCTTTAACTCGTTATCACGTCTTATAGTGCTTTCTCTCTCGTTCTTGTGCAAGAACACAACATCAGAATGCCCCCCCCCCACTCACTACTCTACCCCCACTTCCTTCCTCGCTGCCCGGCCCGCGTACATGCACGCTTCGCTTGTGTGAGTGTGACGTCAGTGAGCGTCAACATAAGCATAGTGGCATCATTCCTGCCGGTGCTTGTATCGAAGTAATAATCGTATAGCAGCGATGTAAACGCTTGAGGGACAAATTCGCTTTGCGTGTGTGTGTGTGTGAATTTACGTGAGTCTGAACTTGGAAAAGAAGAACAAAAAATGTCACAATCCTGATATTCGATCATCATTTCTCAGAATTGACTGCACCGATTTTATTCAAACAGGTCGCAATTGAAAGCTTATATTCACAATATGTAATAGAAGTGCCATTAGATTTTCTTGATTACAGCTTTAGTTTATTAAATATCTTAACCGAAAGTTTACTTGATATGAAATTCCGGATACGCTACTTGGTAGTGCCGCGTCAAGAATAATGACTCTCAATGCTCGGATCCTGTTTTTTATGTACTTGACATCGGGACGTTACCGCGTCACTTGATTATTAAAAAATATTATTAACATATATGTTCTATTCTTTATATTGCTTTATATTTTATACCTATCTTTTATATTTATTTCTTAAGGGAAAAACGTACATGTTAGCTAAAAGTGGATTTTTATCATTTATTCTCTTTCTATTCTTTATTTTTCAAATTACATTATATCCTTTATATAAAAAATAAATTGTAGTTAAGAGATTTATTTTATTCATTTATTTAAATTTTGATAGGATTAAAGATTTATTTAATTTTACGCGTAAAATTTACAAGTTTTTACGCGAGATCTAAGAAATAGATCGAACCGCTAACATAGAATTCTCGAGGCATTAGCTACAGCTACAGCTCAAGAAAGAAAGAGACAATAAGTTATACAGCATTCTTCTATTGCCCGAAGGTACTGTTGAGCAAAAACGCGCGCGATGAGAATCCGAGAACGCGTCAAATACCGGGAACCGCTCGATCGCATCCCGCACAGACTTGTAATTAGCGTTTGCCTGTCAAATTATTGTTACAGCATCGCCACTTGCCTATCACGATCTGAGGCACTTCCGTAATCAATTTAATCGCGTGTAATCGCCGTTCATTCTAAAGGCGAATATTTTTTGTCAGTTTACGGCAACTCAGTGACGCGACGATTTATCGATTTCACGCGCGGATATCGAACCATCGCGCTTTAACGCGCTTATGGCGCTATCGAATAAACACACACAAACACACATACACACATACACACACACACACACACACACACACAGCTTATTATACACACGCGCACACACATACACACTTATATATTACATGCAAACTGAATAAACACTTTCGTTTTAATACATACATATACACGTCTTATTCTCTACACCTGGATCCGATGGCTATCCGCAAATTAACAATACTAAGCGATAACCGAAAAATCGTACATTACAACATTAAAGATACTTGAAGAAATTATAATCAATGATAATGAAATTGACATTGAAGATCCAGAAACATGGAAGAAAGGCCATGCATTCATTACTTACATATTAAAATATCAGCCAAATTAAGATATAAATTAAGATATAAATGCATTAAATTTTTTGACTTTGCTTATCGTTACAACTATTCAAAAAAGAAAGACAAAAAAAAATTTGTTTTTTGAAAATTAAAAAATATGGAAGTTCGAAAACGAGATTGGATGATATATTCTCGAACAAATGGGAAAATATTTTGTATATATTTCAAGCTTTTTGGCGATAAAGAAAATAGCTTCTGTAAAGAATTTAAAGATTGGAAATATGAAGAGAGAATTGCTCAAAATGAGATATTTTCTTCTCATCAAAAATCGGCTTGATTGTTCTTGACAAAAAAATCTAAAATTGAAGAGCATATAAATACAACTCTCGAAATACTATTGGACAAAGAAAAAAATTATTGGTATATAGTGTTAAAAAGAATTTTATCTGCGATAAGATTTTTAGCTTCACGCGGATTGGCTTTCCGTGGTAGTAATGAGCAATTTTTTAATTCTCGCAATGAAAATTTCCTTGAAACTTTGGAACTATTACTATTATTAACGGAATACGACGATTTTTTAAAGGTCCATATTGCACAATGTGGAAACAAAAAGAAAAGACACGTTTTATATCTATCAAATACAATCTGCGATGAATTTATCGAGATCTTAAGAAAACATGTTAGAGAATCTGTTGTTCATGAATTAAAAAATGCGAAATATTTTTCTATAATTGTCGACTCAACACCATCCATACAGCACAGAAGCTTGCCTCGACATTGCTGCAATGTTACAACATTGCACATAGTAGTGTAATGCTGCAGACAATGTTTGCCGTAGATAATTTCAAAATTATCTAGATAAACATAGAGATAAACATCTGTAAATTTATCTTAAATGAGATAAAGATGATTTTACTTTTATTTAATCTAGATGAAAGATGAGATAATTATTGCGATAATCTAGATAATTATCTAAATATTTTTATTTTTTTTAGAAGATTATAAATATTTGTAAAAAATGTGACGCAGATTATAAATGGGATATTAAAATCATAAACACATATTCCTTCTCTTTTCCTGAAGAATATTTAAATAATAGCAAAAAGGTATATAAATGATATGATAAATATTTGTTTATTAATTTATATTTATAATATATTTATAATATATTAATATATTTATAATATATTAATATAATAATAATATATTTATAATACATTAATAATAATAATATAAAAAATATATTTTAGATATTTTAGATAGATTTTTAGAAGCTTGCCTGGAAAACTTTTTTTGCATAATGAAAACGTCATCTTAGACAATTTTTAGATAAGATGACATATTTTTTATCTAAGATAAAGATAAAGATACTTTGTATTTTTTCATCTAGTTAAAGATAAAGATGATCCATTTCTTTATTTAGATGATTATTTAGATAATTTTATCTAGATATCAGCAAACACTGGCTGCAGAAATATTGCAGAGACATTATTTTGTAATATTACTTTGGTAATGTTGCAGTACATTTTAACATAGCGAAAATGTATAACATGCGTTTCTTTACTTGCCGCTATATGGCGACACCAAACTTAATTAACTCGTATTTGAATTTTCATGTAAAGTTATTTTAAATTAGGTCTTTTATAGGCCTGAATATATAAGGCCTATATAGGACTAATGTAGTAATTATATTTCTTGTCTTATATTTCTTGTCTTATGTCAGTTAAATTTTTGATAAACTGACTTGATTTATTTAATATTCTGAATCCTAATAAGGGATTTAGACTATTAAACAAATAATTTGTTTAATAATCTGAATCCCTCGTCGGAATTCAAAATATTAAATAAATTTTTCTTCATGAATATATATATTTTTTTTATTATCTCATAGAACATTTTATTTCATGTTTTATTTTTATTTTCTGTACATTATTTCTATGTATTTTTCATACACATATATATGAATGGATCTTAACAATTTTTAAATAAAAATATGTAATTAATTCTAATTAATGTTTGTTCTTTTATATCATTGTAAGAGTATATAAAAACATAAATTAAAAAACTTGATATAAATAAATGTTTGTAATGATTTTATTCAAGATAACATATTATAAAGTCATATCTAAATGTATATATATATATATATATATATATATATTTAGATATGACTTTACAATATATTATTTTAAATAAAATTATTGGAAGAAATAGTTTTTGATAGACGAATCTTGAAAGTTTATAAAAACATAAAATAAAAAATCTTGATATGAATAAAAGTTTATAATGATTCAAGATAAGATATTGTATTCAAGATAAGATATTGTAAAATCATATCTATGTATTATATATATATTTAGATATAATAAAATCTATATATACATATTTAAATATGACTTTACAATATATTATCTTAAATACAATCATTACAAATTTTTATTTATATCAAGATTTTTTTATTTTATATATTTTCTATAAACTTCCAAGAATCATGTATCAAGAATGATTTTGAAAAAATGTTTTATATGCAATATTACTACATGATTACAGCAACGTTACATTTTTTCAAATATATTACATTGCAATATTGCTGCAACATTTTATTGTATTACAAAAAACGGACATCTTAACATTGCCGCAACTTTACAGCAATGTTGCAGCAAAGTTTCGCAATCGATTTGCAATATTGCCATGTTTCAATGAAATTATTTTGCAATATATTTGCAACCTTTCAGTGCTGTATGGACAGATATCGAAATGTTGACCAATTAACTATTGTTATTCGATATGTTTCTGCCAATTGTCTTGTGGAACGTTTCCTACTATTTATACTAAATATTGGACACAAAGAAGGGCAAATGAGTATCGCAGTTTTGAAAACTTTGGAAGATTTAAATATTGATTTTCATTGCATCTCTGGCATCGAAAACAGTCTCATTTTCTGCACCTTTGTCAAAGTGATGCTTTCTTTTACGATTACTTTTAAAATCGTACTTTTCACAGCCAGATTTTTTTCTTTCTTTTTTTCAAAATCCAGAAAGTATTTCGTTGATCTAAGATTTAAGAGATAATCCTTTAAAGCAGTGCTGGGATTTACTTGTAACTTTTGGCCAGATTTTTTAGTTTGCGAAACTGCAGGGATCAATTATATAACAACATTACAAATATGTCTGGGTGTTATAATGGATTGCAGGCATGACTCGCAGAGAAAAACAAATTGGCTGTCTATTTTCTTTGCGCATTCCTTAAATCTAGTTGGAAACTGCGGAGCTGATTGTTGTCCAGAAGCCACCAGATTTTTTTGTTTGTGCAAAATATATATGTTTTTTTCTTCACCAGTTAGATAGGAGATTATGAGAAAACACTTATCGACATCGAACTCTAATCTGGTACCAAAAAGATTAAGTGAGACTCGTTGGTTAGCCAGAGCGGACGCTATAAAAGCTTTGTCTCTAGGATATAGTTGTTTTCAAAATGCTTTAAAATTGCTTATAATTGACAGCAATCAAAAGCAAACAATTAGAATAGAAGCACAATTTTTGACTCATTGAATAACCTTGAAATTGCGATTATTTGTAAAAGTTGGAATGATATTTTACAAAAATTCAATGTCGCAAATAAAAGTTTGCAAAATATTAATATTGACTGGAAACTGTGGTAAAATTGTATAACTCTTTAAAGCAGTTGAGATTTACTTGCAACTTTGGGCCAGATTTCTTAGCTTACGCCTAGTGTTCCTCTCTTACCGCTCGCGCCGCTCGTAATTAAGGAGCGCTCAGGAAGTGCACGTCACAAATGTAATGTGGCAATCTATCTATCTAAGTTCTTTTTATTGTAATTACGTTCCAAAACACAAACTTTTTAAATTGTTACAGAACATATACTATAATTAATATAATTAATACTATAATTAATAGAATAATTATTTTTTTTATTAATAAACAATAAAGAGAATTTAGATAGATTATCACACTATGTGACGCGCACGTTCCTGAGCGCTTTTTACGAGCGTTCGGCGGCGCGGTCATAAAGACACAAATGGTAAAAGAAACAGTAGGCGTAAACTAAGAAATCTGGCCAAAAGTTGCAAGTAAATCCCAGCACTGCTTCAAAAGATTATCTCTTAAATCTTAGATCAACGAAATACTTTCTGGATTTTGAAAAAAAGAAAGAAAAAAATCTGGCTGTGAAAAGTACGATTTTAAAAGTAATCGTAAAAGAAAAAATCACTTTGACAAAGGTGCAGAAGCTGAGACTGTTTTCGATGCCAGAGATGCAATGAAAATCAAAGTTTATTTTCCAATTTTGGACAACTTTATCAATGGTGTGTGTGTGTGTGTGTGTGTGTGTGTGTGTATGTGTTATTAATAAATATGTATTATAATAATTAATTACATAAAATCATATGCATATATGTACATATATATATTTCTTAAACAGGAGCTTGTCGGAATAATATGAAAAGAATTACACGATTGTTATAATCCAATTATTGTTGGATGTAAGCCTACATTCTTACACAAGAAAATATAACAAAATTAAAGTTACCACTTGAAACTCCTGAAGCATTAGAAGAATTTAGTAAATTGTTGATGCAAGACTCCGTATCTTTATTGCAATATGTAAGTATACTCTTCATCAATTAAATTTCAAATTAACTAAAATAAATAAATGTACATATATAATAGTTAAATTAAATTCTTTTACAGAAAATATTATTAAAACTATAGGAAGAAAAGATGCGGATATGAGAAATGCATTAAAATTAACCGTAACTGATCTTTTAGCCTACAAACTGTCATGGATAGGACAGAAAAACACGATTGCATGAAATTTGTTGACATTATTATCGGTATGGTCTTATTGTCTCAAATTTTTAAATTAGTCCAAATTATATACATTACAAACACATACGATAATACTAATAACGACTTGAACCGATTTTTCAAGACTGGCATTTAATGTTCTAGAATTTTAACAGAAACACTCAGTGAACATTGTAGAGCATTGGCATAAAATTTACATACATTTAGTGATACTATACACATGCAGCAGGAGCATATTATTCTGTACACTGACTAATATAAATAACTGAATCAATGAATATATATATATATATATATATATATATATATATATATATATATAATTATTTTTGATTATATATAAGTGAATGGCATTATGTATCCTTTATAATATATAAAATATTTGGCCTAACAAAATTAAATAATAATATAATTTATACAAAAATTTGTATTTCATACAAAAATTTTAATATTTTACATAAAAATTTCATATAAAAATTTTATTTATATTTATACCTGCATATTGCACTTTACATCTTAAATAGATAATGAATTATTTTCGTTTATTTGTCGGACATTTACTTGTTCGACTTATAAAATCAACTTAATATCTGAAGCATTGAGATCAGAAATTAAATTGAACAGTATATCTTTAATGTTATTTGTCACTCTTTGCAAACTTCATATAATTTTTCTAACTAAAACTTAAATACGAGAATAGCATATCGCACGTCGTGTAGCGGTAAACGAACGAACTAACATCCTTGCGTGGTTGCGAAACTTTGACGTCCAAGATCGGATATAATATGGTTGTCAAATATTAATCGTTAACAGATGTCTGGAATCAGAGGTACGATGGATCCATTTCATGTTCATGGACATATAAAATGGACATAAAATAGACATCCATAGGACGTCCTGTGCTATCTAGGTGCCATTATCACTTTCTACAGATCTGCTTACTGTTCCCTGTCACTTTGTCATGTAGTCTGTCTGAAAGATATTGATGAATATTTGCTGGAATTGTGTTTGCAGTATCTTCAATGGCAAAATATGTTTCTCATCTGCAGCCTTTTGATAAATAGAATGTTGCCTGCATTTGCATTCACAGAAACTTAATTGGGTAATTCCTTTACTTATCTCTATGTGATGTATTCTTGCGATAAATTTCTATTAGAAATAAAGTCTGCTCTCATGACTACTAATAAAAACTTTAATTTTTAATATATCTTATCTATCTGTAATTTTTTTGATACATTTTTGGATATTGTTTAATTTCATTAAAAACAACTTTTTCCAAAGTTCTAATAACACAGCCCCACAAAAAAAAATTTTTTTTCTGGTCTGGGGGTCAGACCACGTTTACTATATGTTTTTGGGGTCGCTGAAGCCGAATCCGCAGTCCGTTTAACCCCATCACGTATTTTGTCATAACCTCAAAAAACTCGTGTGAGATTCTAGAAGATATTCGATATTTTCAGATAAACGATCAAAATCAGTTTTACACTAGCTCACCTGTGTCTGCATCCAGGGCACCTCCACGCGGTGACGGCGAGCAATGGAGAAATTTCATTATCCGGCTGAGTCCCTGGATCATGGCTTTCATGCTGTCATGACAGGCACAGGGGGAAGACGTGTTACGAGGCAGGGGATCAAATACCCAGAATCGGCAGCTGGTCAGGATGAGAAAGCAGGCATCGTCACGCCTGCGGGCCCGCTTATGTAATTTCCAGACGACTTTGGATTTTTTTCTTGTCGTTTTGC
Source organism: Camponotus fellah (assembly GCA_030586385.1). Taxonomy (NCBI): domain Eukaryota; kingdom Metazoa; phylum Arthropoda; class Insecta; order Hymenoptera; family Formicidae; genus Camponotus; species Camponotus fellah. Next base: position 188,091 of record JAPIVC010000237.1, on the reverse strand, counting down.
AACAGTTGCAGATGATGTGCGGAACCCAGTTGTTATGCTCTCCAATCGATCTCCAAATCAAAAATTTCCTTATACATTTTGCATATCTCGTCGTCTATGTTTTTTCGCAAAGAGCTTACTTCAAATTTAAAACAAATGTAGCAAAAGATGTTTGAGGTCATGCTCTACATTAGCCAAGTCACCAACTAATGTAGAGTATGATACGACAAGAAAAAAATCCAAAGTCGTCTCAAAATTACATAATTGTGAATCATGACCTCAAACATCTTTTGCTACATTTGTTTTAAATTTGAAGTAAGCTCTTTGCGAAAGAACATAGACGACGAGCTATGCAAAATGTATAAGGAAATTTTTGATTTGGAGATCGATTGGAGAGCATAACAACTGGGTTCCGCACATCATCTGCAACTGTTGCAAAAAGATGCTATATCGTTGAAAGCAAGAGAAGAATAGAGAGTACATAAAGTACTCCATTCCAGCGATTTGGAAATATCCTCAAAATGAGGAGGATTGCTTCTTTTGTTCGAATCAAATGAAAGGTTTCAATATTAAAAATAAAGACAAAATTGTTTATATCAGCGTGGTATCAGTAATGGGTTCAATTTCAGCTGAAAAAAAAGATTGTAAAACTGATTTTGGTTGTGTATCTGAATGTATCAAAGCAATGGAAATTGACGAAGAGGCTGCTGAAGAATATGAATCTGAGAGCGATGATAACAATGATAGCGAAACGAACTATGCTTCAAGCAACAAAAAAGCAGTTCCATCACTAGTTTCGCAGTCGGAATTGAATGATCTTGTTTGGAATTTAGGCTTACCGAAAGATGATTCAGAGTACTTAGCTTCATTCCTTAAAAAAAAAAATCTTCTAGAATCCAAAATCAAAATTTCTTTTTATCGTAACAGAGACTCAGAATTCGGCAAATATTTCGTGAAAGACGAGAATTCATCACTAGTATTTTGCACTGATATTAAAGGACTTATTAATGGATTGAAAGAGAATTGCTATGAAGCTACAGATTGGCGACTTTTTATAGACTCATCTAAACGAAATATAAAGGCAGTTTTACTCCACAATACAAATAGTTCCAATATCAATAGCTCACTCAACTGTCATGCAGGAAAAATATGAAAATATGTAAGTTCTTTTACAAAAAATTGACTATAAGAATCATCAATGGCAGATTTGTGGAGATTTGAAAATCATCACGATGTTGCTTGGACAGCAGTCTGGCTTCACCAAATACTCTTGTTATTTGTGTTTGTGGGATAGTAGAGATTGAGCGAAGCATTATAAGAAAATAGAATGGCCAATAAGATCATCGTTTGCACTTGGTTCACGTAACATCATTCATGAATCCTTAGTGGATCCATCTTAAATCCTGATTCCTCCTCTCCACATAAAGCTTAGCCTCATGAAACAAAGCATTAAAGCTCTGGATAAAACAGGACAATGTTTTCAATATCTTGAAACCAAATTCCCGAAAATCTCTGAGACTAAGTTGAAAGAAGGAATTGATAGACCACAAATACGAACAATGTTCAGAGACCTTCAGTAGTAAAATGAATCGAATTGAAAAAGTAACCTATGAACTGACTAACCTATGTGAACCCGACTTCACAAAAACTAAAAATTAATAATGTAGTTCGTTTGCACTTCGTTTGTACCGCCTTTTATTTCGTTTGTATCTCGAAGAGCAAAAAGATACAAAATGTTCAATAAATGGCCAGAACCCTACTTTAAGATATTTTAATTTCATTAACGTCATTCGATAGAGAATCGTTTGTACCCGTTTGTATCTCTTTTCATTTCATTTGTAAAAAAGGGACTGGAAGCATTTTCAAAATATGCTCAAGAGGTAATTTCGTCATTTTTTGAGATATCGCAAAACGTCTGACGGGGTTCGAAAGAGAATCATTTGTACCTGTTTGTATCTCTATTTCATTTGTATCTAAAGGATTCGAAAATGTGATATTTTTAATTTTTGTATTTAATACTAAAACGATAAATCTATTTTTAGGTAAAGGTCAAGTTATTTTTCAAGATATTGCAAATGTTCAACAGGATAGAGAATCGTTTATATTCTTTTATAACTGAAATATTTGTTTATATCTTAAAGATTATACAACAGTTTATTAAAAATTATTGAAAAGTGTATGTCGGCAATTTTTCTGAAATAATCGAAATATGCAAAGGTTTTACTTTTGCACTCATTATATTGCAACAATTTTTATTTTTATCTTTACATTAAAATATGTTAATGAATTATTATAATAGAGATATTGATAATAGAGGAAACTTAGCTATTTTTCGGCATAATTTGTATTTTATTTTTACATCACAGTACTATTCTCGCAGTTGTTATTCTTCGAAGTCTTATTAACATAAGTCTATTACGCAATTATGTTACATTCCTGCGCTTAGCGTAACCCAGAACTAACGGCGAGGACGTGGCAGGATTTTAGTTCCATTTTTATTTTTTTGTTTTTTTAAATTCTTTTTTATTTTTTTTGTTTTTTTGGTTTTTTTGGTTTTTATTTTTTAATTTTTTTAAATTTTATCTTTTTGATCAAATTTGATCTTTTTTTTTTAATTTTTTTGTTATTTTAAAATATTTTTGGTTTTAAGTTTTTTGATTCTTTTTTAATGCTATCACATTTTTTAAATGTAATCATATATTTTATTTTTTAATATAATCATATTTTTAATATAATTATTTTAATATGATCATATATATGATTTTCATCAAAATATTATTATCAGGATTTTAAAAAAAGGCATTATAATTCTTAATAAAATATTAAAGAAGAAGAAATATTAAAATAATATTAAAATATTTGAAAAATAATTAAAATTTTTATTAATAGGCATGCAAATATTTTATAATTTATAATGAAAAAACTTTACGTTCATATTTTAACATTTTAAAATGCTTATTTCATGTCTCTTTGCTACTTATGTTTGCTTTATATGCATTAACATCGCCAATTTCCTTTTTTGTGATAATGCTCTCGCTAAGATTGGTTTTTTATCGGCACACAAATCGTTATGGATTTCCCATTGCCCGGTTATTCGACAAATGTACGTCATATAATGTCCTATATTTTGGATTTGAAATACCAATATATTCTATGACAGAAACTAGTCTATAATTCAATTCATCAATTATTAATCTCGAAGGAATTTGCGAAATAGTGAATACTCCTGACCAGGTTTCATAACCCATATTTGCGGCAAGCTTTAACCATTGCAAGCATTCGATGTCGATGAAAAGATGATTTCTGCCAGAAACTTTTGAAACTACATCGTTACATCCACATCGAATACAATTTTTATAAAATGCATCAGACATTTTCTCATTGACAGAACTTTTAAGAACGTGCATACCCTTCTCATAGAAAGGCTTTGTATTTACATCAATAATCGGCGAAATCGGGCGAATATCGATTATGTTAGGATTACAGTTACGATATTGTTGTGAAATTTGATACGATGGATTCATCGGTTAATAACTTTTGGGAAATCTAATTGCTGATATTGAAATGGCAATCAATTTGATTATTTTTCACGGAAAATATATTGCTCAGTAGCATTGATCATTTCTTATATGTTTGAGTCGTTGCTCCATAAGTTGAGAACGTTCTTATAAAATCGTAAAATTCGTTCTTTGAACCGTAATATAATCGTGATAATTGGCCCAATCTCGATAACTTGCCAACACAGATTGCGCGAATGAATCAAGCATGTGTTATAAAAAATCACATCTTTCTTCGCTACGCGAACTCGTCCCAATAGTTATCCATTTTTCAACAATGGTAAATTAATATTCTTATTAGGTTTCTCAAGAACGTTTTGAATGTCCGGATATGAAGTTAAATATTTTCCACGTTTCGATGATTTTATTTTATCTATCGGAACATTAATGACAGGCTTCAACTCATCATTACTGTTAAATCTGCATACTTTCCTTGCTTTGGCAGATTTTCAATATGATTGCCCGATTTGACTTTTGACAAATTTTTTTCCGCCCCAGTTTTCTTCCTCATGTAAAAAGGAATAAGGAATAATTTCTTCAAAGTTTTTTGTAATCGTCTCAGCTTGCTCAGTCGTTGTCATCTCATCAAGTATCAAAAATTCATTCGATTTCTCAATTTTATGAGATTTTAAGACTGTATTAAATTCCATGAATTCTTCGAAATGTGAAGTGTTATCATTGAGTTTCTCGATTTCGTTACATTTTAAGATTTCTTGTGAAACGTTATCAATTTTGGAAATCACATCAATGGTCACTCGAGATTTAGTGGACTCGGTAGTGGATTCAGAAGTGGCATTTTAAGAGCTTCTCTTGGTGTCGGAAATCGATCGTATGTCTGATTAAAAATTTGTCAACTCGAAGATTCCAATCACCTTTTAAAATTAGATCTTTCAATTCACGAAAATATTGTTCACTTCGTGATAAAGTTGCAATGGTTCTATTTGGTGCCAATATACATGTTCAGAGAGTAAAATGTTTGCTTATTCTTAGAAGATTACTCGCGAAATTTGGGCACCAATATGGATTTGGTCGGTCACCTGTTTACATACTCCATTGTTGTGCCCGAACCGTAGAGGATGGGCTTTTTGGGATTATACGCCCAAAGGATTGGAATCCACGCAACAAATAAGACACTCTGTACTAGTTAGTAAAGGAATATATATTTCCGGCGTTCTTCGTACACTGTTCCTATTGCTACTTTCAATTATCTTATATGCGTTAGCGATATTTTATAATATCTTGATATGTTAATCGCGACTCGGTCCGATAATTCGACAAGTTCACTTAAACGATAGTCTGACAATGTTACTAAACGATAATCCGACAATGTTACCAAACGATAGTCCACCGTGGTGATCTCGCGATCGGTTTATATATCGTTTAATTTGGCGGAAGGAGGATGAGGTGTCCTTGAGTCGGAGCGCGGTTCGTGTTCCGTCTTGGATTTCATTATGCTTAATCAGCTTTGACCGTGACTTGCTTTCTTTTCGTCACGTCTTATTTCTATATTTTAATATCTCTTATGTAATTCCTAATTTATTGTCTTTTGCTGTTCTTGCTTTCTTCAGCTTATTTCAAGGTTTGCTTATTTAACTTTAATTAAATTATTATTTTGTCGGATTACGACATCCTTCCCCCTTTGGGAAAAGAAAATTTATTAGGGTAAATTTTCTTTACCTATCTTACAATATTCTTATTTTATATTTGCTTATAACTTATATCTATCTTATTTAATATAATATAATAAGGAGGCGTCTCCACGCCAAGGTTGGCTGAGGTCCTGATCGTGGGTGATCAGCTTAAGGTAGGATTTATTTTTACGTTTATTATTATTTTTATTTTTATTTTCGTTTATTTTTATTTTCCTTCTTTACACGTCTTTATTTTATAAAATTTCTACTGTTTGATAAAAGTTTTTAATCGATTCACGTGTACGCGTATCGTTCTTCTTCTCATTTTAATCGTGTAGTTCACGTCAGAATTTTTCTCGGTGACTACATAGAGTCCGATCCATAGAGAGTCTAATTTTCTTGATCGTCCTCGGCGAACTGTTTCGTCGTGTAAGAGGATTTTTTCTCCTACTTTGAAGTCTGTTTCACGTGTCTTCCTGTTATAGTTCCCTTTTGCTTTTTCTTTTTCTTTTTTGAGGTGTTTTTTCGCGAGTTGATTACTTGCTCTCAATCTTTCTTTTAATTTTTGTGCGTAATCGTCGTAATTATATGTTGGTTTCGGTGGTCTTGTTAATGCTGTCGGGATTTCGGCTTGGTGTCCGTACACTAATTCAAAGGGTATAAATCCTGTAGCAGTATGCGGTGTCATATTATATGTAAACATCGCGAACGGTATCCATTCGTCCCAGTTCGTTTGATCTTCATTTATATAGTGTCGTAGATATTCGGCTAATGTTCTGTGCGATCGTTCTAATGCGCCGTTGCTTTCTGGATGATAAGCAATTGTTTGAATTTTATTTATTTTCAATAATTTGCACGTATTTTTAAATATTTCGCTAAGGAAATTCGTTCCCTGATCGGTTAAAATTTTTTCGGGTATTCCGTGTTCCAGTATAATTTTTGTAACAAATTCCTTGCTAATAATATTCGCTTCTTGATTCAGAATCGAAATAGCTTTACTAAATTTAGTTAAATTGTCTTGGAAAGTTAATAAATATTTATTTCCGTTAGTAGTGATTGTTAACGATCCGATTATCTTTAATGCGCATTTTTCAAAGGGTTTATTAGGCGTGTCCGTGATTATTAACGGTACTTTATTTTTTCGTGATAGTTTATTTTTCTGGCAGGATTCGCATTTTGCTTTGTATCGTTCGACATCCTTTGTTAGGCCTTTCCAGTTATGTTGGAGTCGAATTCTCTTTATTGTCCGCTCGATTCCTTGATGCCCTCCTATAGGTGCATCATGATATTCGGCTAGAATTTGTTTTTTCTCCTCTTCTGTATATGTTTTTGTTGGTTCTTCTTCTTCTTCTTCTTCTATGTTTAGAATTTCATAGTCAGCATTTTTATCTGCGAGTTCCGGTATCGCGTTGCGACTTAGTGCGTCGGCGTTTGCGTTTGCTCGTCCGGCCTTATGTATGATTTCGTAGTTATACTCTTCTAGTTTTAATCGCCATCGGATTAATCTTGATCCGGGGTCGTTCACATTAAATAACCATATCAGCGGTTTGTGTCAGTTATTATTTTGAATTTTGTTCCATAAACATATGGTCTGAAATGCTTTACTGCCCAAACAATAGCTAATAGTTCCTTTTCGGTTGTATTATAATTTTGTTCCGCTTTAGTCAGCACTCTGTTAGCGTAAGCAATCGGTCGGTCGTTGCCTATCTCTCCTTGTGACAATACTGCTCCAATTGCATACTCGGAGGCATCAGTGGTCACAATAAATTACTCAGTGAAGTCAGGATATCTTAACACTGGTGCAGTCATTAATTTTTCTTTTAATGTTTCGAATGCTTGCTGCTCTGTTGTCCACTCAAATTTCTCTGTCTTTTTTGTTAATTTTGTGAGTGGCTTAGCGATTTGTGAAAAATTTTCAATAAATTTTCTATTATATACTGTTAGTCCTATAAAGGATTGAATATCCTTGATTTTTTTCGGCGTCGGAAATTTTTTTATTGCGGTTAACTTTGATGGGTCAGATGATATTCCATTTTCTGAAATTATATGTCCCAGATAAATTACTTCTTTGCGCAAAAATTCGCATTTATCGGGTTGCAACTTTAGATTAGCTTTTCGTAGTTTTTGTTTTATATTTCTTTAAGTCTTTTATTATGCTCTTCTAAGCTTGATCCGTAGATTACAATATCGTCGAGATATACTAGGCATCTAAGTCCTTGTATTCCTGTTAAGACGGAATTTATCAATCTTTGAAATGTTGCTGGCGCATTCTTTAATCCGAACGGCATTCGATTGAATTCGTAATGTCCGTAGGGTATTGAAAATCTGTTTTATTTTTATCCCTCTCAGCCATTGGGATTTGGTGATATACTGATGCTAAATCTAGCGTGGTGAAATATTTTGCATTTCTCAGTTGATCTAGGATGTCTGTTATATTAGACAGTGGGAATGAATCGCCTATTATTAAATCATTTAGCTTCCGAAAATCTATGACTACTCGGAGCTTCGGTTTTCCAGATGCGTCTGTTTTCTTTGGTATCAATAATAATGGAGCATTCCACTGACTTGTGCTAGTCCGAATGATTTTGTTTTTTAACATTTCATTTATTTGTCGATTGACTTCTGTCTTATGCTTTTCTGGCAAACGATACGGTTTCACGTTCACCAGAGCTGCGTCGGCACGCGTGTTTATCTCGTGCTCTACCGTCGCGGTGCATGTCAGTGGTTCTCTTTCTAAGTGGAATATGTCGTTAAATTCTTCGCAGATTTTTAAGAGTGTCTGTCTCTCTTCTGTATTTAAATGTTGCGTTCGCAGTAATTGTCAGATTTTTTGTTTACGGGGAACGATATGCTCCATTTTTCTCCTTGATATGTTTACTTCCTCCGTATTTCTCTCCATGTCTTCCAGTGTGACTATCGAAGTGGGTATTTCAATTTCGTTATCCGTTGTATTTATCGTGCTCACAGGGCATGAAAAATTTTTTGAGTCCATCAGGCAGCTTCCGATATAAACTCCTGGTGTTGTTTCTTTAGCTCGGATTATCCCTATCAGATTGTGATTGGCTGCGGTTCGTACGATTGTTTCGCTACGTGGTTTCAACTTAATTTTATTGCATGGATGTAATTTTAATGTGCTATCCTTTATTGTTATTTGGTTTTTCTTGTAATCACATTTCATCGTTTGTTTTTTCAAGAAATCTAATCCTAAGATTCCTTCGTATTCTACCGCTACATCATCTTTTATTATATAAAAAGCGTGTTTAGTAATTTTATGTTTATTAATTTTAATTGTACATTTTTCCGAGTGTATATACTTTATGTCCGCTTATTCTTGTGAGTGCGATTTTCTCCTCGTATATCAGAGCTCTATCTTTTAGATTTTTTAATTTAATTAAGGAAATGGTTGATCCGGAATCATATAACATATTAATTTTTTCGCCTTTTACTTCACAAATTGGCAATATTATTTAGTAGTAATTCATCCTTTGCCAGTGTAGGTGTATCTTTAATATGCGTTATCCGATACTCTAAGGCTGGTCGCGGTTGTTTTCTTTTCGCTTCCTCCGGCTCTTCTTCGCTATTGCTGGTAGAGTCGGCACTCTTTTCCTGTCTATACGGAGTCTTTTGCTCTCGCATGTATTCTTGGCGGTTATTTTTATTAAACGGTTTAGAGTTATTATTATTAGCATTATTTGTTTTAGAGCGTCTGTTTAAATTCCAACATTCTTCACGAGTATGTCCGGTCTTTTTGCAGTATTTACAAAATTTACTTAAAGTATTTACTCGCGGATTTCTTCCTGGTTTTGGTAACATAAGTTTGCCACTTCTGCAATCACGTCCGTAATATCCAGTTTTTCTGCATTTATAACAGTGGATAATTGTATCGCGATTTGGTTGCGTGTGTTTAATGTCGTTTTTATTTTTAGAGAGGCTGTATGCTCGGCCTACTGTCGGTCCGATCAATTTCTCTTCTGCGCTCGCGCTGTTTATTGCTTCTTGAAGCGTGGTATATCTTTGTGCACGCACGAGAATTTTTAATTCATCTCGTAATCCAATTTGATAATTTATTAACGCTTGCTTTTTGATTGTTTGCTGAATCGCTTTTTTGAAGGAGGGTTCTTCTCCTTTCACCATGGATTCATATAGTCTCATGGCTAATTTATCGACGCGTTGCCCGAAAGCGTAAGCGGTTTCATTCGATTTCTGCTTTAATTAACTCGAATTAAACTCGATTTGTAAATGTGTCGTGCTCTGTTTTGCCTGATAACAAGTTTCAAGTTGCTGTTTTAGTTCTTCGAACGTTTGTCTCGTGTCTCGAAATCTTGCATAGCTTTGCCTTTTAATTTGGTATAGAGTATTGCCTGCATTAACGATTCTTCGTCTGCGGGATTTATGTTTTGTACCACGTATGTACAAGCATTTAAAAATTCTTGGAGTTTATGGCGGGAAGTTCCATCGAATTCTGGAATCATTACTCGCACTTTCTTCAACGGTAAATAATGCGGCGCGGTACTACGCCTATGTCTTATATCTCGTTCTGTGCGACCGTTATATCGAGGGGGACGTCGTCTGGATTTGCTCGTGCTTCATTGCTATTTCCTCGATTAATACGCAAGGTGTGCACTTGTTCGCGTAAATTTCTCATTTCTTCTTGCATTTCGCGAATAGTATGTATGAGTTTGGCTAACAAAGTATTGCTCGTGCCTTCGGCCGGGTGACCTGCGTCTTCGTAACTCGCGGCGGTCTCTTGACCGGCTTGCGCACGTAAGCGTTCAGTTTCTCTATCGATGGCTTGGACTGGATATTATCCATGTTTCTTTCTAGATTTGGCTTGAGAATACTAAGATCGACAGATACTGACGAATGAGTTCTTCTAAGAGTGACTCGATTTACGCTTTGTTCGTTTTGTTCGAAGTTATTGTTATTGTCTAGTTCGCGCGCTTCGGATGATTCAAAGCTCGAATAGTAATCTTCTAAATTTTCTTTTTGCTTTGAAACCTAACTCGCTTTAATTGTTCCGACATTTAATTATTATAGATTCCGACTTACAGTAATAGTGCGATGAATCGCATGGTTGCTTATCGGTTCGCTCGACTGCTGATGCTGCTAGTATTACGGGTCGTTGTCCGTCGGTGATGCGCTGTCCGTCGGCGATGCGTTGCCTTGTCGTAGGTCGTGGATCGGTGTCGGTCCTTGGGCACAGCTGCTTGACCGTGATCCCTTATCACTCGTATGTTGAGTCCGTCTACTTTAATATAGTAGTTGCTCCGTCTTGTTATATCGGGTGTCCGGGAAGTTCTTAGTTGACTTCTCTGCTTTGCATAGTAGCGAATATGTGTTTTCACGACGTCCTTGATTTCCTTTGTCTTACTTGATGCTGGCGTATCCCACCGCTGCCACCAATTAATGTTGTGCCCGAACCGTAGAGGATGGGCTTTTCGGGATTATACGCTCAAAGGATTGGAATCCACGTAACAAATAAGACACTCTGCACTACTTAGTAAAGGAATATATATATTTCGGTCGTTCTTCACACTGTTCCTATTGCTACTTTAAATTATCTTATACACGTTAGCGGTATTTTATAATATTTTGATATGTTAATCGCGACTCGGTGGTCCGATAATTCGACAAGTTCACTCAAACGATAGTCCGACAATGTTACCAAACGATAGTCCGACAATGTTACTAAACGATAGTCCGACAATGTTACCAAACGATAGTCCACCGTGGTGATCTCGCGATCGGTTTATATATCGTTTAATTTGGCGGAAGGAGGATGAGGTGTCCCTGAGTCGGAACGCGGTTCGTGCTCCGTCTTGGATTTCATTATGCTTAATCAGCTTTGACCGTGACTTGCTTTCTTTTCGTCACGTCTTATTTCTATATTTTAATATCTCTTATGTAATTCCTAATTTATTGTCTTTTGCTGTTCTTGCTTACTTCAGCTTATTTCAAGGTTTGCTTATTTAACTTTAATTAAATTATTATTTTGTCGGATTACGACACCATTTACAATCATTTTTGACTTTTTGTAAGAAAATGCTCAATTTTCCGGTTATGTTGAATTCAGTAGCTTCAAGATCTAGATCTACCGCAGAATTATCTTTAGAATTATTTTCAGGATTTATCTCCTTTTCTATAATCATATTAATTTCTTCTATAAATTTCCTTTCATTTACCGATTTAATATTTTGAATTAATCTTTTTTGAGCATTGAAGCAGTTGTCATTTGAATTTACATCTTCGATTTCTAAAAAAATTACTATTGAAGTATCGCGTAACAAACTTTAGAATCGTTCGAACGTTGTGCATTTTGCGAAAAGTTCAATACATCGAAAAAAAAAACTCTTTCACTCGTGCATGCGTATTAAAAAAACATTTCCAACGGGTGACAAGTTTGATAAGATGAGCAATATCAATTTTTATACAGCAATGGGGTTTTGTAACTGTACTATTTCCTTCAACAACCGCAAAACATTTATTAACATATGTATTGAGATCGATTGTTTCGAATGCCAAACTAGTAGCATTTAAAAGCGCCAGAGCATAACAATTTCTGTAGGACACGGTACGCCAGAACGCAATCATTCGCGTCGTGCTTTTCCGAAATCATCTGAACAACTAGCAAGATTTTCGTGTGAAACGGAATTACACCTTGATAAAGATATATCGTGGAACTTGATCCATCTGGTTTTATAATTTTTCGAACAATCGAACCCGTCGCATTTATACTTAGACTACCAATTGTTGACGTGTCTTTGCAATATTTCTATAAGGAAAGATCTGTTCTGGACTCCAATTCATTACGAAGAATTTATCATTTCCAATTTCTGGAGTAGTGCCTACGAATTCAGGACAATATTTTAATTCAAGCACTGATTCAAGGAGATCGACGCCTTTACGAACCTTTAATTCCCGGTCGCTTTCTGTTTGTTTCGCCTTGCGTAAAACAAACAGAAAGCGACCGGGAATTAAAGGTTTCACTATACAAATGCGCAGGAATTTTATCATCGAATTTCATGAGCTCATTAGCTTTTTGTCTACGCCAAGCATATGTAGATTGGCTAGTGATTTCTTTAACGACTCGTTTCCTGTTTTCTCCTCGTAGTTAGCGCTTTTTTTTATGATCGATATTCTTTGTGTCATTTGTTGATATCTGCAGTGTGAGACCACTTCGGTTTGTCTAAGACAAATTTATTCTAACACCACACTCAGTATATGAATCTTTAATCCATAAATATAGTTCCCCGGGATTTTCATTAATTTTTAGATTTCTAAAGGCATAGCAGCATGACAATTTATGTTCTTGCCATAATTGTTGCTGAAGTATATCAGTCCAATCTGGTCGTAATACTTTGTAATTTCTATCTTTGTAAGATACATCACGCGCCCAAATATTATTCCAGTCATCGCCTGAAATAGTAATTATCACTCTCAGTGATAAAGATTGGACGATTCCGATAGCGCACGAGCCCGATAGCACACGAGTGTTGCTAATTGGTCAGTTAGAACACTAAGACTTTCTGATTGGTCAACTGTGCTGGTTACCTTAAGCATCGGGCGATATGTGTGGTTGTGTGCTATCGAGCTCGTGGACTAACGGAACCCTCCCATAAAGATTCATGGGACATATTCATTGACCAATTTGAATCATAACTGGGATTCTCTTCCGAAATTGATATTTCAGGATTTCGCTCAATGCCATGCCATTTTCTGAGCATATCTTGAATTTTGTGATCATTCCGAGAGATATACAAATACAACTGTTTTATCGACATTTCATTTCGCATTTTTATAATTGCATCCTTCCAAACTGTTTTTCTGATAATGATTTCAGTTCTCCGGTATCATCGAAAAACATTAAATCCTTCATCACATTGAAAATAATTTCGACGGAAAATTTTGAAGTACGTGGCATTTTTAACGACTCTTTGTGGATCAATTTAATTACGTAACTTATATTACTTATATACTTAATAAAATCTTCCAATTAGAATTAGAAAACTAAACAGATAAAGTTACTGCGGTCTTGCAATGACACGGCTTTTATAATTCTCTGTGCGACTTGAACAAATTAGTTGGTTAATAGAAAAAAACTCTGCAAAATAATATTATTCAACCAAAGATTATAGAGTCAAAGGAGTGTTAAATGTATGAAGTGCGACGGATCTAGGAAAAATTGGCTTAGCTTTGGCAAAGATGACCAAAGCAGACGGTAGATACGACACTAGTCACAAAGGATTGCAAAAATATCGAATAGAGCGATTAGAGATCGAGGAAGATAAAGAGACACAAAAGATTTGTCCGCAATTTGTGTAATGGTTGAAAAAAATAGCGATAAAAAGACAACGATAATAATGTATCGAAAATATCAAGAATAAAATGTAATTGCTTACAGGCCGATTGCTGCTAGAATCTAAAGAGTCAACCTTCGAGAAATTTTGATGAGTTATATCTGTTATGTGAATAGTACTCGCTGATCGGTCTAGAGACAATGAATCATTAATGTGCGTAGATATATAAGTATTAACAAACTACGCTGTACGAGAGGAAATTTAGAAGAAATTAACTAGAGAGTTAATGTAAACAAACACAATGTTAAACGCAGTGAAAAAGTTATTAGAAAGAAAAACAGAATAAAAGAATAAATACAATATTCGGAATTCGAAAAACAAAAATCGGATAAACGCGAAATTGTAAGAGACATTTATTTCTGTACAAGTACACAATTGAATAACCGAGATATTCGTATCGTAAAGCTGCCAGATTGAAGATCCGAACAGCGATGTCAGATGGATACGCTGGAAATACGCAATCGTAGTGGAAGGGATGATGCAAGCAAGAAACGATCTCGTCGCTTCGGCTATCTTCGGATAATAAAAGAAGACAAAAATATTGTTACAAATAAATAATAATTAAGGCTTTCGAAATTAATAAACTAAATTAAATAAAATAATAAGAGGCCATGAAGAGCCGATGCAGGGCGTGAAAAAACTTCAATATGAAACGATACTTAATCTTCCATCTTTATTTCAAACGAACGCTTCGGACTCCTTTCCGAGACTTTCTCAGCGAAAAATATTGTTGTCTTCCTTTCAAGTCGGCAACGAAGGCGACGGGCAACGCTGCTCATTTTTTCATATGCGTTGTGACGTAACGCTTTTGAGCTCCGTCACAGTTACCCCGCCGAGGGGATAAAGCGTGCGCGGGGTCGTTTCTCGCGTCTGCGGGGGGACTTTAATAATCCGCTAGGATCTAATTTTAAGTTATAAATGTAAGATATTTAGACAGAGTGCGACGATCTGGGCGAGCGTGCAATACCGTGATTTGTATGAAGATCCCGAAGAATACAAAAGAAGAGGATAAGAAGAGTAGACTAAGGTCTCCGCTTATGAAGGTCACGTATCAGGATCCTGTGCCGCCGCGAATCGAGTGTCAGCCTGAGATTAATCCCGAATATTTTCAGAGTAATCGGCGGAGAATCCGGACGGCAAAACGACGGACAATCGCCCAGGCTGCAGACTGGGGAGAAGAGATACCGTAGACGGACGAGGCCTGGCCAGCCTGTCGCGTCTACGTGGACGAGAAGTCCCGACCGTAAAGCTACCGTCGTCCAGCGGATTCTACACCCCTGCAAAGGAGCAACCCGCCGTCCAGCATTCCGAATTTCGAAGGGGCGGAGATATCGACCCCTTCTTGGAAAGATCGACAGGATGCGCGGAAAATCGGCGCGGGACTTGAGGGCCTCGCGGAGCCAGTCTTTTCGTGTCACTGTTCGGTGACCCGTGAGTTAGTACAGACGTTAGAATTCTCCGAGAAAACGAGCTATCGAGGACTCTACCGCAGCCGCCGACTCATTGTAAGCCGCCGCCCAGGTAGCCGTACGATTCTTTCCCGGAAGCAGCTGGTGTCGAACTTTGCTAGATACCGTCACAGGGCGACGGTATTCGCATTGTCGATTTGTCGTGTAAGCCTGTATGCTTTTCGCGCGTGTCGTTGCCGGATGCCAACTGATACCGGGAATCGCGGATTCGTCCCTCTCGGAGGGAGGGTCCATGCCGACAGTCGTCTTATCGTCTCGTTTCGTATACCGTACCGTACCGTCTCGTACCGTCTCTACCGTAATACCGTTACGTCTCGTATCGAATTTTGGATCGTGCGTGGTGACGAAAGTTAGACATTTCCGTATCGCGTTTTAGTTACCGGGATTTGCGTGAGAGCATTCTTTGCGAGCAAGAGATACCGTGTATGCGAAATCTGCTCGGCAAGAATTGTATAAATCGCGAAATCTCCGTTGAATTTTATGGCCGTTAAAGTTCGTTTGTGATATCTCGTTTGAGAGTCAAGGTTGTTGTTGTTGAGCGCGAAAGGTTGTGGAGATATCGTTAAAGATTGTGAGACAATATCAATGCTTGTGTACTTGAAATTACCGTTAATAATAACCTTTGTTATATTTTGAATTTATTGTCGTAATGTATCGCCGACTCTTATGAAAATTTCCGTTCGATTTATATCGAAATTTCGTGTGAGACTCGTGTCTCTAAATGTACCGTATATTACTCACTTATTATATTCTGTCCGTTATCGATTATTTTCCTGTAATCTGTATCATTAGTTACCGCTAATTATTTTAGAAAGTTTAATTCGATTTATATCGAGATCTTTAGTGAGGCTCGTGTGTTCCGAAACCTAACGTGTATTATATTCCGAGTGTTGCAGCTTGCTTCGCCGCGTATTAGTACTAGATTTTATACATTGCGGATCGTGAAGATTTATATCCGTTTTCGTCTCGTCTTATCATTGTATTATTATTATCACGTGCATTATACCGATCGTTTCCGTTACAATTATAGTTGACCTTCGTGTCATACATTATAAATCTTATACTGTTTCTTTCCTTTCAAATTTCGATTACCGTTACTCATTTATATATTTCATCTTTTCTTTCTTTGTTCGTCGTCGTATATCGAATCTTGTCTATTTCTTTTCGTTTAGATTTTTACTTCTGTCTTTTCATTCTGTATTATAACTATCTAATATACTCTAATTAATTATAAGAAACTGAGTGTCGATTATTTCTCTCTCCCGGAAGTCATCTCGCGTTCTCTCTCGTTCACAACGAATCCTGTCCCTCTGCCATATACTGAGCTCTGGGTTACCGAAAATCTCATCCGTTACCGTATCGTTATCATGGCGGAAGACTGCGCCTGGCGCCCAACTTTACTCTCCGGGGAGGTTTATAAGATACCGTACGTTACCGCAATTTCGAGATACCGTTTAAGAAATTATTAAATTTTCGTATCGGCCAAAACGCTACCTCCTCGGGATCGGCGTTCTCGAGGTGGGCAACGGCGTAGCAGCGTGACAACATTAAATATTCTTTTCATAGTCTTTGTATACTACATATTTAGCAAAAACTTATAAATAAAAACTGATAAATTTTTTTTCATAAAATATTGAATATTTTATATCCCTTTTTTGATAATATTAGCTTAAAAAACAAATATTTATTTTAATCGCAGAACTATAAAAAGAAGTAGTAGTTGTTTGAAGTATGCTCAAGAGGTAGTTTCGTCATTTTTTGAGATGTATATATACTAATATATAATATATAATATATATATATATATACTATTAAAAGATTTTTCAAAGGAGTAAAATATATAGGAAATATATAGGCTTAATGTTATCGAATAATTTGATTTTTTGGGTACAAACGAAATGAAAAGAGGTACAAACGGGTACAAATTTTTCTCTTTCGAACTCCGTCGGCCGTTTTGCGATATCTCAAAAAATGACGAAATTACTTCTTGAGCATATTTTGAAAATGCTGTACTTCCGGTCCCATTGAGATACAAACGAAATGAAAAGAGGTACAAACGATTTTCTATCGAATGACGTTAATGAAATTAAAATATCTTAAAGTGGAATTCTGGTCATTTTTTGAACATTTTGTATCTTTTTGCTCTTCGAGGTACGAAATAAAAGGCGGTACAAACCGGTACAAACGAAGTACAAACGAACTACATTATTAATTTTTAATTTTTGTGAAGTCGGATTCCAGGTTCACTTAGGTGAAAAAGTAGCTCGGTTTTAAAGCAGTGACACAGATCTTTTTAGGAAATACGAAAAGTCCAAAGTACAAAAAAATCGTTGCCAAGATAGTTAAAGACTTTGAAAAGCTGGGATGTTTGATGAACTTGAAATTACATTTTTTGCACTCACATCTTGATAAATTTCCCGACAATCTTGGACATTTTAGTGAAGAGCAGAGCGAACGTTTTCACCAAGATATACAGGTGATGGAAACTCGCTACCAGGGAAGATGGGACGTAAATATGATGGCAAATTTCTGTTGGATGCTAAAAAGAGACACGAAAAAGGAAGATAGAAAACGTAAACCCGTTGCATAGATCATTTGGTGAAAAGAGAACCCATTATAATTATAAAAAAGAGAATAATTGAATAAGATACATCTTCATATATCATTTACCTAACCAAACAGCCCTTTTAAGGTTTATATGATGTACAGAATCCGTTCATCCAACTTCCTCGCGGTGTACATCGGATCGCTAATGCCGACGGTCCTATCTTTGTTTTCGGAACAAATGTTCGATACATGAAAAAATAAAGATATAGGGTGATAGGGTTATAGGGTTAAACAGCTTGGGTTTTATGAATCAAAAGACATGAAACTTTGCGCTATGAGCGATTGTGTTTAGTGATTTCTCATTTATGGGGTTATAGTGTTATTGGGGTTTAACAACAGCTTCGGTTTTGGGAAGCTTTGGCGATGGGTTGCGCTATAAGAGTTTGAGTACAATTGCCCTAATCTTGTAATTATTTGGGTTCGGGTTGTGGGGGGTATTACGGGTTGGGTTCTTTAGCTATAGAGTTAATGGGTTTAATACATTGCATTTTGGGGTTATTATGGGTTAACAGCTTCGATTACAGGATTATTTGGGTTTAATAGGACCTAATTATTTGGTTTTTTGAGGTTATGACAAAAACCTGACGTGATGCAGTTAAACGGACTGCGGATTCGGCTTCAGCAACTCCAAAAACACATAGTAAATATGGTCTGACTTCCAGACCAGAAAAAAAAAATTTTTTTGTGGGGCTGTGTAATTATAGACTTTTCTGGAATATCACTTGCACTTACATAATCGATTGTGTATCGAATGTTTAACTATTTGACACCTATCTTTTTTCTGATCAATAAAAAATCCACAAAAATCGCACAAATCTTTAATAGGTGTTGTTGAGATATTTAATGCTGTTGAATCTAATTTCTCGAGGAATGCTATCATAAATTTCTATCATTAATGCGAAAAAATCTGCGATATTAGAATCTCACTTTGAAAAATTCAATATGATTATCCATAAAAAACTTAATATCCCTATAAGCAAAATGTTAACAGTACATTGACAGTAGATCAAAGATATATCAGTAGACTAACATCAATTACGCTCGCATTCAGATTATATTTTACTGACAAAGTCTATTAATATTATTATTATTATTTATTTAATCCTTGTCTTTCGACTTAGGATGGACTTCCGGTATTGCATATGATTACAGTTTGATTGCAAAATTGCAAAATATTATAATAATAATCTAACTTAACCTAAAATATGAAACAATGAAATTCACATAATAAAATCCCACAAAACAGAAATGGCGAGCAATGAAAAAAAATAAGAAAGTGAGTGTAAATATAATTATTGTGTCGAGAACGGCATGGGATGTGAGGTCGCCGTGAGGTTAAAGAGTGCTCTTGAGCCGCCAGATTGAAGGATATATAACTCTAGTTTTTTATGTTATATTTTATATCATGTTTCTTTCCCCTCCCAAAAAAAATATATATATATATATATAAAGTAATATATATATATATATGTAAAGTAATATATATATATATGTATATACATATATATATATATATATATATACAGGATGTTAAAAAATAACATAAGTTTTTAAACCTGTATATAAAAAATTTAATAATATGAAAAAGTAAGCGCACAGGACATCAAAATAATCCTAAGACATTGACTTTTAATAAATTATATGTTCGATGTAATTTCCACTTGAGCTTAAGCAGAACTCGAGTCGTCTTTGGAACACTATAAATATCCTGTCAAGCATCTCGCTATCAATGGTTTTAATTTCGTTTTTTATGTCGGTTTCGAGCTCTGTTCTGTTGTTTTCTTGTTTTTTCTTTTTTCTTTTTTTTTTTAAACGATGCATGTTGTTGAAACTTTTTTATTAAGTTGAAAACAACACAATCAAGCTTGGATGATGCGAAATTGCAAAGAAAATTAAACTTTACAGCGATTTTAAAAAAATTTAATCGTCATAAAAGCACAATCAGAAAAATTCGAATTCTGGCCTTTTTAAAGTGTTGTCGCACGGGAGTTTTTCAAGTTTATATTGATGTCTTAGAGCGCGAATAGCCGCAACATAACTAGAGCCATTTTTATAAAAGGATTTGATAAGATACACCCTTTGATCGTTTGTGAGGTCAGTCGTCATAAAAATAAAAATATTCAGCGTAAACACTAATAAACTCACGTTTTAGAGATGCAAGGGCGTTGGCAGTAAAGCAGTAAAAGGAGAAACTGCTAGCTAAAAACGTTTGAGAGCTACGCGCATACGAAGTACTTCAGGGTTTTTTTTAACATCCTGTATATATATATATATATATATATATATATATATATATATATGCATATACAAGGTAATTCTAAATAATCTTATGTTTCTGCAAAGACATAGTCGAATTCTAAGACGATTTTCCTTTGGCAAAATTTCGTGCAAACCATAGTTTTTGAATTATTAAGAGAAATATTTCACTTATTACGGATCGGATACAAGAGGCATGCAAAAGCGACATAACTGATTGTCAGACGCGGGCGCTCACGCGGGGCGTCTTCGGCGATCAGCTGGTCGCTATACTGTACACGGACATACATTCTCTGGGGAATGTTTTTATCCGAGAATTTATCATCCAATAATCCAATAGTCTGGGAAGCCTTTGCATAAACATCGAAGCTATTGCAAACGTGTATTCGTCAATAAATGAGACCCAGGTGAAGAATGTTAGTAGAGTGAACACGAGGGAGTCATGAACTCTCATCCCTAATTCTAAACCTATAACGTAATAATTACTTCACACCCAGCGAACAATTAATTTAATTTTTTAGTCACACTCCCATTCCTCATCTGTCCTATATATTTTCCTCGTCAGGATTCTGAAACAACTATGAAAGATGAGCTGTCGGTACTCGTATAGATGCGAGATACGTAACCATAGTATGGTATACATAATCCATATGGTATATGTAACCATAGTACCATGAGCACTAAGCTGTTTTCACGACCACTGCACACGATAAATCTTATTTAGCATCTTTCTGCGTCGTTTACACGGACATTTTTGCTTCAGCAGCTAAGAAATGTTGCAATGTGCGAAGTATACCAAGTCTTTGACTAAGAAATCGAAATCTGAATACTATTTCGGGAACAATCAATATTATTGTAAGTCTTGTCTATTGTAAATCTTGATAAATCCTTATTCTTATCCAGTCGTAAACGGTTTTCGGAAATACTCGATCTCGCCAATTCAGAAATGCATCCTGAGAGATTATCTGAGTCTTTAGATGCCCTTACTTCAGATGCACAAGGATGCAAAAAGTCTATCATTCATTTGCAAGTCATGAGGGGACATCTCTCTTATTAAAAATGTATTTTTAATTGTTCTCCCAATCAGAAAATAGATCTACAAAGATTATCCCGAAGAAAATATATCGAAGTTTTGCATGCTTTTAAATGCTCGAATAAGAACATGTTCCCTAGACTTTAGACGAAAACTAACTACGGCATCGTATTTAGCGGGACAAAATCCACTGGAAATGATGTGTTTTGTTCCCCACGATGACCCAAAATCGACCCTCTTTATCCATTGTTCTTTAAAGTACGTGCGTTATTAGATCAAGAATTTGATGTTAGTTTTATATTGGAATCATTATGTCAAATATGCGTACGAAACGTTTTCGCGTTATTCTTCAGGTACATTGCTTCGGCGAGCAATAGTGACGTAGCGAAATCTCGAATGTTCCTCATTCTCACGCTTTATAACGGGCAAGGCTATGCGTTTCCTTTAAACGCGTTCGTTTATCAAAAAATTACTTCCTATGCTGGTTCAAGGTTTAAACCTATAGATTCTTGATCACATTTACATAATTTAAATTTAGCAGATTCCGATCCGTGTAGTAATTATCTGATCCATCTATTCGTCGGAGCAAATATATATTATATGGATTGTATGGATCTTTATTATTGCCTAAATTAAAGCAGGGCCTGATTGAAACTCTGACGTCCAACTCACTGTATTTGGATAGATTACATCCGGTCTTACCGGAAATTCTAATTTAAATAAAGAATCCGTCCGTTCACTTAATTGTGTTTCAGATTCATCAAGTGATAATCTTCTTCAAAAATTTTGGCAAATAGAAGAAATCTCTTCTAAACCTCTGCTGTCAGAAGAGATGTGAACAACACTTTATTAAGACGCATCAGTGGGCCTCTGACGGCCGCTAAATTGTACGATTACTTTTTAAAACGAACCGCTCAATATCGAATCTTCTCGTAAAATTACCGAGTTATTAATGCAAAAGGTTTCCGGATGGATGCCATTGGCATTACGCTGTCAAATCACGCGGCATCCATTCGGAAACCTTTTGCATTAATAACTCGGTAATTTTGCGAGAAGATTCGATATTGAGCGGGGGTTCGTTTTAAAAAGTAACCGTACAATTTAGCGGCCGTCAGAGGCCCACTGATGCGTAATGCCAATGACATTACGCTGTCAAATCACGCAGCATCCATCCGGAAACCTTTTGCATTAATGATTCCATTGGCCGCGAAAGCCTCAAAACCAGAATTACCGAGTTCTTATTTTCGAAATTAAAACATCACTTACAGAAAAGTAGGAATTTTATCGAACAATACGCAGCATTTTTAAGCGAATATGAAATTATGAGTAATATGGAGTCAGTTTCAGATGATATTTCGACGCTATTTTCACCAATATATATACCGCATCCAGTTTTGCGTGAATAAAGCAGCATGACTAAACTTTGTGTAGTATTTAACATGTCGTGTAAAAATAGTAATGGTTCTACATTAAATGATTGGACCTAAACTACAACACTTTAATTATACTACGCTGGCGTCAATTTCGTTACGTATACATGGCCGATATTGAAAAGATGTTTTGACAAATCCATGTTTATCCGGATGACTTTATGCGAATTCGTTGGCGATTTCAAGAGAATCGTCCAATTAAATCTTATAGATTATTAACAATAACTTATGATACAGCTCTGGCTCTGTATTTAGCAATGCACGTTATTTAACAATTAGCTAATGACAATGATCATTCTTTTCCTCGTGTTCAAGCTATTATTCAAAACTGCATCTACGTTGATGACGTATTATTTGGTACTGACAACATCCCGTCGTTACACGAAAGCTGTGAACAACTCGTACATTTGATGGCACGAGGCGGGATTTATTTAAGAAAATGGGTCGCCAATCTAATTAAATTATTAGAGGATATCTCTCCTGGAGAACACGAATTAACTATAGAATGTCCATATTTGTAATATGTTCGATAAAAATGACACCCTTAAAATACTTGATTTTATTTGGATCTTATCCGTCACCTTTCGGCGACTGATCATTTTCGATCCGCACCTTGCCGATCCTTTAATAAAAGATGCGATTTCCAATAACAATGTCAAATGACATTTTATACCTCCCTTCGCTCCACACTTCGGCGGACTCTGCGAAGTCGGCGTAAAAGCAATGAAATATTACCGAGAGTGATTGAATCTTGTACTACGCTGTCGCAAATCGAGTTCATTACGCTACTATGTCAGATTGACACTTGTTTAAATTCTTAATCGATTTCAGCGTTACATGATGCTATATACTGCATGACGTTACATGTCAATAACTTTTTTGATTTATTTGTTATAATTTCTGCGGCCATTATATTAAATGCCATTAAATTTGTTTTGTTTGTTATCGACTCATACATTCGCGCACCCGTAATAACAGCGCTTCTTATAGCGAGTATGCATACACTATCTATATGCTTGTTCTTTTGTTTTTAAGTATGACGGGAGAGTGCTTATGCAACGAGTTAGTAGCAGTACGATTGTGAGTAAGTACGCAACGAGTATTTGGCAATAACAAACTCTATGTAACATCGAAGTAGATATTGTAAGTTCTCATCAGAGATCCACCGATAGCAGTCAGAAATATGATTTTTTAAATTGCGTTCATTGAAAGCCAAGCGTGTAGCATTTAACAGAGCAATAGAATAATTCCCAATTAACTTCCGAAGGTATTGGAGCTCCATATCTTAAGATTTCTCTTAACTAATATGTAATTAAATTCGTGTTTTTCGGTAATCATTTTTGAAATAGTGATTGGACTATTTTCACCTTTAATAATAATTTGTATAAAAATATATAACACAATACTTAAGAAACGAGCACATTAATTGTTCGCGAAAAAATTTTAACGTGCACAAGGCATATGTATACAAATATTTTACTTGGTGTATATATTATATCAAGATATAAATTCTCATTTTTGAGAATTCTATAAAACCCTCTTTAACCTCTGAAGAGATGTAGACAAGAAAAATATTGGGGCGAAGTCGCTGAATCGAGAATCGAACCCGAGTCTTTCTCGGAAAGCGAAATTCGGCAAGTGAAATCCGGCAAGCGGAATCCGCGTTTGGTTCTTATTAGCTTGTTTCTTAAATATCGTATTATTAATTACATAGAGCCGAATTTTTTATCCATTTATTTAATTCACGCGTAGCTGAAATATCGCGTTCTTATTATTTCCATAGATTAATAAATAGACGAGAGAAGTATCGGTGTGGGGCTGAATAGCTCAGTGATAAGAGCAGTCGCCCAGCAAGCGAAAAACTCGGATTCGATTCAGCGACTTCGCCAGATATCTTTCTTGTTTATATCTCTTCAGGGAGGTAAAGAGGATTTTATAGAATTCTCAAAAATGAGAATCTATATCTTGGTATAAAACACCAAGTAAAATATTTGTATATATATGCCTTGTGCACGTTAAAAATTGTTCGCGAACAATTAATATTTATAAATTTACGCACTACCATCCGCGTTTAGCTCTTATTCGCTCGTTTCTTAAATATCGTGTTATTAATTATATAGAGCCGAATTCTTTATCCTTTTACAAAAATATATATTTTTTTCACCATTTAGTTTATTGCTTTCATCAATTTTCCTGTAACATTAATTTCAATTTTTCTGACTTTTTAAATTAAAGATTTATATAAATCCATTTGCTATATAGACCAGTAAATACAGTAAAAATTATCTTTTGCAATTTTTTTTATATATCCTGTCCTCGATATTTTAATTTAGTCATTGAATTAATAGCATTAACATTTTTGTTGATGCCTAATTCGCGTACAATAGCTTCTTCTTTTATTTTTCTTAAAGTACATTGTCGTGCAACATAAGGTGGTTCAGAATCTCCGTAGCATAAATCTTTTACAGCGTCATTTCGTCATTGTCTCGGTTTTTTATTTAAATGTTCTTGTCCAATCACAGCTTGAGTATTTCCTTTTATTGCTCGTTTTTTCTCATGCGGTATAGCAGAAATATCAACTGTATGAACTCTTAAAACAATACCAGTGTCAGGCGTCGATTCATATAAACAGTGTGCTCTAAATTCTGCTCTGCATTCTTTACAAAAACTATATATTCGTAAATATATTTGTGTATCTGGAGAATCAAATATTTTACTATATTTAAAAGTATAAATACATGAGAGTTTATTTTTAATAAAACAAGTTTCGGAAATAACATTAGTCCAACCGGTATTAAAAACTTTATTAAGTTAAGTTTTTCCATTATTTCCTTTCTCTTTTATATAATTTCGATATAGGATAAATAGATTTCTATTGCTCATCAGATAAGATCAGATCAAAATATAATTTCGGCAGTTTATTATTAACATTTTTTGCAATATCAAATGGTTTTCTTCAGAGACATCACTTTCATTGGTGATATTAATACTATATATATATATATATATATATATATATATATATTATAATATAATATATATACATATATATATATATACATATATATATATATATGTATATAGTTATAATATATATATATATATATTAATATATATATATATAGTTATAATATATATATATATATATATTATAACTTTTTTGAATATTTGGAATATTAAACTAACTTTTTTGGAATATTAAAATGCTTTTTTAAACTTATTTCCAAATCCCATCGATTATTTCTAACAAAAATCTAAAGTACCCTATTTTATTAATTAATTTAAAGTTACCTAACAATTTGTCAAGCATTATTGTCCATGCAACTTTCCACTTTACTTACTTTATCTGAACGCTTTAATTTGTGTTTTCATAAAAAAATTTCAAATTTTTTAAGTACCTCCAGAATAATCGTGGAACTTATTAATGCTTTTTTAGGCATTTTTACGATTTTACGTTTTTTAATCACAAGCTACGATAACAGTGCAACAATAATAGTGAAGTGAATTAGCATTTCAGAAATTAAGTCCAAACTGGATTTCAAACGGAATCAAGGAGTTGTAGTTCCGTTCAAGTTAATTTCGAATGTAAGGCAACAGGCCAAACGCCGTTACAATTGTCTCGAAACCGAATATTAGTGAGACATGAACGAGAGCGAAACGTTAAGCAACAGATACGAGATACGAGAAAAATTTCGTATAACAGAAAGCTTAAAGACGTGCTAAGAGATAATGAACTGAAAAAATGATGAGTACCACAATCATCGTGGGTTCGAGAAAAAAGATGCAGAGTTCCGACGATTTCGGCGCCTCACTTAAATTTACTCAGTGCGAACTCGCATGTGACTAGCGGGATTCGCTGTACGCCGCGTAGCGGCTTCCATATGAAGCTTGGGCAATCGCGGAAATTGAGTGAGAGCAAGGCCGACACATTTTTATTTTACTGAAATGGTAGAAAAATTTTTTTCATTTTAATTGTTTATAACTAAATTGTTTATAAAATTTTATGCTGTGTTATTATGACATGTGTATTACAGATAGAAAATAGAACACTGTTACCAAAACTATAATATATAAATGTAAAATGTATATTTATTATAAGATAAATCGTTTACATATACACACACACGCGCGCACGCGCGTATGAGGAATGTAAATTGGCAGGGAACGCAGTTAGAAGTCCGCAACGCGTCTATGATCAATTATATATATATATATTTAATAACATTTACTCCCTTAAAACATAGTTTTATTTTGTAATATTTGGATTTTATTGAATAGAACCTGGAAGTGATGAGACCAAATGCAATTGTAAGAAAATGCTGTTAGAAGTCAACAAAGCCGTTATTGTTAATTATTTCATTTTAATTGTTTATAACTATGTTTCCGTGCGTGGACAAACGAAATTTTTTATTGGACAAATGTGGACAAATCATGGATAAACGAATGCTATCAGAATTTTATAAAAATTCGCAATTGGAGATGCTATTAATAAAATTTTTTCAAATTTTTTTTATTGCAACTATTTTTGAGAAGGTAGATAAACGAAATATTTTAGTAGAGAAACGTAGACTAATCCTGGACAATCATTTGGTGTTTTGAAATTAAAGAAATCTTTTCATAGAGATGCTAGTGATAAAATTTTTTCGAAAAACTTTTTTTGTCATAACTTTGTTTTGGGAGATGGACAAACGAAATTGTTTGTTGGACAAATGTGGACAAATCGTGGACAAACGAATGCTATCAAAATTTTATAACAATTCCCAATTGGGGATGTTAACTTCACAGAGCTGTACGTGGACCGGAAGTCACACGGAACACACGCGTTCACCTTGGTCCGTAAAAATATTACTTTATCTCGCACAGTTCGAAATGCACTCGGGTAATCCATAAGAGAAGATTTGGTTTCTTTAAATAAAAATAATTTAACTCTCTGTGCGGACTCAAGTGATTTTGTCTACCTCTCTCACCGGCGAAAAAGATAAATATTTTTAATACGGTCGTGTAAATCGAAGACGCAGCTACACTAATAATTAATATTAATAATTATTGTAAAAATTGTAAAATAGTAAAGAACACTTGCATTTAATTTATTTGTGCTCTATCCGCTCAGGAGCGTTGATTAAATTCTTACACCTTATCAAACATTCTGTAATTTAAAGAAACCAAATCTTCTTTTATGGGCTGACCGAGTGCATTTCGAACTTTGCGAGACAAAGTAATATTTTTACGGACCAAGATGAACGCGTGTATTTCGTGTGACTTCCGGTCACGTACAGCTCTATGAAGTTAACACCCCCAATTGCGAATTGTTATAAAATTCTGATAGCATAAATAAATACAATATTTATAAAATATAAACATAAAGTAAAAATGGAAAATATGAAGTAAAAATTGCTGTAGTCTGAAAAATTAGAGTATTATTGTGAAAAACTATATTATTATTTTAGTAATAATAATAATGTTTATTCAAATAAACGATAATTTTTGCTCAAATATAGATGATAAAATATTCACGAACCGCGCACAAAGTACTATCTCAGCGTAGAGTTGCCAGATCCGAAATGCAAGAGACATGCAACACGTGGAGGAGGTAATGTGAGCATAAGCGTACATCTAAACTCGATGCTTCGGCTAGCTTTGGATAGTAAAAAAGGAATACAGTTTTTTATCTTCTTCCAAACTGGCAACGAAGGACGAGCAGCGCCACTCGCTTATCGATATCTTAATGCATTTGACAGTGTTAAATGTTTTTCCTTTGCAGCTTTCTACATTATATATATATTTTTTATAACTGATAAATATATTATACATTTATCAATTGTAAGAAAATATCGATATTTTTTCATATGAAAAATTAAATGGCATAATTCTTATAAACAAATGTGTGTGTGTGTGTGTGTGTGTGTGTGTGTGTGTATATATATATATATATATATATATATATATATATATATCCAGGGTGTCCCATTTTAATTTGGACAGAAAATATCTCAAAAACTAAGTCCAGCAAACAAAAATGTTTCAGACAAAAGTTATATGATTTCAAGGGGGACAGATGGTACCATTGGTTTGACCTTGAAGAGTTATTTGAAGGTCACATGAAGGTCATCTTCAATTTCTTAAATGGAACCTACATTTTCTCATTACATATTCTTGTAGCTTATCTCGAGAGCTTTTCAAAACACTATAATTAAATGTTTATAATTAAATATTATCTTATAATTAAATGTTTTTA
Organism: Camponotus fellah; assembly: GCA_030586385.1. NCBI lineage: Eukaryota > Metazoa > Arthropoda > Insecta > Hymenoptera > Formicidae > Camponotus > Camponotus fellah. The sequence goes on along the minus strand of JAPIVC010000237.1, from coordinate 159,537 downwards.
AGGACTTTTCGAGTTATAAGGCTTGAAATAATATCTTAACCCTTTTCGTCCCAAATGTCCATAATTTCTTCTCAACTTTCGACGCTGTAACTTTTGACCTGAACGTCGTTGAAAAAAATTGAAAAAAGACATTTCTTATAGTTTGAAACCTTCTCTTTCGAATGCCGTGATCAGAATCGGCCTACGAATTGACGGAAAAAAGTTATAACTGTTTTTTTAAAAAAAATGTCAATTTTTTCGACGCCGTTTTGCAAAAATCCTATATTTTGACAACGAAAAAGTTATTCCTGACTATCACAAAATATCGTAATCGTGTATTTTTTAAATGCCCTTTCTTATCCCGTTGGAAATTTTTTTGAAAAACAAAATGGCGACTTCAAGATGGCGCTGACAATTCAGAATTCCTCAATTTTTTCGCCCAAATGTCGATTATTCTTTCGTTTTGCATCTAGGACGACTGAAAACTTAATGAAATTGAATGAAAGAGTGGGAATTATTATTTGTAAATACTTAACCTCAAAATGACTCACTTCTAATCTCAAATTAGTCAGATGTTATGGATTTTTACCAAGATTTTTCATGTTTCCAATCCAATTTTCAATGTTTCGTAATAATTCATGTATATGTGGATCCAAAAGTGACTCTTTACATTCCTAACCGTCAAATTATCGATTTATAACCTAATAATTAGGAATTTCATGATTTCTTTCTTCAAGTTGACGTTGTAAGCCCTTATTCGTGTTGCTATCGCGTTCTTTAGCCGTCAAAATACGTTACTCTCTACATCTCTTATCTCTGAATCATTCTTTGTCATATCCTCATCTCGAAATAATCAATTTGAAATACATAATCAGTGATTATCATAGATCATAACAAAATATAACAAATGTCTTTTGACATGTACAGGGTGTCCGATTCGTGAGGGACCAAACGAAAAGTGATGATAGATTGGGTCAAACTAAGAAGAATAGTCCTCTACCAGTTTGCAAAATTCGCAATAATTATTAAGTAATAAACAAAAATGTACATACATATACATACATGCATACATGTATGTATGCATATATACATGTATGTATGCATATATACATACATATGTATGCATACATACATATGATGATAGATTGGGTCAACAAAGCAAAAAGTGGTCTACCGCTTCTCATGCACCGGGACATTTTTGCTTATTACTTAATAATTATTGCGAATTTTGCAAAATGGTAAAGGACTATTCTTCTTAGTTTGACCCAATCTATCATTACTTTTCGTTTGATCTCTCACGAATCGGACACCCTGTATATAAGTAGGACATAGATAATAAGGAACTTACAGATCTACGAAATCACGTTTGAATCGATACGAACATAAGTTCAGGCTAATCTTTGGTAACCTTGTTATATTTTGTTATGATCTATCATTATATTTTGTTACGATAATCACTGATTATGTATTTCAAATTGACTATTTCGAGATGAGGACAAAGAATGATTCAGAGGTAAGAGATGTAGAGAGTAACATATTTTGACGGCTAAAAAACGCGATAGCAACACGAATAAGGGTCACAACGTCAACTTGAGGAAAGAAATCATGAAATTCCTAATTATTAGGTTATAAATCGATAATTTGAAGGTTAGGAATGTAAAGAGTCACTTTTGGATCCACATATACATGAATTATTGCGAAACATTGAAAATTGGATTGGAAACATGACAAATCTTGGTAAAAATCCATAACATCTGACTAATTTGAGGTTAGGAGTAAGTCATTTTGAGGTTAAGTATTTACAAATGATAATCCCCACTCTTTCATTCAATTTCATCAAGTTTTCAGTCGTCCTAGTTGCAAAACAAAAGAATAATCGACATTTGGGCGAAAAAATGAGGAATTCTGAATTGTCAGCGCCATCTTGAAGTCGCCATTTTGTTTTTCAAAAAAATTCCAACGGGATAAGAAAGGACATGTAAAAAATACTCGATTACGATATTTTGTGATAGTCAGGAATAACTTTTTCGTTGTCAAAATATAGGATTTTTGCGAAACGACGTTGAAAAAATTGACATTTTTTTTAAAAAAACAGTTATAACTTTTTTCCGTCAATTCGTAGGCCGATTCTGATCATGGCATTCGAAAGAGGAGGTTTCAAACTATAAGAAATGTCTTTTTTCAATTTTTTACAACGACGTTCAGGTCAAAAGTTATAGCGTCGAAAGTTGAGAAGAAATTATGGACATTTGGGACGAAATAGGTTAATTTTACATAAACTATAAAATGTCTAGTAAAAATATTCATTTTTTTGATTATCTTATCTTAATACTTTTATGTACGAAATAATGAGAGGAATCAATTGGTGTAAAGAAAAAACATAGTTGTTTTGAAGAAAAAATATGTAATTGTTAATTGCAAATTGCTCACTATTTTGTACATAAAAGTATTAAGGTAAGATAATCGAAAAATGAATATTACCAGATATTTTATGATTTAAAATTATGGTTGTAAAATTAAGATATTATTTCAAGTCTTATAACTCGAAAAGTATTTTATGAAAAATAACTTAATTATAGTGCTTTGGAAAGCTCTCGAGATAAGTTATAAGAATATATAATAAGAAATAAGGATTTCCATTTAAAAAATTCAACATTTTCATGTAACCTTGATAACGCCACCTATGGTTATGCTGATGAGACTAATAAATAGATACTTTAGAGCCTTATAACTTCTGTTTGAAACATTTTTTCTAAAATGAAATTTTTCCAAGTTATTCAGGGGGTTCCATACTTTTTGTACACCTTATATACAGGGTGAGTCTGATAAAACGTCCACCGTTTTTCTCGAAAACGATAAGATATAGGCAGAAGACATCTATTATAAAAATTATAGGATAAGTAGAGGCACACGCCTTGAATAATCTTTAATATTTGTTTTTTACATCAAGAATTAAAAAAAAAAATTTTAATGGAAAGGGGTGCTTTGTAGTCACTCTTGTAGTACTCAATGAGCTTAATAATTTTTGTATTAAGTTTTTTTCGAAAATTCAACTGTTATCAAGATATCGAAAATAAGTCAGAATGAAAATTTGGAAAAATTCAAACATGTTAAGTCCAGTGAATTCGCAGGTGATATTACAAACCTCTATCATTTGTTTGTAAACACTCTATTGAGCTCTTGTCTCTTTTTTATTTCGAAGTGAGATCATGTTCACATTCGAATGACACTTTTTTGGACACGTAACGATTGGACACAGCTCGGTCGAACACGTAGTATTGGACACGAAACGATTGGACACTGAACGATTGGACACTGCACGATTGGACACTGCACGATTGGACACGCACTCTGCACGAGTGGACACTGCACGATTGGACGCTGCACGATTGGACACTGCACGATTGGACACTGCACGATTGGACACAGCACGATTGGACATTGCACGATTGGACACTGCACGATTGGACACTGCTCGATTGGACACTGCACGATTGGACACAGACCCGATCGAATACAAACCTATGTGAAATTGTACAATAATAGATCTCGTTTCGCCCTGAAAGCACAGGGCGGTGTGAATTGAACTCATTTCGCGTGTAAAGTTGCAAAACCATGTGGAACCGTACAATAATAGACTTCGTTTCGCCTTGAAAGCACAGGGCGGTGTGAATTGAACTCATTTCGCGTGTAAAGTTGCAAACCCATGTGGAACCGTACAATAATAGACTTCATTTCGCATTAAAAGTACAGGGCGAAAGCATGTATTCGATCGGGACTGTGTCCAATCGTGCAGAGTGCGTGTCCAATCGTGCAGTGTCCAATCGTGCAGTGTCCAATCGTGCAGAGTGAGTGTCTAATCGTACAGTGTCCAATCGTGCAGTGTTCAATCGTGCAGAATGCGTGTCCAATCGTGCAGTGTCCAATCGTGCAGAGTGCGTGTCCAATCGTGCAGTGTCCAATCGTGCAGTGTCCAATCGTGCAGAGTGCGTGTCCAATCGTGCAGTGTCCAATCGTTCAGTGTCCAATCGCTTCGTGTCCAATACTACGTGTCCGATCGAACTGTGTCCAATCGTTACGTGTCCAAACGGGATGCTCCCTTCACATTCCAGTTGTAATAGTACAATCGATAAGTACACAAATTACGTCACGAATGAAGATTCTTGTTGCAAGTGATCCAATTTTTTCAAAATGTTACATTGCAATCAAGAAACTTTTGATATGTTAATGATTTAGTGCAAACAAAATGCTATTCAAGCGACTGCTTTGTACGCTGCGCGCTTTCCGGATCGTTGTCATTTCTCAAGAAAAGTTTCTACACGTTTGGCAAATCGATTACGCACTACTGGAAATGTTAAGCCGGAGCCAAGACAGTGATGGAACCATTAATAGGCACAAATTGCATTATTGGAACGAAGTCAATCCACACTGGATGAGAACTGTGGATTATCAACATCAATGGAGTGTTTACTTTTGGGCAGGAATTATTGGTGTTCGTTTGATTGGACCATTTCTTTTTTGAAGAATCTTTAACAACCGAGAGATTTGTTCGCTTTCTTACTGAGGATTTTCTAAATTTAGTGGAAGATATTCCGCTGAGAGATAGGATTCAAATGTGCAGCTAGACGGCACCTCACTTTGAAATAAATACGAGGCAAGAGCTTAACATGAATGTTTCCAAACAAATGAATAAGTAAAAGTAGTTTTGTACTATTTCCTGCGAGATCACCGACTTAATATGTTTGGACTTTTACCTCTTGGGGAGAATGAAGGAAAGAAAGAAGTAAAACAATTTTTCGCGAAATAATCACACAGGAGTTAGAAAAAGTACAAGCAAGCTTTCCGCGAAAACTACAGGCACGTCTGGCTCAATGTGGTGGACATTTTGAATACTTACTAAGTGTACTACAATAAGTACAGTTAAAAATAATAAAAAAATTTATTCTTTTTATTCTGACTTATTTTGTCGATACTTTGACAACGGTTGAATTTTCAAAAAAAATTGATACAAAAGTTATTAAGCTCATTGAGTGATTACAAAGCACTCCTTTCTATAAAAAAAAATTTTTTTTAAATTCTTGATATAAAAAACGGATTCAAGATTATTTAAAGTCATCAAAGTATGTGTCCTTACTTATCTTACAATTTTCATAATCAAGAGGCACGATAGTGTCTTGCGTCGAGTTCATCTCTCTAGCAAGACGCGCGCCGTGTCTCTTTACGCGAGACGGGAAATTGAGACCAGTTCAAATTATTTCATATTATTATATTACAATAACCGCTGAACGGATCAAGCTCTTATTAGGCTTAATCAATAGCTTATGTTCGAATTATATAGTAAAAGTGTCTTTATTTTTACTCTACGAGCTGTAAAAGTGGAAATATCGATATATAATTCTAGCGATATATAATTCTAAAATCGTGAAAATACGATTAAGAAACGTCCACGTTGTCAAACAATATGGCGTACAAAATTTGGCGTACGACTGCCGCTGTCGACACTACATGGCGGAGGCGCTGGCGCCTGGCGCTTCGTAATTGACATCCCTAAAAAAATTACCCTTTTAAAAAAAAAAGGTAAAAAAGGTGCTAAGTCCGCGTAAAAAACAGTAAAAATAGTTATTTTAATCTGCACAAAATAGTGTTATTTTAAACCGTAAAAAATTGTTCTACAAATGATTTTAATTTTGTGTAAAATTGTATATTTTACAAAAATAATGATATCAAAAAAATTGTGCTAAGTGAAAATAAAAATTTATAAAAATATTTTAAACAAAAAAAGTTATACAAAATAGTTGTTTGTTTTAATTTTCTACATTATATCCTAGAAAAATAATGATATCGAAAAATTATGCTAATTGAAAATAAAAACTTAAAATATTTTAACTAAAAAAAATTGTACAAAATAATTTTAATTTCCTACAAATAATATTAAAAAGTTGCGCCAACTGAATAAAAATTTTCACTATAAAATATACATATTTCTTTTGTATTTCCAATATTAAAAGAAAAATTATATTAAATGAATTGTAATATATCTATTATAAAAAATCGTTGAAAATATGAACAATCATATATATTGCAATAATCATATGCATATATCCTGAAAAGTTTAATTAAATAAAAAAGAAAATGATAATACAAAATACAAAATTAAAAATTATTAAAAAAATTAAAAATTAGAAATTAATAAAAAAAAATTAAAATTTATATAAAAATTAAAACAATTAAAAATTAATACATATAGAAAAATTTTAGTTAAAAACTTAGCGCTGCTACGCTAAACAATGTGCTAATGAAATTAAAATATTTTTATAAATTTTTATTTTCACTTAGCACAATTTTTTTGATATCATTATTTTTGTAAGATATACAATTTTACACAAAATTAAAATAATTTATAGAACAATTTTTTACGGTTTAAAATAACACTATTTTGTGCAGATTAAAATAACTATTTTTACTGTTTTTTATGCGGACTTAGCACCTTTTTTACTTTTTTTTTAAAAGGGTAATTTTTTTAGGTATAAACTTTTACATAAATAATATAACATAATGCGAGAGTAAATAATCTTCTGCATAGCCATATAATTATGATTATATGATATTTCTACAATCATTCTTAGCTACGCAACAAATATATAAACTTCTATGATTGCAAAAATACTATATAATCATAATTGTATAACTACGCAAAAGATTCTTTCTCACTTTATGTTATATTATTGTTGTATTATTTATTAATAATAATTATTTTCATTTGCAGCATAGTCATAATAATAAATAATGTGATATAATATGAGAGAATATAATCTTCTGTAGCCATATATAATAATTATGATTATATAATATTTCTGCGATCCTTCTTGACTAATTGTAACAAATATATAAACTTTTATATGATTGCAAAAATACTATTTAATCATAATTATGGGACTCGCAGAAGATTATTCATTCTTATATTATGTTATGTTGCTGCACAGCTCTAATATTCGCACTTACATTATATTATATTACTGCGCAGCTCTAATATTCACTCTTACATTATGTTATATTGTTGGGCAACCCTAATATTTACTCTTATTAATTATTTATATACAAAATATCATAAAATCATAATTATATAGCTGCACAAAAAGTTATTTTTACTCACATTATGTTACCGTTGTTACTCCCGACTATTGTCAATCTAATAACTTTTTATTAATTATTATATTATTTATTTATATTATTATTTATATTATTATTATTGTGCTATTATTATTTATTTTTTTATATTTAATTAGGAAGAATAAACATATACGATACATGTCAATTTATGTATATTTGAATGTATATTAAAATAAATTTTTACACATATATATATACATATATTTATAATGTATAAGTGAATATTAGGGCTGTGCAGCAACATAACATAATACAAGAATGAATAATCTTCTATATGTATATATATATATATATATATATATATATATTCTGTGTAAAAATTTATTTTAATACAAGTATACATAAAATAACATGTATTCTTCCTAATTAAATATAAAAAAAATAAATAATAATAGCACAATAATATATATATATATATACATATATATATATATCACATTATATATATAATAAATGAAAAGAAATGTGATATATATATATATATCATCATTTATTATATATATTCATTTATTATATATATTTATATAAAATTTATAAATAATAACATTATATATATATATATATATATATATATATATATATACAGGGTATCCCATTTTAATAGTTCCAGGCAAATATCTAAAAAAAATATGGAATATACGGAAAAATGTTTCATACGAAAGTTGTTTGGCTCGAAAGGGGACAGATGATGAACATATATACTTGACCTTGAATGATCTATTGAAGGTCAGGTCAAGATCATCGATGCTCTTTTAAACGGAACTTCCTATTTTTTATTAGTAATAAATACAGAAGGAAAAATTGTTAACATATTACCGCTAGGAGAAACAGGAGCGAAAAAATCATGGCAGTACTTTATGTGAAATTAATAATACATAAAAAGTGATAATAAATAATACCTTAAATAATACCTTTTAGAGAAAACTTAAATATCTGTAAAAAACGATCATATAATATTTAAATATCTATAGTAAGCAAACGTGACCGTCACATTTTGATATAGTATGATGGGGGTGATGATGGATTTATTTAAAAATGTTTAATAAAATATTATGAAAAATTCTAATTATGAAAAATTAAATTTAAAATACATAATTTTTTACACAAAAAGAAGTGATATCCCTAAGAAACACCTTTTAAAAAAAGGTAAAGAAAAAGCGTCGAGTTCATCTAAAAATCGTCTCACAAAAAATAGCTATCACAAAAAATTTACAAAAAGTACTGATATTAATTATAAAATTGCGTCAAGGTGGGGTGCAATTTCATTTTAACTTTGTTAGTAGTTATAAAATTTTATACATATGTGCTTTTATATAATATAATCCGCTGCTGATAAATAGATAGAAGTTCCGTTTAAAATCTATTACATTTTTATCATGAAGAAGAACATTTTTTGTTAGAGTTGAATCAATTTTTTAAAATAATAAAAGATTACGTCAAATGATTTTTAAATTTTCTAGGAAATTAAAATAAGATTAAAAAAACTTATTTAAAAATTAAAAATTAAACAAATGAAAGATTACGTCAATAATTTTTAAATCTTCTACAAAAATAAAAGAACAAATTTTTTTAAAAATTAAAAATTAAAAAAATTATAAATTAAAAAATTTTAAATAAAAAAACTCGACGCGCTGCCAATTTGATTAACAATAATAATAAATGAGCAATTACATACTAGCATTATCAATAATTACTAGGCAGCGCCGAGTTTTTTTATTTAAAATTTTTTAATTTATAATTTTTTTAATTTTTAATTTTTAAAAAAATTTGTTCTTTTATTTTTGTAGAAGATTTAAAAATTATTGACGTAATCTTTCATTTTTTTAATTTTTAATTTTTAAATAAGTTTTTTTTAATCTTATTTTAATTTCCTAGAAAATTTAAAAATCATTTGACGTAATCTTTTATTATTTTAAAAAATTGATTCAACTGTAAAAAAAAATATTCTTCTTCATGACAAAAATGTAATAGATTTTAAACGGATCTTTTACCTATTTGTCAGCAGCGGATTATATTACATAAAAGCACATGTGTATAAAATTTTATAATACTAACAAAGTTAAAGTGAAATTGCATCCCAACTAGACGCAATTTTATAATTAATATCAGTACTTTTTAATAATAAATTTTTTGTGATAGCTATTTTTTGTGAGACGGTTTTTAGATGAACTCGACACTTTTTCTTTTTTTTTAAAGATATTTTTTAGGGATGGATATTTTCTACCTATCTCTTACCATTTTCGAGAAAAACACGGTGGACGTTTTACCAGACTCTGTATATATGTGTGTGTGTATATATATATATATATATATATATATATATATATATACATATACACACATTTTTATAAGAATTATGCTATATAATTTTTCATATGAAAAAATATCGATATTTTCTTAACTGATTTTCATAACTGATAAATGTATAATATATTTATCAGTTATAAAAAATATGTGTACAATGTAAAAAGCTGCAAGGAAAAAACATTTAACGCTGTCGCACGCATTGAGATATCGAGAAACGAGCAGCGCCGCTCATCTTTCGTTACCAGCTTTGGTAAAAAGAAAACAGAAAATTGTATTCTCTGCTCTTTTACTATCCTAAAGCTAGCCGAAACGCTGAGCTCACATGCATTTATGCTCACATGTTCGTTACTCTCTCCATTACGTGTTGCATGCTGCTTGTATCTCGGATTCGGCAACTCTATCTCAATGAGTCACGCTCGGATACTCCTGAAATGAGAAAGTGCAAATGAAGGGTTTCGACTTTGGACTATCTTCGCTTGCACTAAAGGTTCGACCGATAACGAAAAGTCACCGTAATATCTTATATAATCATGCCGTTAGGCGATCATATAAATCCTTCTAAAAATCTTAGCTGAAACGAAGTGCTAAAAATTATCTACCACAAGCGACAATCGCTAATTAATTTTTGCGTATGTCACAGGCAATCGTTAACGATAAAGATTTATAATCTTAATCCGCATTAAGGAAATGAAGAAAGTATTACTTGCGCATCTCTCTGTTAAAGAATATAAATCTATATTGTAATCCGTATTATACAAATAAAAATAAAATAAACTTAATAAAATAATTATCTAAAAGAAACGGCAGTCAAAATGCTACAATAACTAAAGTTCGGCGAACCCCTGACGGTTCGCGAATTTCTAAATTCTTTTCAATGACACATTTCATACCTTGTTCTACGACGCAACAAAATATATTTATTAATATTATATTGTATAAATATTTTAAGATACATATACAGAATGTCCCTGTATTTTAATCTATTATTTTGCGTAACATTATAAAAAGAGATCATAGCAAAAAATGTTGAAAAATACAAAAGTTGTAGGATTTTTAAAGAGCTAAGAGTTACACTATCGTCAAAAAGTTTAAGACCAAAGAAATTTGTAAATTTAATTTATCATTTCTTCCCAAAAAATAATGCAAATTATTTTTACTTTTGCAGTATTATAACATAATCCTTTAGCTATTAATTAAAAAAAACAATCAGCGGAATATCATTATTTGAACGTATAAAAACAAATCGTTCTCTCGAGGACCAAAACCAGTTAAGTGGACTAAAAGTTTATCGTTTTGCTGTGAATAATTGCAAGTTAATACAAATAAGTTCTATGTTTATGAAAAGTTGGGACACTTAAAACTTTACATAAGCTGATTTAACGCGGATAATAATAATAAATTTGTCATTGGTAATCAGAGAGTTAGCTGAATGACCAACTTTTTAGAAAATTATTAAATATGGGTCGGAAATCAGAAATATCATTGGAAAATCGAAGTGCTATTATAGTATTATCAGAAAGGAAGAACAGAACGTTCACATCAAAACTTAAAATATCTAAAATTGCCATACGCAATACCATAATGAGAAAACTAGAAATGGGTCAGTTTAATGGATCGTGCGAGATTTGGAAAACCGAAAGCTACGATTTCTGCTGAGGATCAAAGAATCATAATCATAAGCGAAACAAATGCATAATAGCATTAGAAATTTGCGCTGAAATTAATGAGAATCGCAAAAATCGCGTTGTGTGACTACGATAAAAAATCGTTTGTTAGAACATGGTCTTCATGGCTGTGTGGCCGTTCGAAAACCGTTGCTGTAAAGTTAACAAAATGAAACGGCTAGAATAGGCTAAGAAGCATCGAAATTGGGCGTTTGAAGATTGGGCAAAAGTGTTATGGACAGACGAATTCAAATTTGAAATGTTCGGATCAAAACGCCGCATTTTTGTTCGCCGAAGTTCAAGAAAAGATGCTGCCAGACTGTGTGGTCCCGACGGGGGTCAAGCATGGTAGTAGTTCAGTTATGGTCTGGGAATCTTTTTGTGCTGCAGGGGTCGGCAATATTATCAAAATCGATGGTATTCTCAAAAAAGAGCAATATAAAATTATTTTAGAACAACATGCAATTCCTTCGGGTGAACGGTTAATTGGAAAACCGTTCGTTTTACAACAGAACAATGATCCCAAACACTCTTTAAAACTGTGTCGAGGATACGTAGCATTGAAGGAAACCGAAGGCATCCTGAAAAATATATTTTGACCGTCACAGTCATCCAATCTGAATCTTAGATATTAAAGAGAGAGTGGAACGTTATAGACAGTGAAACGATAAAAAAAAACTAGATAGGATGCCTAGACTTTGTGTAAAAGTTATAGAGAAAAAGGGTGAATTTTTTGATGAGAAGAGTTTAGTGATTTCTCACAAATTAAAATCTTTTATTATTTGCTTTCACTGTTTGTATTTTTTTTAAATACAATTTAATTTGTTTATAATTTGAAGTATTTTTAGTTTGTATTTTTTCCGTGATCTTTATTTATTACTTTGGTCTTAAACTTTTTGACGATAGTGTATGTACAGAGATTTTGTAAGTAGATTTTGGACATGAAGCCCAATTTGGATTTTTTTTCTTATAAGGTTCAAGTCAAATTTCTTCATCAAACGATAACCTCTATTTTTTAATTGTAGATACATTATCTATGTAAATAAATAAGAAAATTTTGTCTCTTGTATTTTTTTGCTAAACCATTTCCATCAGGCCTTCATCAACCAATGTCTCACTTTGAAAAATGGAATTAAAGAAAGATACATGAAATTTCTAGTATAGTCAGTCACATTTTGGGATCGATATGTTTAGCACTTCTTCTGGGTTCACAATCCATTTTGGACACAAGCCCTGTAGGCGAGCAAAATGAGATATACTACGCCAGATAAATCATGGATGGAATCAGTGCATTCTCTCAGAAGGAAAGTTGTGATGTTAAGAAACTCGCATCATGTTCTTAATAAACTTTGAACTCAAAATGGGCTAAAATAGATTCTGGGCTCAGAATAGCCATATGCCAAAAGTAGATCTCGACTCAAAATGTAATTGATTATGCCAGAAATTTCATAAGTAATCTTGTCGGTCTAATTCCATTTTCCGAAGTGAAACATTTGATTGATGTTCTGAGCCTGATGGAAGCAATCTTATCAGTCTAATTCCATTTTCCGAAGTGAAACATTTGATTGATGTTCTGAGCCTGATGGAAGCAAGTTAGTAAAAAAAAACGAAAAAAGACAATTTATTTCCATTTAAGCAATTTAACTTGAGCTTCATAGAATCCAAATTGGACCTGAGCCCAAAATCTATATAGCTTTTGGCTCCCCAAAAATACTATAATTTTTGTTAATATTTTTTGCTATGACCATTCACTACAAAGTTAGAGAGATAATAAATTAAAATAGGATATAAAATGCATGACACAAATATTACACAAACATTAAATTTTATCAATGAACGGAATTGAAAGCATTCTAATTTTCTTAAAAATAATATTTCAGCTTACTCTAGCTGATGATGTGTGTTTTTATTTATTGCGATCTAATTTTTGTTATCCAATAAAATGAACATTTAAAGAGTTATTTAATACTGAAATTAAATAATGCTGAGAAAGAATGAAACAAGAAAAAATGAATGATAGAAAAATTCAGATTCTGTTAACTGATTTGTTTCGCGTATGCACACTCCGTTTCGATTGGAGTAAGTTGCGCTATTAGATATATTGTAATCAGGGTGTATCTCAAAATTGTTTTCACTTAGAGCCAAACTAATACATATAACATCAAAGCCACAGTCAGTCTAATAATATGATGTGTTACAAGAGAGTCTCAACCTACACTATATACCATACAAGGCACTATATACCATACAAGTCATATCAGTCCAGCTACACATGGGATACATCGCTACTAGAGTATGCAGGGCGTACGTCACTATTTCTCATCCTGAACTACAAAAAGGATCTCAGGTATATGGACAATAAATCACGTTATTCCTATATTATTTCCTATGATCCGTATTGTTCATAGAATCGATTGACGATGTCATCAGATATCTTCTAGATAGTCATTTTATAAGTCACTCACATGATATTTGTTATTTTACTCTACAGTCATTACATTTATTTATTTATCTCATAAAAATATATGAAAAATGATAAATATTGATATTATTGCATCCGCGGGTGAATACGCACAAAGGCAATAAGAAAGAGAGGCTATCATATACCGTTTTATGGTATTCGATGTTTATTGTCTATTAATCGCAATCTGTAAATATATCTTGCTGATCCCAAAGGATCAAAATATAAAATCGTTTAAAAAGTATATTTTGTATCAATCTTTTCTGAAAATCTTTAGTCATCACCATGTGTGATTCCCTGTGAATTCCCTGGAAATCAAATTTATCTCTGGACTTCAGACTTGCATTCAACTGAACTTCAGTAATGTAATTTTATGTAATTTCAGTTTATAATTTCCTATCAGAAATATCAGATGATGTAGAAATGTCTGAATCGCTACACACGGAAAGTTGCAAACTTACATGAAATCATAATTATAGACCTCATTTCATATTTGAAGCATCAAATGATGTAAATTAAATATCGCTTCGTACAGAAAGTTGCAAATCTATATACTAACTTGATTTTATTCCCAATGAGAGTCGCAGAGAAAATCAGAAATGATGGTAATTAAAATTGAGATCTCCAAATCGGGATTGATACAAATCCGAAATTTAGAGGTTCCGGTTTATTCTTCGGAAGGGTCTCTTATGATAATGAAAATTAATATCCAAATCGAGATTGGTATAAATCGAAAGTCTAGTAATTACTTTTGACTCAGAAGATTCATAGTCGATCGCTTATAGTAATAACCAAAAGTGATACCCAGATCGAAAAAATACAAATTCTGTTAATAACTTCCAATTTGATTCTTGGAGGCTCATAATGATGATCAAAAATGATCCATCAAGATTTATGCAAAAGTACATTTTGTAAATGATTTTATATGTTGACCTCTGGAGTCATATTTAAGAAATATCATATTTGAAAATATTACTAATGGATAATACACTTTGCATATATTATAAAATAGTATGATATATCCTTCCTTTATTGCCTGCTTGCGTGCATTTAATAATCATTATAATTATTTCATTTCTTATAAACAAACAATAAAAATTATATACGGTATATTCAAAATATATTTTTATATATTATATATTTGCTTTAAGAAATTGAACTCAATTACAAGAAATTTTTTATTATTTTCAAAAGAGTTATGAATTTAACATTGATTATTTATTATTATCTTAGAAAAATTAGCAATTCGTCATCTTATCTCTCTTGTCTTTATTGTGAAATTTAAAAAAAATGTTGAATTTAAGATTCTAAGAAAAGTAAATTCTATCAAGAATCATATTAAATTTTAGAGAGTTGTTTTTAATAGTTAATGCTAACTATTATTTAAATAATCTTTTGATTGTCATATTAAGGATTGTGTATTTAAAGCAATAAAAAGAATTAAAATAATAGTGCACATAAAAATTATTGTATATGTATTCTTACATTATTAACAATGTAAATACCACGACCTCGTGAACTGGCTTTAGGCTTAACAATCCATGGTCCTCTATATCTAAAGTGCGCTGAAATCAATTCTTTGGCTTCAGTAGGCAGTAGGAATGTCTGAGGTATGAAATCAAGATTTCGAAGGCCTTTACTCCTCTGCATAGCTTCAATATTTTTGTAAAGACGATCCTTACGGGTAATTTCATAAGACCTAGAAAAAAAATATTTAAATAAAATTAAAAAAGATACAAGAGAATCAAGATTTAGTTGTTAGATATTATGAATATTTAAGCATTTGAATAAAATTTACAAATATATTTTTTCAATTTAAGTAAATTATAATATTATTATTGAATATATACTTTTGAATATTTGAATTTAAATTTTAGGTATTTGAATTTCAAATATTGGATTTATATATATTTTGAATATTTAAATTACTCTGGAAAGTTATAAATTATTTTACAATTATGTATATACACATATACACATATACAGGGTGTCGAAAAAGTATGGAACCGGTCAAATATCTCGAAAATAAAGCATTTTAGAGAAAAATCGCAAAACACGTGTTCGATCACTTCAAGGGGCTATTTTTTTAAGGGGGTTAAGAAATATGTAATTTGCAATTAACAATTACATATTTTTTCTACGAAACAACTATGTTTTTTTCTTTACACCAATTGATTCCTCTCATTATTTTGTACATAAAAGTATTAAGGTAAGATAATCGAAAAGTGAATATTTTACAAGATATTTTATGGTTTATGTAAAATTAAGAAATGATTTCAAGCCTCATAACTCGAAAAATACTTCATGAAAAAATAATTTATTATAGTGTTTTGGAAAGCTCTCGAGGTAAGCTATAAGAATATGCAATAAAAAATAGAGGGTCCCATTTAAGATTTTTAAGGGGGGTCGCTCCCCTTGGACCCCCTTGAGGGGCGACCCCCTTTGACTCCCTTAAAAAAGTAACTCTTTGAAATGATCGAACACGTGTTTTGCGATTTTTCTCTAAAATGCTTTATTTTCGAGATATTTGACCGGTTCCATACTTTTTCGACACCCTGTATATATATATATATTATTGATAAATATCTAGAAGAATGGCAATTTCATCAATGTCTTTGAGATTGACATATATTGTCATTACCCTAAGTAGCCTCCAAAAAGTTTTAGTTGGCGATCATTGTTTATTAAAAAATTGCACGGGCCTGCGAAATTTGAACTTTTATCAGTTACGTAAAGCAGAGTAGGTGAATCTGATAGATTTTGTGACGCTGAAAACGAATCCGCAGAATTTCCCCAGCACGTCAGGTTCTTGAGTAATTTAGATTTGAATGATTTAGAATGATTTATTGGATCCCTGTGCATTACTAGTCTTATAACTTATATATCTGAACGAAAAAAAATCGTGCGGCGGTAATCGAAAGTGGATTTAAAAGGTGAAAATGAATACCATACGATGCCATTGGTAGAAATATTTAAAAAAAATTTGGTTTTCCTAAATAAATGGTTTTTCTAATAAATTCATTAAATTGGCCAAAATAGCGATTTTTGGGCCATTCAACTCAAAAACCTGGTTTGCGGAGGAAATTCTGCGGCCAGATTCGTTTTCAGCGTCACAAAATCTATTAGATTCACTCACTCTGCTGTTTGTAATTAAATCTCGCAGGCCTGTGTTATTAACAATTAAATTGTATAGAAAAAATATGCATTAAATGCGAAAAATATCGCATACATATTTCAGATACGGATTAGATTAAGTTAGGTTAAGTTCGTGGCTGCCACGCCATTTGTTATGCAGATGACACACTCGCAGATGATGTGGTAGCTACGGGGGACAGTTGGAGGAACAGCCAAGGTGGAAACAGCAGTGGCACACGTTGTACAAGGAATGGAGACAGTGCACTTGGACACAGTACAATTGGACACGTTGCAAATGGACACATTACAAATGGATACAAAACTTTGCATACATTCAATTGGGCATCGTTCATTTACACACCATTTAATTGCGCACCGTTCGTTTGCACACTGTTCAGTTGCGCACCGTTTACTTGGAAATATGTTACAAAGGCGAAAAAATATTATCAACTATCTTATTGTGTTTTATAATTGTAAATATTTAAATGTTTGTGGGTGCAGGCGGGAAGGGGCGTGCTCCGTCTCTCTCCTCCTCTTTCATAAAGTTTACTATAAAAGCAAATATATATATACTGAAAATACCGACAAGATTAAAAACGCAAAAATTTTTACGCAAGATAGAACGCTTTTATTTACGATTTATAATACACTCTCCCTTGCGTAGGGGCCTCGCTAATCTTTTCAGTATCTATCATTTTTAGTATAATATAGACTCATCAAGTATTTAGTAAGGCAAAGATTTATGCAATAAAATTCTGAAAAATAAATTATGCAACAAAAATCCTCTCATACCTCTCTCCCCATCTGCGCCTATGTTACAAACACGTAATATTTATAATTATAAAGCACAATAAGCTAGCTTATTATACTTTTTCAAATAAACTATTCGCTTCTGTAACATATCCAAGTAAACGGTGTGCAATTGAGCGCTGTACAATTGAACGATGTGCAAACGGTGCGCAACTGAACGGTGGGTGTGCAAATGAACGGTGTGCAAACGAATAGTGCGCAACTGAACGATGTGCAAATAAACGGTTTCTGTGTAGAAATTTCTGTGTAGAAATTTCTGTGTAGAAATGATCGGTGTGTAAACAAATAGTGTGCAAATAAACAATGCGCATCTTTCTGTGTATAAATAAACGGTGCACAACGGAACGATATGCAAATGAATAGTGTGTAACTGAATGGTGTGCATATAAACAGTGCGTATATTTGTGTCCAAATAAACGATGTATAACTAAACGATGTGCAAATAAACAGTGCGTATGTTTCTGCGTCCAAATGGACGATGTGAAATTAAACGGTACGCAACTGAACGGTGTCCAATTAAACCGTGTGCAAAGTTTTGTGTCCATTTATAACGTGTCCAATTGTACTGTGTCCAAGTGAAGATCACTTACAAAGAATCACTGATATGGGACTTAAAGTAGTGACACAGAAAACCGAAACCATTTACTTCTAAGAAAAGTCTCTGCGATGCCTCCATTCTAGTAGGAGACCGAATTAAATATCTCCGTATCTTACTGGACGGCAAATGGATGTTTATTTTCATGCTCTCGCCCCCAGAGTGGAGAGAGTTTCAGTGGCGTTAGGTCGATTTCTCACTAGTCTCGGGAATCCGGATAGTCAAGTGCGCCGGATGTACACGCACCGACAGGAATGATGTCCCGGTATGTGTGGATGGCCGACGCAAATACGCAAAGCGCGCACGTAGTCAAGAATTTATTAAATTCATTAAATTTCATTTTTTTTATATAAATCAACAAAATTAATCAAAGGCTTAGAGGACCAGAACAATGATGAAAGTATGCTATAGTAAATTACATTGAAATATATGTATTTTAAATTACATTTAAATATGACAAACGCTGCGTTTCGATCCCGTTCGGATCCTTATCAATGTCTAATATCAATAATAAAAGTCAGAATCTAAACATGTAAAATAAGTTTCAAGCAAAGAATAAAGTAAACAAATAGCGCATTACGTCAGAAATGTTCATAACGAAAAATTTACAAAAATAATGAAAATTAAAAAACAAAGACACATAGATAATATACAATAATGGTCAAAAATCGCAGCAGAAAAATCGAATAAATACCCCATGAACATTCCATGTCCGTAGCTTTTTTACATAATTTAATTATTATTCAATTTAATAGAATGAATGCTGATCTTTAATGCACGTGATTAAGTTGCATTTCTTAAAGAAAGAAAAGATAAAATGCATGTCGATACTAGAATGCGCGACACACATATAGAAACAACGCGGTGTCCCGCTGTCGTTCGAACATCAAGCGAGATAGACGGCTATCGGACATCTCTAACGCGGTATCACGTCTTATAGTACTTTCTCTTTCGCTCTTGCGCCATACGCAACATCGGAATGCTCCCCACTATTCCACTCGCACTTTCTCTCTCTCTTTTTGCCCGCGTACATGCGCGCTTCGCTGATGTAAGTGTGACGTCAATGAGCGTCAACACAAGCATAACGGAATATTCCTGTCAGTGCGTGTACATGGCCACTGTAAATTGGGCGCTGTACGGCGCACTCGTGTAGGCAGACCTGGCGGCCAGGAGATGTGCGAAAGATAAATTTCGTCGCATCCAGCATAGCATGGCCGCCAAGGTCATTAGAGCCTATAAGATGGTGTTACATGCCGCGGATGGCCGCTCCTAGAATTTCTCGCCGCAATGTACGTGAAAAGATACTGCAGAGAGCGAGAAATTCGGGGCAGCACGGGAAGAACTGCCTACAAGAGCCAGGAAGATCATTCGGATCTAAGCCGGCAACTATTAGAGAGATAAAATGCTCATCTCTCAGAGCATTGCGGGTCTTTGGACTTTCGGGGCCTATCTATCGGAGTAAGTAGACAGGGGGAGGTAACATACTGGCTGACGCAGGTACTGAACACGGATACTTCGGGCAGTACCTGTGTCGTATAGGCCGAAAATGTACCACGCCATGCCACCACTGCGAGGAGATATGCACCGCACAACACACTCTGTCTGACGTGGAGCGAACAGCCGGGCATTAACGGGAATAGTAGGAGGAGAGCTCTTGCTGTCGGTCTTAGTCACCCGTATGGCCTGGCGAAGAGGCGTGGAGGGCCATCGTCATCTACTGTGAAGAAGTAATGCTGCTAAAGGAGTCGGCGGAGAGCGTCGTCAAGAAGCAGCAGCAGAGGCGGCGGTAGCGATCGCGGAAGAGATAGCGATGAGACGGAAGGAGGAGGTAGACAACGGAGGGGGCACACTAACCCCTCCCTCTCCTCCGGTCCCTGTTCAAAGGAGCAGGAAAATAGCAGTATATGCGAGGGGGATCCCATTCCTCCACTGGGGAGATGAGATCAAGGGGGAAATACACAATAATGTGGGGATTATTCCACAAAAATACCTCCCTCCCCCCCTCCTTACCCCCTGCGCGCAAACCAACAAACGGAACAGCCAGGAGTAGGGCAGGGGGTAATTCCCTCCCTTTCTACACGGCATCAATTCGGCGAGGAAGCCAAGGATCCCTCCGGTCCAGATGGAGAAGCCGAAAGAAGTTACTTCGTTCGAATAGCATGGATGTGACTCCCTCTGGACCTGGTCACAAAGCGGGGGCTCAAAGTGACTGAGCAAAGATCCACGAGAAAGATGGGCAGATGGCGTGGCCCCATTCACCCATAGTAAGGAAGAAGGGGAGGGAATCAACCGCCCTCTTCCGGGAAGGAGATCCGGCGATAAGCATAAGGCTGCCGGGTTCTAAACGAAGAGGGGAGCAACAATCGGGGATGCCGATGTATTGTATCAGCGAATCCCGGGTTCCCGCCTGCCCCTCCATCGCGAAAATCATCGCAGGAGTTTTAATTGATATACGAGCAATCATAGCCCGGAGTTCAACATAACCCTCGTCTCTCCCCCGAGAGCGAGGGTATGCATAAAGTAATTCTCCTGTGACAAAAAAGGTTAAGTTAATTTTTTGAAGTGCAGGGGAAGGAACAAAACCGACGTGTTTAAAAGATATATTTTTTTTAGCAAACGCGCGGACGAAGAAGGAGCTTCACCTCTTGCTTCCCTTGCATCTTCAGGAAAAGCTTAACCTAACCTGTATCTGAGATATGTATGATATTCTTCGCATTTAACGCATGTTTGTACTATACAATTTAATTGTTAATAACTTTTGAACACATTCGCTGCGAATTACGAGTATATTCGTAATTGGCAGCAAACGTGTTAATAAACAATGACCGCCAACTAAAACTTTTTGGAGATTATTCGAAGTAATGATCTCCATGACAACATATGTCAAGGTTATTGGTGAGACAGTTCTTCTAGATATTTATCAAATTATTTTCTATTTGGTTAAGGAAATTGTTTCTTAGTTATATTTATTTACCTAGGAAAATGATTCACTTTTTGATAAGGCAGTAAATTCCGCAAAATATCTGGCTTAGGATGGTTTCCCATCCATAATATATTAAAATCCATATCATTCATAGGTACCTGAAAACAAAAACGTTAAGAGAAATTCTTATTCGTAAAATAACGAAGGAATTTTATTTATTATCATTCTAATGATTCTAATCGATTCCATAAAATGTAAAATTCTAATAATTCCGTTAGACTTTGAAGAATGTTCAACTATTGAATTTTTTTGTAATAAATGTAATTTTATGTAGATAAAAAGATAAAATTAGGATAATTGTTTGAATTAAATTTCAATTCTTTGCTAGTTATAGATGGTAATTGAAAAATACGTCGGTATAAAAATTAAGTTAAACTCTTTTTTCGCTGACGTAGATGTTAAAACTGAGTATATAGCAGTGTGGAGTAATATACTAATTCAATTATACAGGATCCTCCAAAAATTCGGAAACAAAAGATTCCGGAACATTAAATATTTAATATTACATACAATAACATTAAATATTTAAAAAATATTTTAGATAAAAGTTTTAAAATTTTAAAAGTTTCATTGAATGGTCATATTTGTTTGACTTTTCTTGAGTGGAGAGGTCCTATGAACTTTAATTGTTAATTGCAAATAACATATTTTTTCTTAGAAACAAGTATGTATTTTTTTTACACCAATTGATTTCTCTCATTATTTTGTGCATAAAAGTATTAGATATTAAGATAAGATAATAAAAAATTAATATTTTATTAGATATTTTATGGTTTATGTAAAATTAAAAAATTATTTCAAGCTTCATAACTTGAAAAGTACTCAATAAAAAATATTTTATTATAGCGTTTTGGAAAGCTCTCAAGCTAAGCTACAAGAATATGTAATAAAAAGTAGGGGTTTCCGTTTAAAATTTTTATGTTGACCATGACCGAGCTTTTCAAAGTCATACCAACGTCAAGATATTATCACTTAATAGATTTTAAAGCCCTATTCTTTTTGTTTGAAACATTTTTCCAATAAATCAATAATTTCCAGGATTTTTAACCGTTGCAGAACTTTTTACCAGATAAAAAGCATATAGGGTGTTCCATTTAAAAAATTGGAGGTGACTTTCATGTGACCTTCAAGTAGCTCTTCAAGATCAAACTAATGGCACCATCTTATGTCCTTCTTGAAACCATACATTTTTCTCTAAATTGCTTTGTTTCCGAGATATAAATTTGTAACACTTTACATGGGCCACCCTATATGTATATATATATATATATATATATATATATATAGAGTGTCCCATTTTAAAAGTTCTACCCTCATAACTTTTTAAATTTGAATTGTAGAAAAAAATGTTTCAGACAAAAGTTGTATGGCTTGAAGGGGAACTTAAGAAGAGTCATCTAAAGGTCAAGTGAAAGTTACATTCAACTTTTTAAACGGGACACCCTATATGCTTTTTCATATTCTTATAATTCTCGAGAGCTTTCCAAAACACTATAATTAAACTAGTTTTTATGAGGGTGGAACTTTTAAAATGGGACACCCTTCGTGTGTGTGTGTGTGTGTGTGTGTGTGTGTGTGTGTGTGTGTGTGTGTGTGTGTGTGTGTGTGTGTGTGTGTGTGTGCGTGCACAGTGTTAAAGAAGTCTGGACACGATTGAATATCTCGATAAGAAAGAGTTTTACTAGAAAGTGTTTCAGACAAAAGTTGTATGGTTTCAAGAGGAACATAAGATGATGCCATTAGTGTGACCTTGAGGAGTATATAAAATACACATATATATATATAAAGAAAGAGAGAGAGTTATAGACATACACATATATATATATATATATATATATATATATACATATAAGTAGTAGAGCTAGGCGGGTTCTAAGTTAGAACTTCTAACTCAAGTCCTCTCGGGATGGGGGGACGCAAGGGGGGTAAGACCACAGATTTCTATATTATAACTAGACCGCTAACTCCGGCAAAATACATAACCGAAAAGTATGTACAAAACTTATGCGCATGCGTCATCATTGGTGGTATGACAGTCACGCTGATTGGTTGAATTTAAAGCGATATATATACATATATAAAGAGTGAGAGAGAGAGAGAGAGAGACGAGCAGCCATATTATTACATATTTATCCCCTCCTTATAGCAGCCATATTATATATCTATTTCCCTCCTTTTCTATCCCATCAATGTAGTACATATTTTTCGGGGTCAATTTTTAGGTTTAGTATATAAGGAAGTTGATGGTCTAGTTATAATATAGAAGTCTGTGGGTGAGACGCGAGAATGTCGCGCGGAGAAGAGGAATCCGTGGCGCAAGGCCGGTGGACAAGGAGGTTCGCGAGGAAATCTGCGGAAGGAGAACGCTGCGAAGGTGTGAGAGGATAATGCTAATTGTGAAGAGGACAGTGCGACAAGGATAGCGTCAACGTGAGACAAGGACGATGCATTGTAAGATGGCGCACAGATGGGAAAAGGACGACGCAAAGGTGAGTGATAGCGACGAGCATATGAAAGAGAGGGAGAACGATAATATCGTAAGAACAACGCGTGACAGAGAGAACCATCGCGAACAACGCACGCGAGAGAGGACGATAATATCGGAAGAACAACACGCGAGAGAGAGCGCAACGAAGATATTACGAGACTTACAACTAGTACGCGAGAGAGAGATAGCGCAAGGGAAGGAAGGAGAGGCATATAAATA
Source organism: Camponotus fellah (assembly GCA_030586385.1). Taxonomy (NCBI): domain Eukaryota; kingdom Metazoa; phylum Arthropoda; class Insecta; order Hymenoptera; family Formicidae; genus Camponotus; species Camponotus fellah. The sequence continues at coordinate 135,726 of JAPIVC010000237.1, read as the reverse complement.
AATACAATTTTTTTACAATTAAAAATATAAAATTTATTAAAGCGTAATAATACATTTACTCTGTGTATTATTATTATTATTATTAGATACACACACACACACACATACTCTGTGTGTATGTGTGTATCTAATAATAATAATAACAATAATAATAATATAATATAAAATATAAAAATTTAATGTAACAAAAAATATATATAGGGGTAGTGATGCACTGGGCTGAGGGAAGATCGCTTCTGAAACAAAAAAAAAGACATACATTTCATTATTTTTAATAATTTATTTTTATTAAATTGTAAGTTACTTACAATATTATCCATGGTTCATCGTTATACAATACGCTCAATTTATATTTTGATACACATTTGGATTGATATATCTATTTATCTTCTCGTCGACCATTCATTAGAGTTTACTCTCGTAAACTCTAAAATCATACATAATAATTTTAAGTGTTTTAAAGGACTCCGCACGATTCTTATGGAAAAACTACCTCGGTCAAATTAGTTGAATTTTTAGTATGATGTAGTTCTTGACGTCCTGATCAAAAGTCCCAATGGGTCCAAGGCCGACAAATGAACGGTTTCCGAAATACGGGGGGTCAAAAGTCAATAACAGTGCCTATTCGAAAATACTATCATTTAAGCATATCCGTATTTAAGGAATGCTATAGTGCGCTTTTCACCTACTTAACCTCCTAAAATTCAATAGTAGTACTTTCTTAAATATAACTCTCTGCCCCTCTGCCCCCTCCCTCTGCCCATCCTTCCGAAGGCAAAACGTAAAATTCTTTAAAAAATATATTTTTCGGTCTCGACTAGGAAATGAATTACTGTAAGTCACGTGACCTCCTTTTGGGAGTCAAACCAATCCCCTCCCCCCAGACTTTAAATTAGCATCAATTGACTCTCATCGATTCACATGTTGTCTAATTTTAGCACCTTTAAACACACGCCCATTCATAATACTACACACAAACATATTCGTACAAACAAGATAAATATATACAAATACTTATACAATCGTACAACCGTAAACACGCACGTATGCGGCACGAACCATATTCAATCACTTTTACGACCTATCCGTGACGTGTTTTTGCGTTTAAACTCACAAACGTTTAGTCTATAGTTATAATAAGACACGTGTTGGTTTTTCCATGCTATATTTCACGATTCTTGATATTCTTGATATTTTCTTTTTCGAACTAATAAGACGTACCAAAAACGTGAAACGTATTCTTTTTATTAAATTGAATATTTTACTTGTTCTGAGAGAGAGAGAAAGAAAGATAGCAAAATGAACAATCGTAATAGGAATCATTGTTACGTATGCGATCAAGCTTTTGCTGCACGAGTAATGAAACGGCTCATTATGTTTAACAATCAGCAGAAAATTCAATTATGCATAATCCATCGAGAAAATCTAAATAAACCTCCAGCTGAAATAAACAACAATTCTCGTATTTGTATTAACACTGTGATAACATTTTAAATAGAGAAATAGAAGATCTGGAACACGACCCCAATTGTTTAAGACTCAATGTTCTAAAAAAGCATAGAAATAACTCTTGCATAATTTGCAATCATGCATCTGCACAAATACGTTATTTATCTTTAAATAACAGGATTCAGATATTGATACAAATTTATGTTCCTTGTCCAGCTTACTGTTGTGAACATCATTTAGATGATAAGGGTAACGTTTTGACAGTTCTGTATCAAGGTTTACAATTCATCAACCGACCCTATAGGTTAAGTAGCACCGAGATGAACAATTTTTTTCAAGAACTTCGTGAACGGATAAATGATAAAAGCCGAACTGTTTTTGATGATATTAATGCTTTTAGTGATGATGAGTTTTCTTTAATAAGTCCTATAACAAAAGTACAATTTGAAGAAATATTTACATTTTGTGTTCCTATTTCAGTCAATGATACATTTAGGTATATTTCTAAAAAAGATTTATCATTATTTTTAACAAAAATGCGCCATAATCTTTCTGATGAATTCTTGAGAGTAATTTTCAAATATTCCAATAGACAAGCTGTTAGTTTAGCTATAAGCCTTGTAAGAAAATCCTTAATGCTACAATTTGTGCTAAACAATATTGGTCTCTATTCTATTCTATTACTCGAGAAGACTATATTAGAAATCACGTTACTCCATTTTCTAATGTATTATACAATCCAAACTTGAATGAGTCAAAGGCAATTTTAATTGTTGACGCATCATATAGTTATATGGAAAAATCATCTAACTTCAAAACTTTAAGGTTTTAATCATTCTTAATCATTCTCTGTGCACAAGGGACGTCATCTAGTTAAACCTGTACTTGTAGTTGCTCCTAGTGGATTCATTCTTGATTCATACATGAACCTTACTTTTCCAACAGCAGAAACAATGATGCAGCAATTCTCAAGAATGAATTTGAAAGAGATGCTGCTGGACTTAGAGTCTGGTTACGACGAGACATAATCATTGCAGACAGAGGATACCGCGATGTTGTACCTTTTTTGGAAGAAGAAAGAATTTGTTGTAAGATTCCATCTGTTCTTCAAAGAGGTGAATCTCAGCATAGTACAGAGGCGGCTAATAAATTTCGGTTAATAACGAAATCTAGATAGGTAGTTGAGTCTCGAAATGGACATATTAAAACAATATTTAAGTTTCTCGATAGTATCATTCCTATGACACATATTTTGAACCAACGAGACTTCTATCTCATAGCTGATGCAATAATAAATCGCTACCGAGACCTTATACTGGTGGAAACAGCTACTATAGATCTTGCTTATAGAATGCTTGAAAGAGCCAACACTCGGAATGTTATGCAAGCAAGAGTGGAGCAAGAAAATCTGTTTAAAAAAAATGCTATATGGAATAAGCTAAATGAGAATCACGTTCAGGATTTTCCAAGATGTAACTTAAATTATTTAAAGGAATTAACGTTTGGTATTTATCAAATAAAAATCGTCTCACAAAAAATAGCTATCAAAAATAGCTAAAAATTTACAAAAAGTACTGATATTAATTATAAAATTGCGTCAATGTGGGGTGTAATTTCACTTTAACTTTGTTAGTATTATAAAATTTTATACATATGTGCTTTTATATAATATAATCCGCTGCTGACAAATAGATAGAAGTTCCGTTTAAAATCTATTACATTTTTGTCATGAAGAACATTTTTTGTTAGAGTTGAATCAATTTTTTAAAATAATAAAAGATTACGTCAAATGATTTTTAAATTTTCTAGGAAATTAAAATAAGATTAAAAAAACTTATTTAAAAATTAAAAATTAAACAAATGAAAGATTACGTCAATAATTTTTAAATCTTCTACAAAAATAAAAGAACAAATTTTTTTAAAAATTAAAAATTAAAAAAATTATAAATTAAAAAATTTTAAATAAAAAAACTCAGCGCGCTGCCAATTTGATTAGCAATAATAATAAATGAGCAATTACATACTAGCATTATCAATAATTACTAGGCAGAGCCGAGTTTTTTTATTTAAAATTTTTTAATTTATAATTTTTTTAATTTTTAATTTTTTAAAAAAGAGCCTATCGGAGTAAGCATGTAAAATCTGCCCTTGATCATATAGAGCTGACATTAATGTCGCAAGTTAGTACCAATATGATAAAACTTTCCACCAAATATTATTTTAAAAAATTCATTTTTTTAGGAGTTATAGAGGGAGAAAATAAAATAAAAAAATGTATTTTTCTCGAAAACCACTTGACCGATTTTGATAAAAAAAATATATGTTATGTAGACTAATAAAACTAATTAACAAAAATAATTTTCAAAATGTGCCAAATTTACCAAAAAAAAACACCAAAAAAAATTTTTGAATATTTTTTTTAGGGTGATATTTTAGAGGTACCATTTTGAAATTTTTACTAAAATTTCTCTTAAGTGTCCACTATAACATACATTTTTTTCAAATTTTTTAAAATGGTGAAACATAGTTAAAAATACGAAAATCGTAAGCGTCGCGTCACTCCGACTTAAGCAGTGCCATTCCGCGTTGCGGGTGTTCAATATGACTTTAATAGCACATATGTACGTCTGCAATTAGTCTATAATACTTTTTATGTATACTTTTTAATTTTTATAGTTTCCAGAGTTTACCATGGAGGTTGCAGTACGGTTTTAAACTCCTTATCAGGGTGACTTTTTTAACGTGAGTCCCCTCGCCTCTCACTATGTTTCCGTAAAATCGGGGTGCTTTTTTAATGTGAGTCCCCTTGCCTCTCACTACACCTACAATTTATTTAATTTTCTTCACTATCACTGTCTATTACTGGAATGTTATTTGTTTTTTTAAACAGATCGCTCAGTATTTCTGCTGGTTTCAAAATTTTCGCTAAATATCTTGCATGAGATAAATAATATATAATTGCGGCAATATGACAGCAGCATCCAATTGTTCGTAGCCCATTAGTGCATTCACATGTGATATATATATATCACATTTCTTTTCACTTATTATATATATTTATATAAATTTTATAAATAATAACATTATATATATATATATATATATATATATATATATGTATATACAAGGTGTCCCATTTTAATAGTTCCAGGCAAATATCTAAAAAAAAATGGAAGATACGGAAAAATATTTCATACAAAAGTTGTTTGGCTCGAAGGGAGACAGATGATGAATATATGTACTTGACCTTGAATGATCTATTGAAGATCAGGTCAAGATCATCGATGTTCTTTTAAACGGAACTTCCTATTTTTTATTAGTAATAAATACAGAAGGAAAAATTGTTAACATATTACCGCTAGAAGAATCACATTTCTTTTCATTTATTATATATATAATGTGATATATATATATATATATATATATATTATTGTGCTATTATTATTTATTTTTTTTATATTTAATTAGGAAAAATACACATATACATGTCAAGTTATGTATACTTGTATTAAAATAAATTTTTACACATATATATATATATAGAAGATTATTTATTCTTGTATTATGTTATGTTGCTGCACAGCCCTAATATTCACTTTTACATTATGTTATGTTGTTGCGCAATTCTAATATTCACTCTTACATTATGTTATATTGTTGTGCAACCCTAATATACTATTCTTATTAATTATTTATATACAAAATATCATATAATCAATTATATAGCTGCACAGAAAGTTATTTTTACTCACATTATGTTATTGTTGTTACTCTCGATTATTGTCTATCTAATATCTTTTTATTAATTATTATGTTATTTATTTATATTATTATTATTGTGTTATATTATTATTATTGTGTTATTATTATTTATTTTTTTATATTTAATTAGGAAGAATACACATATACGATATGTATATTTATGTATATTTATGTATGTTTATGTATATTTGAATGTATATAAATTAAAATAAATTTTTACACATATATATGTATATATATATATATATATATATATATATAATATATTAAATATATAAAAAATAAATAATAATAGCACAATAATAATAATATAAATAATAATATAAATAACTAATATAATAATGGATAAAATTCCGAAAACCGATTACCTCCGATTTCAAAAAAATTTTGTAAAAAGCTTCCTTTTAGCTTAAAATACAAGCCTGCAAAAGAAATTTTGGCGACTCCTACAAAAAAATCATTTTTTTAAAGAAAATGAAAAATATAATAATAAGAGAAATATATATAACGCACGCACACGCGCGCGCGCACACACACACACACACACACACACACACACACACACACACACACACACACACACACACACACACACGGGAGGTGCAAGGGGAGCCTTCGGCCCCCCTCCCGCACCCACCCCGTCCACCTCGCTTTACGTGGCCGCTCCGAAAGTAGCTAAATGGTGTATGTATGTGCTTGGTTTATTGCGTGACCTTGCTTACATTTGTTTATATTTTTTGCTAGCCATTACTCGTGGTCTACATTTCAATTTATGCTCAGTATGTATATATCGTTCAAAGAAGTAACGTTAACTAGCAAACTAATAAAACTTTCTTCAGTATTTCTTTGTGTATATATTCTAATCTTATCTATCGAGGTATGATTTTTTTACAAATTCTTATTCGTGACGATTGTGTATTGTTTCAACATTAGAAACTAATAAATTTTTTTTTGTATTTAATAGGTAATCATTATATGAGTACATATAATAAAAAATACGATGTATAATTTGTATACATTATCGAATATATTAAAAAATTCGTTTAGCACGTTACAATGGTTGCGTGATATTGGATTAATACCAAAAGAAAGATTTTGTCGAAAACACAAGCGTTATATGTTTCTTCATGAGTCTGAGAATATTTGTGGTATTTTCTGTTGCCAAAAAAAAGGCAAATATAATCATAAAGTGTGAATAGTGACCCTGACATATTTTGTCAAGGTTGAGACAATTTAACTACGTTATTATATATATTTCCCTTATTATTATATTTTTCATTTCCTTTAAAAAAATGACTTTTTTATAGGACTCGCCAAAGTTCCTTTTACAGGCTTGTATTTTAAGTTAAAAGGAAGCTTTTTTCAAAATTTCATTCAAATCGGAAGTAATCGGTTTTCGGAACTACACCCATAATAATTAATAAAAAGATATTAGATTGACAATAGTCGGGAGTAACAACGGTAACATAATGTGAGTAAAAATAACTTTCTGTGCAGCTATATAATTATGATTATATATGATATTTTGTATATAAATAATTAATAAGAATAAATATTAAAGTTGCGCAACAATATAACATAATGTAAGAGTGAATATTAGAGCTGCGCAGTAACATAACATAATGTAAGTGCGAATATTAGGGTTGTGCAGCAACATAACATAATATAAGAATGAATAATCTTCTGCGAGTTACATAATTATGATTAAATAGTATTTTTGCAATCATATAAAAGTTTATATATTTGCTACAATTAGTCAAGAATGATCGCAGAAATATTATACAATCATAATTATATGACTACAGAAGATTATATTCTCTCATATTATATCACATTATTTATTATTATGACTATGCTGCAAATAAAAATAATTATTATTAATAAATAATACAACATATAACATAAAGTGAGAAAGAATCTTCTGCGTGGTTATACAATTATGATTATATAGTATTTTTGCAATCATAGAAGTTTATATATTTGTTGCGTAGCTAAGAATGATTGTAGAAATATATAATCAGGGTTGGGAAAGTTACTTTTTAAAAGTAACTCGTTATCGTTACCGTTCTTTTTTCTAAAAAGTAACTCGTTACCGTTACTCGTTACCAATTTTCAAAAGTAACTCGTTACCGTTACCGTTGCTTAAAAATAACGCGTCGTTACTTTTTTAAATAAAGGTTTATTAAATATTACAGGATTTATTTTAAAATAAATGAAAACTAAATGATTACTAAATTTTATCGAAATTCTTTATTAATTTTTAAAAGAATTTGCTGTTCAACTGCCATCATTTAGCTTCCCTCTTTGTGTTAATACAGATCCACCGACACTGAATATCTTCATTGAACTTTTTCTTTCACATATCTCCAATGACGCGTTTACGTATATGTGATTCTGCATTCCACACTTTTATTTGAATGAAAGTTACACCGAATAAATTTGCTAAAGCGATAAAAGTAACTGTTAAATTCGTTACTCGTTACCGAAAAATGTAACGAAGTTACTTTTTTCGTTACAAACGAAATTTGTAACGTCGTTACCGTTACAGTTACCGAAAAAAGTAACTGTAACGGTAACGACGTTACGAATAACGCGTTACTTCCCAACCCTGTATATAATTATAATTATATGGCTATGCAGAAGATTATTTACTCTCGCATTATGTTATATTATTTATGTAAAAGTTTATATATTTGCAGCGTAGTATAATAATAAATAATACAACAATAATATAACATGTAACAATAATATATAATGTGAGAGAGAATTTAATCTTCTGCGTAACCACATAATTGATTATATAGTATTTCTGCAATCATAGATTAATATACAGGGTGAGTTTTAATGCTTGTGTCAATCTTTTTATCACGCGGGAGATTACCTGCATAATAAGTTGATCGGCATAATAATTGACATAAATGTCAATTATTTGGATCGATCGTATCTAAGGTCCGAATATAATGTGTACAATTAAAGCAAATTAATAGCTGAAATTATGTAGTATGGATTTATTAATATTATTATTATTAAAGTTACATATTTATTATTATTATTACTATTATACATATTATATTGGGCCTTCGATATGGTTGATTCAAATAATTGACATTTATGTACCGATCAATTTATTATGCAGTCGATAATCTCTCGCATGATAAAAAGATTGACACAAGCATTAAAACTCACCCTGTATTTGCTGCATAGTCAAGAATGATTGTAGAAATATCATATAATTATTTATTAATATGACTTTGCTGTAAATAAAAGTAATTATTATTAATTTATTAATATAATTTATTCATATCAATAATTTGACACGTGTATGTCAATTACGAAGCGCCAGGCGCCAGCGCCTCTGCCATCTAGTGTCGACAGCGGCAGTCGTACGCCAAATTGTGTACACCATATTGTTTGATGACGACGTGGACGTTTCTTAATCGTATTTTCACGATTTTAGAATTATATATCGCTAGAATTATATATCGATATTTCCATTTCTACAGCTCGTAGAGTAAAAATAAAGACACTTTTACTATATAATTCGAACATAAGCTATCGATTAAGCCTAATAAGAGCTTGATCCGTTCAGCGGTTATTGTAATATAATAATATGAAATAATCTGAACTGGTCTCAATTTCCCGTCTCGCGTAAAGAGATACGGCGCGCATCTTGCTGAGAGATGAACTCGACGCAAGACACTACCGTGTCTCTTGATAGAACTGGCACTATATCCAAGAAAACTAAACTTGATATAGAGGGAACTGATGTTTTCCAATTCGATGAACGCAGAAGAGAATCCGGTTTTATAATATAATAAGACTATATTCACGATTTCATAATCAAGTTAAATATCAAATGTGGATTGCGTATCAATCGGACGATAATAATGATGAATTGATTCTTGGATATTATTGCACATGTAAGACTGGTGCCAGAACATTAGGATGTTGCGCTCATGTAACAAATATCATATGGTACTTAGGCTATGCACGGCATCAATTTAATGTGAAATACCCAAGCAGAGCTGTCTTGAATCGAATTATGGATGCCACTGAAAGAAATGATCAAGAACAAGATGATATACTTGATGATTTAATCGAATAAATGTGAATCATATAAAAGAGACTCAAAATAAATAAGCACCCTGACGTGAGAGGCGAGGGGACTCACGTAAAACAAGCACTCCGACATGAGAGGCGAGGGGACTCACGTAAAACAAGCACCCCGACGTGAGAGGCGAGGAGACTCAAGTAAAACAAGCACCTCGACATGAAAGGCAAGGGGACTCACGTAAAACAAGCACCTCGACGTGAGAGGCAAGGGGACTCATGTAAAACAAGCACCCCGATGTGAGAGAGGGAGCAGAGGGGCAGAGGGTCATATTTAAGAAAGTACTACTATTGAATTTTAGAAAGTGAAGTAGGTGAAAAGCGCACTATAGCATTCCTTAAACACGGATATGCTTAAATGATAGTATTTTCGAATAGGCACTGTTATTGACTTTTGACCTCCCGTATTTCGGAAACCGTTCATTTGTCGGTCTTGGACCCATTGGGACTTTTGATCAGGACGTCAAGAACTACATCATACTAAAAATTCAGCTAATTTGACCGAGGTAGTTTTTCCATAAAAATCGTGCGGGGTCCTTTATTACACATCGACAAAAATATTTTACCTTCAACGTTTCTAAGTTCCATCATGGTATATTCTTATGCTCATCTTCTCTCAGTTTTTCAAAATCTTTTATTAATTCAAGATTTTCACGCAGTTTGTTTCCAATACATTTTACTTTAGAATGATTAGGTTTTATATTGAAACATGTACATCCATATTTTACAAATTCTCGCGCACATATTTCTCGAGTTAGGAGAAATGTTTTCAACAAATTTGTGCGGGGGTTTTTCAAGCCGATCTTGATGTCTCATAAATTGAATGATCAAAGTTTCCAGAATCTTCTTTGAAAATTGTTCCCGCTTTATTTGAAGTAATTTATTCTTGACTAATTCGAAAACGGAAATCAAGTTCCTCATCGGATGATTTCTCTCCTATTTCTCTTTCCATCTCATCCATTTCTCTCTCCTCTCTCTCTCTCTCTCTCTCTCTCCATCTCTGCCACATCTATATTCATCCAATCATCATTATCCGTTTGATGATAATAACGTTTTCTTCAGCCATTATACGTAACCAACGAAACACAAGATAACGAAACGTAAAAGGACAACGAAAGAAATAATATTCTAATGTCGCAGACTCTTCTTCATTATCTTTTAATATCTTTTATCTCATTCTAACTAGAGCATCACATCTTATCTATCTCAGCATTTCTCTATATCTTTGACGAAGCGTCTTAAGAAATGTATTAACTATTCCTATTCGTATGGAAGGAAAGAAATAGAATGAATAGATGGAATAAAAATAATTATTTATTGCACGCATCGTAAAGAATAATATTTACAGCACATGTTAATAATTCGCAATCAATTAATGATTCGCTGTTAAAGACATCCCACTCGCATATCGTTTTTACAGCGTTTTATCGCATACAGTAGTAATATTGTTACGTTGTAATACAGTTTCAAATTGTTTAAATTTTTCATTAACGAGATAGGTATTCTCGTATAACCAATTGTGCATATGATTAATACAATTTTGAAAATTAAATAAATGTAATAATGTTTGTGGTTTCATATACAAAAACTTTTCACATAATGTAAGTTTTATGATTTTCGATTGATGCATTTCGATCCCCATTACTTAATGGGGGAGCAGTCGATTGTAGAAAACAGTCAATATCTGCTTGCTTCTGCATCAACAAATTCCACATTGAAAACGGCAATAATATTTGATTACCTTGATTATCGCCGAGAAACAACTCCACGTACGATATAGTACTCCAATGCTTATTCCAATGTCTAAATATTTATATGACGTCGAAGTTAGAGCTACCTTCTTCCAAGTATGCGAGCCGCATGACGAAGCTGAATGCTATAAAAATATAAATAATTAGACCAAATATAGACCAAAATATTAAAAAATTAATAAATAACAAAATTTTTGAAATAATCAAATCTTACGCGTTGCATTTTTGCTTCTTACACGCTTTTTGCTTCTTAGAGTTTCACCGTTTCGAATCGGAACGTAAAAGTTCATGTTGATTTCTTCAGTGAATCTTTTACACGCACGATTGATGCAATGCTGATCGTATTAGAATTATTATTAATTCAAATAGTATCGTAAATTGCGATGTAGAGGGGATTATTATATATATATTGCTGACGCAACATTTTAATTTCCTCTAAAATTTTGTCGCGCCGATGTACGGCTGCGATGATATTATCATCCCAGAACAAAGATTTAGTTAAATATAACAAAAATTTTCAAGCGCCGATGTACGACTGCTCCTGATGCAATCATGTTAGATTTTTCAAATGTACGTGACAAAATGCGAAAAAAAATAATCGCCAAGGTTAAAATGCACATCATCCTTAGACAAAGATTTAACTAAATGCGTTAAAATCAAGCGCCGATGTACAGCTGCTTCTGATGCAATCACGTTAGATTTTTGAAATATGACAAAACGCGAAATTATCCAGGTTAAATTGCACGCTATTCCAGAGAATTTTTTTAAAATAAAATCATTCTAGAATGTTTGATAATAAAACAATGCATGATACATAAATCATGATAAAGAGGCACACTCCGCCAATATTTTCGCTAAAGTACATCAGAACAGTTATTGGAAAGCGCTTTTCACAAGTCTATTACGATATAGAGAAACAAAATTTGCGAGAGCAATCCACTTGGTGAATTCGCTGGAAGACTTGTGTGGAAACAACGATGCGACCAATACATCGAGTGGAAGAGCAAAGTCGAATTAAACGACCGTAATTATTGATCGGAAATCGACAATTGCTGATTGCTCGGATCGCGCACTTTGAAAGTTTGAAAAATTCGTACGCGGACGTTTCGCATACGACGAATGCCGGATGTAGCACGCGTCAAAATGGACTTGTGTGGCGCGAAATTGATACGGCGTTCGAGAGTCGCGTATTGACTGGCTGTGATAAACTATAATCACATCAAATCGCACCAATTTCTCGAAAATGCCAAAAACATTGTGTTAAAACATGTGAAAAACATTATGAAGAAACATTATAATATGAAAGTGAACTCTATATTTAACGGTGAATTCATGATCGGAGATAAACGTACCAACAAAAGTATCAATAGAAACTATGAACTCTTTTGCACATTCGATTTACGTGACTGGTACGGATGGTGCGTTATCGAGTCCATCTTAGCGTCGCTGGAAGAGTTTCAGGAACGCGACAGTGGGTGGACACTGTCGGGAATATTAAATTTGACTGTAAATATAAATAAGTATAATCCTATGCGCGCAGGATGTCACATTAAATTGCCGCGGAAGATTATGATGAAAAGAGTGATTAACGTGCAATTAAAGGACAATGCGTGTTTCGCGTGGGCAATAGTCACCACCCTATACTCCGCCGAAAGGAATGTGGAAAAGGAATCCTCGTATTCGCATTACGCGACAGTGCTGAATCTCAGGACAATGAGTTTCCAGATGACTGTGAATCAGATTAAGAAAGTCTGCCGTAGCTACGTAAGTACGGCCAATCTGCCCGGTATAGGACTGAAATTTTTTCTGTAAGTTATTATCGATGGAATTTACAATTACCTAAAATATTAGCCTCGAAACTGCACATGTTTAAGAGTAAAAAATAATTTTCCTTTTTTCGAAATTAATTTTTTTCTCCTAAACAATTCAATGAATCGTTTTGAAAAAAATATATAATTTGGAAGCAATTGCACCGCATTAAAAAAAATGGGATCCAAATTCGAGAATAACAACATTGGAAAAAAAAAATATTTTAACTTTCAAAATTTTTTTCAACATCATAGGCGATACACCTACCATTTTTCTTTTGTAATATTTTTGAGCACTAATCTACAACATATATTTTCTATAAATCGATTAAAGAAATAGACGATAGTTAAACGAATTAAGTAAATGTTTAATATTTTTTTCTCATAAATGATTCGATGGATCATTATCCAAAAAAAATATGTTTTAGATAAACTATTAAGTCACATTCATGAAAAAATTGAGATAAATGTTGAATAATAATTACATTAAAAAAAATATTTTAGATTTTCACAATTTTTTTCGATATCATAGACTGCTTTACTTATTCGATTTTTTTAAATATTTTTAGGTAGCAATGTACAACATAGTAATGATGGGCGATGTTAACTCGATGTATCTATGTTCGACGTTTTTTTTTTAAAAATCGATTATTTTTGTTGATTATTTTTATTTCAATTAATTGGTTATTCGATGTTTTTCAATTTGATTAATCGATTGTTCGATATTATGATTTACATAATCGATCACATGCAACTATCACCATAAAACAATAATCTTTCTAATTGGATATAGGATGTCGGCGGAAATCAGACGCAAAATCCTTTATACAAATAAATATATATAACATATATAAATAATTGGCATGATTTAAATACTCAATTCAATTTTTTTGCAAATAAATAAGTAAATATTACAAGTTAATAAAAATACATTATCCTAAATCGAAAAAATAGAGTTTAAGTAATTAAAACTTGAAGGAAAATTTTTTGCCATAGAGCATATTAAATGGACACATATAAGTGTTGTCACAATTGTTTATCTGGCAATTAGCAAAATCGCTGTTATTCAATTTGATTTGTTTTAAGATTTCTATATTTTTAAATCAAATATTAATTTATCTGATAATCGATTATTTTTTTAATTTGTTGAAAAATAATCGATTATCTAGATAATCGATTATATATAATAATTATTTTTTTCGACATCGCCCATCACTACAACATAGATTTTTTTATAAATTGATCTAAGGTGTAGATGGTTGTTAAAAAAAATATGGCTAAATAGCTATATTACACTGTCATCACGTTAGAACTTTATATAGAGGGTAGGCCATTGATATGGCTTGAAGGAGGACATAAGAGGTTACCAGTTTGACTTTGAAGAGTCACCTGAAGGTCACATGAAGGTTATCTCCAACTTTTTAAAGGGGATACCCTACATACTTTTACACATTCTTGCCTGAAGAGCTTTCCAAAACATTATAATAAAGTATTTTTTTATTGAGTACTTTCGGAGTTATGAAGCTTAAAATAAATTAAACATTTTTTTTTTCTAAACATTAAAACTTAAAATAATTTTTCAATTTTACATAAATCATAAAATATCTAGTGAAATATTCGATCATTTTTCGATTATTTTACCTTAATACTTTTATGTACAAAATAATGAGAACAATCAATTGGTATAAAGAAAACATACAGTTATTTTTAAGAAAAAATATGTAATTGTTAATTGCAAATTACATATTTTTTCTTCAAAACAACTATGTTTTTTCTTTATAATTGATTCCTCTCATTATTTTATACATAAAAGTATTAAAGTAAGATGATCGAAAAATGAATATTTTATTAGATATTTTATGGTTTATGTAAAATTAAGAAATGATTTCAAGCCTCATAACTCGAAAAGCACTTAATGGAAAAACATTTAATTATAGTGTTTTGAAAAGCTCTCGAGGCCAGCTACAAGATTATGTAATAAAAAATAAGGGGTGCAATTTTAAAAAATTGAGGTGGCCTTCACGTGACCTTCAAATGACTCTTCAGTGTCAAACCAATGATACCATCTTATGGCCCCCTCGAAACCATAAAATTTTTGTCTGAAACATTTTTCTCTAAAATGCTTTGTTTCCGAAATAATTGCGTGCGTTAAGTAAAACGGCTCACCCTGTATATGACAACATGGTATGATCCATCGAAACCATCGTCATACTTGATGTATTTCGATATAAATAATTTGTGTGGATGGATAATGTGTCAGCTGTTGCCCTATGTTGATATTCGATGCGTCGACGACGTGTCTAATTTTGATGTATCATCAATCGTGCTAGATTCGCCTACAGACTATATCCTCGAAGTCGATCTCGAGTATCCGCAACATCTTCACGATGCGCACACTGGCCTACCATTTTGCTCGACACGCGACAAACTATCTAGCAAGCGAGAGCTCAAGCTGTTGGCAATGTTATACGATAAAAAGCGTTACGTGATACGTTACGCGTTACGTACACTATCGCAACCTGCAGCAATATATGTGGTACAGTCTTCATATAATAAAAATACATCGAATTTTACAGTTTACGCAATCTCTTTGGCTTTGAAATTACATAGAACTAAATACACATTTTAAAACATTGGTTAAAAACGATTTTGAAAAAAATTTATACAAATTAATGAACAATGCGGTACTTGACAAAACGATGGAAAATGTGCAGAATCATGTAGATGTTAGGCTGATAACGTACTGGAACGGGCGATACAGCGCACAAGCAAGGGTTGCAAAGCCAAATTTCCACACCAGAAGCGTCTTTTCTGAAAATTTAATAGCTGTGGAATTGCGAAATCTCGAGGTGAAATTCTATAAACCAATTTACGTGGGTATGTGCATACTCGACATATCCAAAATGTGTTTGTACGAGTTTCATCACAAATATATGGTGCCAATGTATCACAACAAAAGTAAAGTTATGTACACCGACAATCTTATATATCACATTGAGTGCGAAGACGTATATGAGAATTAGAGGCGTGCAAATCTGCTCTCACTCCCGCTCGTTCCCGATGTTCTATTAGATGGAGTGGGGGTAGATTTCTATCCACTTAGTAGAAATCTACCCCCATTTCATCTAATAGAGCATCGGGACTCGCTCGTTCTCGGACCTCTATTCTCGATAACAGCGCTTCCGATAATCTGACTCTCGAGAATCCAGTCTCGCTGTCGGGAACGAGCGGGAGTGAGAGCAGATTTGCACGCCTATTGTTATAAGACTTGAAATAATATCTTAATTTTCCATAAACGATAAAATATTTAGTAAAATATTCATTTTTCGATTATCTTACCTTAATACTTTTATGTACAAAATAATGAGAGGAATCAAAATTAGTGTAAAGAAGAAACATAGTTTTGAAGAAAAAATATATAATTGTTAATTGCAAATTACATATTTCTTATTCGAAACAATTATGTTTTTTCTTTACACCAATTGATTCCTCCCATTATTTTGTACATAAAGCATTAAGGTAAGATAATCGAAAAATGAATAGTTTACACTAGATATTTCGTTTATGTAAAATTAAGATATTATTTCAAGCCTTATAACTCGAAAAGTACTTAATGGAAAAACATTTAACATTTATTATAGTGTTTTGGAAAGCTCTCGTTAGCTATAAAAATATGTAATAAAAAATAGGGGGTACCATTTAAAAAAATTGAGTTAGCCTTCACGTGACCTTCAAATGACTCTTCAAGGTCAAACCAATGATACCATCTTATGGCCTCCTTGAAACTATATAAAACATATCTGAATTATTTTTCTCTAAAATCAAAAATGAGAGAGATATTTAGGTGCGTAATTTAAAATGTATATATATACAGGGTGATTTAAAACAACTTGATGTCTTTGAAATATGATATTCTTGAACGAATTCTAAGACTATTTTTCCTCTCGAAAAATTTTGTTCAAAGCTTAATTTTTGAGTTATAATAGAAAATACTACTCATGAGTCCGATACAACGGGCAGGGACGGCGTCACGAGACAAATGCTCTTCCGTTTCCCCAGACAGTCAATTTTATTGCACAATATTTGATTCTTTGAAGTGTGTTAAATTATTATTGCAGTTTCCACACAATATTATTACCTTCTAGATAGGTTATAACATAACGCTTAAGAATAAAATATTCAAACGCGATATTATATATAAAGTAAGAAATAAACTGAAATTAGAAGAGAGAGAGAGAGAGAGAGAGAAATGGGGACTTCTAATCGCTATTTATTGTGTAATTTTATGTTTTAATTTGTGCGGAAGTAAATATTTGCAAGTAATAATAAAGATGATTAAAATAGTAATATTTTTATTGTGTAAAGTCAAGTAAAATTTAGAAGCTATTATTTATAAGATAAGCAATCCCCGATAGCGATAAGAAAGAAATAAAATTCGTCAGTTTTCTTAAAGATAAGAATATTTAATCAAATTGCGATTACTATTTCGTTTTTCATTCGTCCATTTCCAATTTATTTGTTACTTCATGTAATTTCGCATTTGAATTTTATTCTTAAGCGTTACGTTATAAACCACCTAAACGGTAATAATATTGTTAAATATTGTGTAGAAACTGCAACAATAATAATTTAATATACTTCAAAGGATCAAATATTGTGCAATAAAATTGACTGTCTGGGGAAACGGAAGAGCATTTATCTCGTGACGTCGTTCCTGCCTGCCTGTTGTATTGGACTCGTGAGTAGCCAACTATTTTCTATTATAACTCAAAAATTAAGCTTTGGACAAAATTTTTCGAGAAGAAAAATAGTCTTAGAATTTGTTCAAGAATCATATTTCAAAGACATCAGGTTGTTTTGAATCACCCTGTATATACACATATAGAGTAAATTTTTATTTAATCGAAATATTTAAATATCAATAATTTTTGTTAGAAAAAAGCATTTTAATTTATGGAATATTAAATGAATTACAAAACTATATGTTCTCTCTAATAGGGATGCATGAGGGAGCGTCAGATATCCATTCGATCAACAAGCCACAGAATAACATCGGTGACAACGGTACCAATATATCTGTGTATGGAGCATTCATATATATTCACATATATATTTTTGAACAAATAATATTGCTACAATAATTGCTACAAAATAATATTTTTGGACTAGAAAAATATCTGAAACGCAAATGATTGGATCGAGAATCGAATTAGAGTCGTTTCGTTTTCCGTACAACTGTTTTTACCATTAAGCTTTCTAGATCTTACCTTATGCCACTTATAGTACCGGTCAAAAATATATCTTTATATTTTTTGAGACTCAAATCAATTTTTCTTGAATTGCTGTTTTATTATTGAATAAAAAGTTTATTATTCAGTAACTTACTAAGTTTATTATTTTTTGTAACTTATATATTTACTGTTAGTATTAAACATGTAACAGCAGAACCGTTACTAGTTTGATACGACCGATCAACCGTCTCTAATAGGTAAACATCCGTTCGCAAAAGATTGGCGCTGAGCAATGCACGAGACACTTTTGCTGAACTGTGAATTGAAAGCCGTGGTCTACCCCATTTCGATGCGCATGATTCTGTGAAGCCACATGAGGATACTGCGCCGGTATATAAACCGGCCTCTCTGGCAAGCAGCTATCTATTCCTGTCCCGACTCTCAGGACGTTCGAGAAGTCTGGGGCCGCACGCTGAGAATTCAAAGCTACCGACTTTTAGTCCTCGCTTCGTGATCCAGAACACGTACCGTGGCGGACGTATCTGACGATCAGTATCCTGGTGTACTACAGACGATTCCGTGTACTACCAGTCTTTCGGTCCATAGTATGGGTGCTCCCGTCCTTGCCCGACTGCAGTCGGCATCCGAATCCGTTCTCTCACTCCTTTCACTTATTCCTCAAAAACGATCCAACCACTGTTCTCTTGACCGAAACAGCCATTTTCACGGCTCCCGACCAAAACAGCCTTTTTCACGACTCTCGTATACCAGTCGTTCTCATGACACCTAACCGGACAGTCATAACTACGATCTTAGGAAGAACCGCTACTCTCACCACTCCGCGACACTCCGCGACGCTCTTGACGGCCTATCCTTGCCCCCTGATCCAGAACACGAATGTTACCGTGCCCGATCGGATTTATCCGACGGCCAGTATCCCGGTGTGGATAAATGTTTACTTTATGTCACACAGCTCGAAAAATTTTTACTTTGACATATGTTGTAGAGGACATATTCCTAAGTAATACACCATTTGAATTTTGTGGCATTCTCTCCTCGTTCTTGAGATATGCAATTTTGAAGTTACATACTTGCTTGTATCATCTTTTCGTTAGCTTCTAAATATGTTACACGTGTACACGCACCGGCAGGAATGGTGTCCCGCTCTGCTTGTGTTGACGCTCACTAACGTCACACTCACACAAGCGAAGCGCGCATATACGCGAGCCGGACAGCGGGAGAGAAAGTGGGGGTAAAATAGTGGCATTCCAATGTTCCGTCCTTCGCGCACGGCACAAGAATGAGAAAGTATTATGAGACGTGATACTGAATTAGTGGTGTCCGACAGCCGTCTCGCTCGACGCTCGAACGAGAGAATGCGAGTGAGACAGCTATATACCGAGCGGGACATCGCGCTATCTCTGCGTCTCGCGCGTTTTAATATCGATATCGATATATTTTTTATTTCTTTCTTTAACGGAGTTAAAATGCGGTTGAATCGCGTGCATCGGCGTATTCTATTAAATTAAATAATAATTATAATTTTCTCTTTATATAATATAATTATTACTTAATTTAATAGAATAAATACGTCGATTACGACGTATATTAAGTAATAATTATATAAAGAGCGCGTACGCACGCGGTTCAACCGCATTTTAACTCCGTTAAAGAAAGAAATAAAGAATATATCGATATCGATATCAAAGCGAGTAAGACGCGTATAGAGACAGCGCGGTGTCCCGCGCGGTATATAGCTGTCTCGCTCGCACTCTCTCATTCGAGTGCCGAGCGAGAGAGACGGCTATCAGACATCACTAACTCGATATCACGTCTCATAGTGCTTTCTCTCTCGCTCTTGTGCTGTGCGCGAAGGACGGAACATTGGAAGAGAAGCCTTCATTGACGCACAGTACAATTGGACACGTTGCAATTGCGCACCGTGCTATTAGACATATAAGATTGCACCGTTCGATTGGACACGTTACATTTGCCCACCGTTCAATTGGACACAGTTCTTTTGCGCACAATTCTTTTATGCACAGTTCCTTTGCCGACAGTTCTTTTGCCGACAGTTCTTTTGCCCACAGTTTTATAAACCCATGTGAAATCCCAGTTTGCGTTACAAAGTACACGCACACCCCTCACCTCCCGCCCCACTTCCACCCCATTGCAAACCCATATGAAACCTCCTTTTGCATGGAAAAGTATATGTGCGCAATTGAACATGTGGGCAAAAGTAATGTGCGCAAAAGAACTGTGGGCAAAAGAATTGTGCGCAAAAGAACTGTGGGCAAATGTAACGTGTCCAATCGGACGGTGCGCAAAAGAACTGTGTTCAATTGAACGGTGGGCAAATGTAACGTGTCCAATCAAACGATGCGCAATTGCAACGAGTCCAATTGTACTGCGCGCCAATGAGTCACTCTCACATTCATTTGGAATGCCTCCCACTACTCTATCCCCACTTTCTATCTCGCTGCCCGGCTCGTGTATGTGCGCGCTTCGCTTGTATTGACGCTCACTGATGTCACACTCACACAAGCGCGAGATCGTGCGAAGCGCACATGTACGCGGGCCGAGCAGTGAGAGAAAAAGAGGAGTAGGGTAGTGGGGGGCATTACGTCCTTTGCACACATCACAAGAACGAGAGAGAAAGCATTATAAGACCTGATGATACTAAGTTAGAGGTGTCTGATAGCCGTCTTTCTCGCTCGACGCTCGAACGGGAAAATGCAAGCGAGATAACCATATACTGCGCAAGATACCGCGCTATTTCTATACGTGTCTCTTGTGCTCTAATATCGATATGCGTACTTTCTTTTCTTTTTTTAAGAAATGCGTCTTAATCGCGTGCACTAAAGCATTCTATTAAATTAAATAATAATTAAATTATATAAAAAGATAAAATTTAATGAAGTAATAAATTCTTGGCTACGTGTTTGCGCGTTTCGCATATATGCGTATGACGTCGGCTTTCCGTATACATACTGGGACACCATTTCTGCCGGTGCGTGTACACATACATTTGTGATATTTTTTAATTGTATTAAATTCTTAGCGATATGGAAGTCACGAGCAAACGTAAACAAAAAAATATAAACACACAAAGAAAATATAATATCAAACCATGTTGAGCAAATGTAAACAAAAAATGTGAACACATAAATAGGATATAAAAGATGGCATGAAAGTATGGCATCAAAACTTCAAAATGCATATCTCAGGAACGAAGAGAGAGCGCCACAAAATTCAAATGATATATTACTTAGGAATATATGCTCTCAACATATGTAAAAATAAAAATTTTTCGAGCTATGTGACGTAAAGTAAACATTTACCCCGATGTGTTACGAGCACTTCCGTTCTCCAACCGCAGTTGGCGCCCGATTTCCTCGGTCTAGCTTGGTAGTTTGCAACCATCGTGTAAATAGTTTGTTGTACTTGTTGTGTTTGTTGCACGTTGTATTTTGTCACACGCGATTATCGTCGTCTGACTCTTACTTAATCTTTACGCCGGGTTATACTCGACACTCTGTAAATAGATTATTCCTTGTTTATATGCGACTATCATCGGTTTGTATCCTAAGTTAAGCTCCGCGCCGTCTGATTATCCGCAACCACTGCGGACCATTCACCGTCTTCCATCAAAAACTATCAATTAGGAAATAAGAAGAGGAATCTTCTTCGGTCCTTTGGACACTAGTTTAAGTTTTGCCCGATCGCGACCCTGTATATATAGTTTGTATGGCGCAATCACCGTCTGCATTTAATTTTTAAGTTCCGCTTGCTACGATTGGTCAAACATGATCAACATCGAACGTCAGAACTGCGTTCGCGTTAAGTATACATAACCGTTGCAAAGCAACCATTGTAAATAAATTGAATAAAGAATTTTATCTGTCTAAACCGTGTGGTTTTGCAAGCCTGAGTCTCCCCTTCTCCCGAACTCTGATACTGACGAACCGCGATCTGTGGCGTCGGGAAAGGTGCTCCGTTACAAACATATTTGATTAGATAGAAATAAAATAATGCGACTCAAGAGCGATATTGGAATCTCGCTCAATCGATGCAATACTGATTGTCACAGAGATGAAATAATTTTTCAATATTAATTTTAATTTAAATGTTATTCACTGAAAAATATAAAAATCGATTTTTATCAAGGAACTATTTTAATCACTTAATAGCCGTATAGATACGTACAAAAAAAAATACGTGTCTTTTATTTTGATCTAAACAAACTACAACATATTCAAAAACATATTCATCAAAATATAAGGGCAATTTCTATATTTTTATTAGAAAAAAAATGATTAACAGTTAGAGTTGTACATTCATTGGTTAAAAAGAAGGAGATTCCTCTTCTTAATAATTCTTAGTTCTTAATTAATAGTTTTTGATGAAAGATGGTGAATGGAACCATTCTCTTTCTCTAAGTGCTAATTTCTATTTCCTTCCCTCTGGGAACAAAATTTGATCTCTTATAAAAAGTATAGGTAATTTGTAGATTAGCGATTCCTCACCGATTTCAATGACCTTGAAATATGTTGTTGGGAACATGAACAACTGTTTCTGAACAACTTTTCCTTATACATGTTACCGCCGCTCGGCTTTTAGTTTCCGAGATATTCATAAAAATATTTTACGATTTTACAATATTCTCACCATTATGAAATAACTTTTAATAGCGTAAATATTATGATTGGAGTATCACGCGACGCTACAAACCTAACCTATACCTAATCCATTCTTTCAGTAATTATTGAAAAACAGACAATCTTACCGATTTCGAAATTATATTCTATTAATTACTTTTTAATAAATGAATAATGCTTCAAATTGTATTAAATTATATTAAATTCTACACAAATTTAAAAATTTAAATATCAGAAATGTACGTGTATACACACACACACACACACACACACACACACACACACACACACACAGGGGGAAGGATGCAAGGAGGCCTTCGGCCCCCTCTCGCACCCTCCCCCCATCCACTTCGCTTTGCGTGGAAAGTTATAAATCCATGTGAACTTTACTTTGGTTTGGGAACCGAAGGCCCCCTTGTACCCCTTCCCGTGTGTGTGTGTGTGGGGTGTGTGTGTGTGTGTGTGTGTGTGTGTGTGTGTGTGTGTGTGTGTGTGTGTGTGTGTGTGTGTGTGTGTGTGTGTGTGTGTGTGGTGCTTGCGTGCGTGCGTGTGTGTGTGTGTGTGTGTGTGTGTGTGTGTGTGTGTGTGTGTGTGTGTGTGTGTGTGTGTGTGTGTGTGTGTGTGTGTGTGTGTGTGTACACGTATATTTCTGATATTTTTTAATTTGTGTCGAATTTAATACAATTTAATATAAAATAACGTAATTTAGATCGACTACACTGGCAATTTATTGGTTGATAAAGAATTACAACGTTTCGACCATGGGTTTTGGTCCTTTTCAAGTGAACTACAATAGTTAACAATATTATGAACAATAAAAAGTGAATAAAAAAGAGAAAAAAAGAAAAAAATTATTATGTACGTACAAAATCTTAGTTAACCAATAAGTAATGAGAAAAGAGAAATCACATGTCAAGATCGTCAAATCAGCCTACACAAACAAGGAGAGAGACTAAACAGTCTTTATTAGTTTATCATAAATACTGTTCAGACTCTCAGTGTCCTTCTATAAGTTAATCGTGTTGTCAAACTTTTTTATAAAAAACATTTCAGCAATTTCTCTCTTTCTCACGTGTCTTTCGTTGTGTAAAATAGTCGGTATTGACCAATCGAAGTCATGATTGAATTCTAATTTATGTTTGCTGATCACAGATAGATTGCTTTCGTGCAATTTTATATTGTTAAAATGTTCCTTGACACGAGTGTCTAAATGTCTTTTCGTTTGGTCTATATATGAATTATTACAATTTTTGCAGTCTAATTTATACACGACTTCGGTCCTGTTGTTAGTAGGCAATCTATCTTTTCCACGTTTAATCAAAACGTTAAGTTTTTTCGGTACATTATAGACAATATTAAGACCTATATTATTAAAAACGTGGCTAATCTCATCACTAAAGCCCTCCACAAACGGTAAAGAAATACAATAACAAGGTATAGCCGCATTATCACTCTCAGAATTTGTATTTACATTGTCACGATGTTTTAGAGAAAAATGTTTCAGACAAAAGTTTTATGGTTTCGAAGGAGCCATAAGATGATATCATTGGTTTGATCTTGAAGAGTCATTTGAAGATCACGTGAGGCCACCTCAATTTTTTTAAATGGCACCCTCTATTTTTTATTACATAATCTTGTAGCTGACCTCGAAAGCTTTCCAAAACACTAAATTAAATGTTCTTCCGTTAAGTACTTTTCGAGTTATAAGGCTTGAAATAATATCTTAATTTTACATAAATGATAAAATATCTAGTAAAATATTCATTTTTCGATTATCTTACATTAATACTTTTATATAAAAATATGTATTTGCAATTAACAATTCCATATTTTTTTTTAGAAACAACTGTATGTTTTCTTTATACCAATTGATTCCTCTCATTATTTTGTACATAAAAGTATTAAGGTAAGATAATCGAAAAATGAATATTACAAGATATTTTATGGTTTATGTAAAATTAAGAAATGATTTCAAGCCTCATAACTCGAAAAGCACTTAATGGAAAAACATTTAATTAGAGTGTTTTGGAAATCTCTCGAGGCCAGCTACAAGATTATGTAATAAAAAATAGGGAGTGCCATTTAAAAAAATTGAGGTGGCCTTTACGTGACCTTCAAATGACTCTTCGAGGTCAAACCAATGATATCTTCTTATGGCTCCCTCGAAACCATAAAACTTTTGTCTGAAACATTTTTCTTTAAAATGCTTTGTTTCCGAAATAATTGCGTGCGTTAATTAAAATGGCTCACCCTGTATATAACCCTGTTTTGTTTTTAAATTTTTTAATTTCAATCACTTATTATTTATTAATTTTTTAACTCATGAATCATAACTATCAAGTTGGAGAGCACGATGACTCAGAATGTAGACAGCATATGTCAAAATCATTAATAAGATTGCTCTTTTTTTAAAATATTTACCAGATTATTGTTAGTTAAATGCATACGGATCTCCGAAGCTGATTTTCTTAAAAACAAAACTTTGTATGAAAAAATTTTATTTTATATTTTCAACTTATATTTATATGAAGAAGCATTTCTGCTTATCAGATATACACATACACACACATACATTTTATATATAGTATATTACATATAATACATAATATAACACATATAATACATAGTATAACACATAATATATACTTTGCTAATACTTTACCTCTATTAAACCATGTGATTGCAATAGAAGATTAATAAGTTTAGTATCTGTTTGAAATATCTTATAAGTCATGTGCAGCTGTTTCGCAGGTGGATCTTCTGGCGGTGTAGCTAAAGCGGAACATCTGAAGAATAAATAGAATGTAATTATTTTTAAGGAGTTTAAAAATACATATTTTTAAGGAGTTTAAAAATACAGCGTATTCCACTTAGAAGTGGCCACCCCTTTTTATCTTTTAAATTAAAAAAGATAGACCATAATAAATATATATGAAATAAAATGGCTTGAACTGAACTTTATTGTGAGTATAGTGATTGATTACAAAATTTATCTGTATTAAAAAATGGAGAGATATGCATAATTTTTTTATAATAATGTAGATATTTTGATATAATAAAAGTTGTAGCGTTGTAGTTTGATATAATTATCAAAATGTCTACATTTATTATAAAAAAAATATGCATATCTCTCCGTTTTTCAATACAGATAAATTTTGTAATCAATCACTATACTTACAATAAAATTCAGTTCAAGCCATTTAATTTCATATATATTTGTTATAGTCTATCTCTTTTAGTTTAAAAAATAAAAGGGGGTGACCACTTCTAGATGGGACACACTATATAGTATACATATATAGTTATGAAAATAAAATAAGAAATAAATTTATATAAAAATAAAAAATTTTATATTTTTCTACTTATTTTCCCATTTTAGCAAAAATTTTTCATATCTTTTTTTAGATATATTTATCTTTACATATTTATTAATAATTTTGATATATGTTATCATGATATGTTATCAAAATCATGTTCCTAATATGCAAAATATTTAAGCCATCGTTCATTGTTTATTAAGTTACTAAAGTTCATTATAATTAAAAAATCATTATAATTATTAACGAGTATATAAATTATATACAATTATATACTATAAATTATTAACGAAACTTAAATAAAATGTTATTTCCAATATAAATATAAATATTTATTTCTATTTTTCCTAAAACCATCCCTTTGATTAATATAAATATTTTAATTGTTACTCATTGTTTATTAAAAAGTTATCAATAAAAAAATAAAATGATTAATATGTAATTTTCTTTGAAATTTAATGACTTTAATTATGACACTTTTTTAAGATCAAAATATTATAAGTAAACATTTAAAGTAAATCTATTAGCTAAAGAGGTGTTTTGCTTTTCTCTCTGCACTTTACCCAAAAAATTAATAATCTAACTCAAATCTATTTGTAAAATTAAATTGAAATTAGGTTTGAGTTTAGGTTAATTTTTTCAGATAGGGATGCAAAAGGAAGAGCTTAGTCCCTCTTCCGCTCGCGTGTTTAATTAAATATTTTTATATTTAATAAAAAATAAAGTATTCAAATAAAATAAGAAAAATATTAAAAAGCTGAAAAATATTAGAAAAACATACATAAGAAAATATTTTACGAGTTGCTTAAGCAAGAATCTTGTGTACGGAACATTGGTAATCTTGTGTACAGAACATTGGCAATCTTCCAACATATCATTTATATGAGAAACTCATTAATTTAGTAAGCTAAATTTATATCGTAACTTTCTCGTGGTGCGTATCGGATAATGCTAATGTTGGTGGTAAAATATATAGGCAAATATACAAAAATATATAGGTAACTTTGATATGTCATAACTCTGTCAAAAAAATCGTAAAAACTTCATTTTTTTAGAATTCATATATAAAAGTCCATATTTTATTTACGATTATTATATGAAATTTGCGAAAAATTTATTCCACTTCGTGGAATGCATCAAATTATACAATTTTTTGAAGACGTAACATGTCTTTACTTTTATGGAGATGATGAGAGGGGAAGAGGATAAATTCTAAGTCTGACAAATGACTTTTAAAATAGAAGCTTTAAACTGGAGAATGAAAACAAACTTTTTCAAATACGATCATGTTTGACGAAATTATACTTATTTGAAGTTATGTGAAAATTTGAAATTATCTATGCGATA
Source organism: Camponotus fellah (assembly GCA_030586385.1). Lineage (NCBI taxonomy): Eukaryota > Metazoa > Arthropoda > Insecta > Hymenoptera > Formicidae > Camponotus > Camponotus fellah. The sequence goes on along the minus strand of JAPIVC010000237.1, from coordinate 108,293 downwards.
ATTTTATTGATAAGTGTATTTAATTATTTACATTCATGTTGGAAATAGTACTGTAAGAGATGAGAGATGATCTGATTTGGGTCAGGTGGTGAGGAAATAAAATGCTATAACCGTGTTGAAATCAGGAAATGAGACACAGAATTTAGGTCTGTTTGAAATTAAATATAATGAAATTATATATTCTTCTTGGGTTCACAATTAACATAGAACATCTCACTTAATATATGTCTCGAATATCGAGAGTCGAAACACGCATGTCTATCCGGCAACGCAAATCAAAAATAACAACGCAACGCCAAAAAAATGCCAGTCATCAAAAAGGAATTACAGAAGTTTAAGAAGTGCTGACAATATTCTAAGAGTGCTGCATGTCATGTGAACTTAGCGTTAGCTTAAGAGGATCCTAAAACGACGGGCAAACTCCAACGGATTAGCGTCCCCATCTAAACGTAACTAAAAATGTCGATAAATGTCGATATCGGCATTTTTAGTTTCGCCATTACCGACATTATTGTTTGAAACATGCATAAAAGAGCTGTTTTTCCGAAAACGATCATGCTCCGATTTGAATTAAATTTTGTCAAGGTTCCTTTTAAGTACAAAAGAAGTATAGTATACGAAATATAGTATACGAAAATTATAGAAGTATAGTATACGAGAAGAATTTTTAGCGATTCAAAAATTAGGGTACTTTTTAAGCCTTTTTCCTGAATATTACCTTTAGACAGTTTGTTCGAAATGATTTACTTTTATTGAATATTCTTGTAGCTCACGTCGAGAGCTTTCCAAAACACTACAATTAAGTTAGTTTTTATTAAGTACTTTCCGAATTATGAAGCTTGAAATTATTTCTTAATTTTACATAAATCATAAAATATCTTGTAAAATATTTATTTTTCGATTACCTCATCTTAATACTTTTATGTATAAAGTAATGAGAGGAATCAATTGGTGTAAAGAAAACATATAATTAATTTTAAAAAAATGTACTTAATTGCAAATGACATATTTTTTCTAAAAATAACTATGTTTTTTTCTTTACCAATTGATTCCTCTTATTATTTTGTACATAAAAGTATTAAGGTAAGATAATCGAAAAATGAATATTTTACTAGATATTTTATGATTTATGAAATAAAATAAAATTAAGAAATGATTTCAAACCTTATAACTCGGAAAGTATTTAATGAAAACTAACTTAATTGTAGTAGTATTTTGGAAAACTCTCGACGTGAACTACGAGAATATTCAATGAAAAATAACAAAATCATCGAACAAACTGTCAGAAAAGCGGCGGCGGGATGGGATAGGTATGGGGAATTGGGAAAAGGAGGCTTAGGAGAGACTGGAGAAAAAGACTCTGAATATGATAGATTGATATGGACGATATGGGATAGAAATATAGGGATTGAAGGAAAGGGAAAAAATGGAAAGACTGGAAGAAAGGTATTTGAGGTGGATATTGGGGGTTGAGGGAAGAACACCGGGGTATTTAATAAGAGATGAATTGCAAAGAGAATAAATTGTGGGGTAGGGCAGCTAAAAGGGCTATGACGTTCGAAAAAAAATTAAATGAAGGGAAAGGAAGTGAACTGGCAAGGAGGTGTTGGGAGGATGAAGGAAAGATACAGGGAGGAGGAAACAAAATCGAGATGGAAAGAAGAAAGAAAGGAATTCTTCTGGAGCAGGGGAATGAGGATAGAGGAAATAGAGAGGAAAAGAGAAGAAGAAGAAACTTGGATTGAGATAGAGAGTAGGAAAAAAAAATAGATAAAGAAGGGAAAGATGGAAAAAAATAAAAGACTCGAAATATAATAGATGGTATAAAGAGGTTAAGGGAGAAGGAATTCTAAGATATCTGAAGAAGGCTTGGGGAGAGAGTAGGTGGAGAAGGGTGGCGAGGTTTAGATTAGGAAGTGAGGTAAAAAAGAGTAAATATTGGGAAGAGGAGGAAAAGAAGGTCTGTAGGATATGTGAGGGGGAAGAGGAGACATGGGAACATGTGTGGGAAGGATGTGGGAGGTAAGAGGAGGTGGAAGGTGGCTGGCAGGAAAATGTGAGATGGGTGCTGGGGGAGGAGGGGGATAGAGAGGATTGGATGAGGAGAATAGAGAGAGAAAGAGAGAGAGAGAGAGAAGATGAGAGAGTGAGAGAGAGAGAGAGAGGAAGAGAGGGAGAGAGTGAATGAGAGATAAGAGGGATTAACAGGAGTAGAGAATGAGAATAGAGAATGAGAAAAGAGCAAGAGGAAACGGAAGTCCAAAGGGGATATGTGTGTGTGTGTGTGTGTGTGTGTGTGTGTGTGTGTGTGTGTGTGTGTGTGTGTGTGTGTGTGTGTGTGTGTGTGTGTGTGTACGGAGCAGCTATGGGAAGAAAACAATCTGCACTTATAGCGTTCATGCGCGATTGCTTATATATGCGTTTGTAGATAAGGTAATTAATTGTAATATGTTAGGGCGGCGGCGTAATTGCGAGCGAATTTTGTTATGTTTATGTAGAAGATTATAACCCCAAGGGGAACAATAAAGCACTTACTTATATATATATATATATATATATATATATAAGTATACATATATATATGTATATATATATATATATTTATATGTATATATTATATATATTATATGTATATATTATATGTATATATATATATTTATATGTATATATTATATGTATATATAATATATATATGTGTATATTAATTTTTATATATTATATGTATTATTTTGTGTATTATAACTTCGATACTTAGATATAAGAAAGATTGCGACACCACGTATATATACATGAAAGTATAATACCAAAGAGGGTGATGTAGCACCACCTATCGATACTTGCTAGATTAAAATTCGTAATAAGCCGAACGTGGCAGTTAGCGAAGGTCTAACGAGTAGGACGTGTGTGATACGAATAGTTAACGAAGAATCATCTAACATACTGAAACCGATATAATTACATATAATTGTATTTTGGCGAATAGATATCGCCGAACTGACATCGCATTTAAGTTCGCTGATATTTCCCGAACTAGAGACAAATCGTTGTATCGTTCTTTTATTAAATATGGTTCAATCGTGTTACATCTTGTTATAACATAATTTTTGCTATCCACTGACGTTCCACATAGTTGGAGCATTATTCTTATATATATATATATATATATATATATATATATATATATAACAGCGCTTACAGATTTCGGCCATTTTGACATATAATTCGTCCTCAATTTATGCCCGTCTAAACTAAATGATTTTTTTTTTAATGATCATTAACCAGATTTTCATTTACTTTTATCCATGGTTTACCTGAGGAAAGAATGGTATTCATTGGTTTTTGCGTAAGATTATAGCCTGGTATATACTACGAATCGATTTTTCTTAAGTACAGTTTTAATTTGATACGGTCCCTTGTATTTCGGTAACAATTTTTGATTAACGCCCGGTTTATGCAAAATTTTGACAAATACAAAATCTCCTTCCTTATATCGTGTGGGCTTTTTGTGTGTTCTATCGTAACGGATTTTGTTATATTCTTGAACAGTTCGATTTACTACTTGCGCTACGTAATTCCATTCTTTCCTTTTTTATATCTAATTATATTAACTGATTAATTAAATCTCTAAGCTCGTTATCCGATCTTTTGACGCTAGCCTAGTAGTATTTTACTCGGAGTGGTGTTAATCGATTTGTGCAGAGTATTATTTATAACAAATTGTATGTTACCTAATACATTTTTCCAATCTTTGGTATTTTCGATTAATTTTGACAATGTAGATTTTAGGAATCGATTCATTCTTTCGACTTGTCCATTAGCCCGGAGAAACAACAGTAGTTATGACATGTTTTATCTTCCTCTCGTTTACAAAGTGAGTAAAATTTTTAGAAGTAAATGCGGTACCATGATCGCTAATAATTCGTTCAGGCAGACCAAATAAATCGAAAACAATATTTAAACTCTTAGTAACTTCATCTGTAGTAGATTTAGTTGGAAAAAGCCAGGTAAATTTTGTGAATGCATCTACAACAACTAAAATATATTTATAACCATTTGCTGTAGCTTCTAACGACCCAAAATGATCAAGATGTATTGTATGAAGCGGCAGAGATATTTTTTCAAATATTTCCAATTCGTCTTTCAGTTTTCCTCCAACTAATGAAAAACTCAAACATTTAACGCAATTTTCGATATATTCTTTCACGCGTAATTTGAGACAGGAAAATCAATAGTGACTTAAAATACCGTGTATAGTTTTGTCTATGCCGACATTTCATCATGATAAATTCGTATTGTATATGCTATAGATCATATTTTCGGGAACAAACAAATTCTTATTTGCATATTTACGAAAAACGAAATCTTTTATTAGTACAAAATATTTATGATCTTTGGATTCCAATGGAAGCCAATTGTTTATACATTAATTTGTCTTCTACGGAAATTAAATTTATGCTCATAAAATTACGACTAAGACAATCTACATGTGTCATTTTTCCTGATGCTCTATGAATTAATTTAAATTTATAATTCTGAAGAGTTAGACTCTAACGTGCTATTCTTGGGTTAATGTTTATCTTTTTCATCGCTAAAATTAAAGAATTAGTCGGTTACGATACGGAAGCTACCCTGCAGATAAACGTGAAAACTCTCGACAGCTCTAACAATTGCTAAGGTTTCCAATTAACTATAGTAGTTTTTTTCGGCATTAGTAGTCCCTCGGCTAAAATACGCAATGGGCGTCATAACATTATCTGACTGCTTTTGTAACAAAATTACACCAAAACCATGACTACTTGCATCGATGTACAGCTCAGTTTCTGCTAATGGATTATATATACATAGTATTGGTGAAGTGGTTAATTCTACTTTCAATTGTTTAAAGGTACGCATTTTTCGTTGAATGTGAATTTCGCATTTTTCTTAATTAACACTTGTAAAGGCCTAACTTTCATAGCGTAATCCCTTATAAATTTTCTGAAGTAATTAGTCAAACCTAAGAAGCTTTGTAATTCTTTTATTCAGTTGTGGAAAATTAACGATCGCTTGAATATGTATATACGTGGCATATGTATATACGTGATACCTTTCTCTGTAATTAAATATTCTAAGCACTCAATTTCTTTTTTCAAAAACGTACATTTTTCTAAATTTAATTCCAATCCGTATTTTAAATAAATCAGTATTTTTTTTAAAATTTCTAAATTCTCATTTCTCGGCAAATGTACATGTAGATATTAGAATATCATATATATTAAAATTTTATTAGATCGAATAAGTGGCTCAAATATTTGCAAAACTCTTTTCTGAAACTCGGCAGGTGCCTCTGAATATCCAAATGGCATTTTAACAAATTCGTACTGCCCAGATGAAGTAACGAAAGCAAAATATTTACTATGTTTTTGATGTATCGTAATTTGATGAAAATCATTCAAGTCTAATTTCGTAAAAATCTGTTTGTTTCCTAATTTATCTAATTGGTTTTCTATTATTGAAAAAGAATATTTTTGTGGAAATATTCTTTGATTGAGTAGTCTCAAATCGATTCTTTTCTTACCGTTTCTTCGCGACACTAAGGCTGGTATTCATAGTCCGATCTTATATTTAAGATTGTCTTAAGTCTGGTCTGAGGTTGACTTAAGACTTCATTCAATCAATCAAATAGCTGCGTAGCATTTCAAGCTTGAACTTAAGACGATCTCAAATATAAGATCGGAATATGAATATCGGCCTAAAATTACTCGAGAAAAATAGAGTGAAATACTAGACTTTATAATGTTTCGATTTAACAAATCGTCTGTAATTTTCTTAAGATCGTTTCTTTCTGCAATAGACATTCGTCGCGGCGCGTATCTAAACAAAGAATTATCTTTCAAATGTACTTGAATGTTGTAATCATCATTTACTTTCGGAATATCCATATTATCTACAAATGTATTTAATAAATAAATCTATCTTGTAAAATTAAATTATCCAGATTATCACTAATCACGTCATATGGTTCTTTATTTTCGATAGCATTTATGGTAAGAATATCTTGTGCTAAACATTCAAAGTTATCAACAAGTTCAAACGCAAATTATTTTTATGTTTACATTAGCTTCAAATTTGAATATTAATAAATTCGCGACCAATAATAACGTCGTAACGCATGGTTTTGTCATCGACAACTAAATATGTAATATCAAACCAAAAATCTTTTATATTTTCTAAGATAATCTGATCGTGAATTTTACCATACATTGTTATGGGAAACTCATTTATTCCTTTATAACTATTTTCTCTCTTGATTCTTAATAGTTCTCTATTATCATATTCTATTATCAATTTTTCATAAACCGATTTCTTAATTAGATTAACCGGACTATCCGTATCTATTAAAGCACAAATTGCTATTTTATCATTATTTACTCTACGTATTAAAACACATAATCTCGCATCGCTATTAGCGCCTACTTGAAGTACATCCTCCGTAGGTTGGTAGGTAGCCATCGCCATTGATGAAGAAGGAAGTCTTATCTGCTCCTCCAAATGATTCAGGGTCGCCGCAGAGTTGATCTCTCTCTTAGAACAATTGGGGCTAAGATGTCCTGTTTGATCACACTTAAAACATGTCATTTTGGCAATTCGACAGTTTTTAGATAAATGACCAGGTTTTTTACATGTGAAGCACATCTTCTCAGCCATGTTACTTTCATTTGGGATTTTCTTCACTGGATATTTAGTTGGTTCTCCTCTCCGTATGACCACATTATCCTCCGTGATTCTGCGTACATACTCGATGAAATTAGGAATATTTATAAGTATGTAATACCTTCGAAGCTTGAAGTCCCTCACACCATCCGTCAAAAGTTCAATTTAACTTTGCTTCGGCGTAGTCAATAAATTTTTCGGTATGCGATTTCCAAAAGCTAGTGTTGATTTGCGCCATAATTGCGGAGTAGGATTCTTTTCTTTGAAAATATCATTTCAGTTGCAAACGGAATTCCTCCCAGATAGATTTTACATCAAGGCTGTCGATTATACTAATTTAAGGCTCGGTCATTCAATCGACTCACGGCAGCAAGAAGCAAGACATCAGGGGTAAAATGATTTCTCGCAATGCCTGCAATTCTCTCAAGCTATTTTCCGACATTTTCTTCTTCTTTTCCTGAAAAAGAAGGAATTAGTTTCTCAGCACATTTTACACGCTGCCAAATATTAGAGAAACGGTTGCCATTTCCGTCTGCTACATGTGCTTCCTGCATATATGAGGATGGTATATTTGCCACTGGTGATGCCGGCGCTTGTTGCAATGCCTGCATCACGGCGTCAATTATTTGTTGAATATTAAGCATTGTACCTACGAGGTGCCTTATCATTCCTGCACCAGCAACAGAGTGTGCGGATTGAGATCCATGCTGTAAATAGCCTGCAGTCTGTTCACGTCCTTCCAAAGGAATCTCACTGTTAGAGGACGGATCACTTCTAGGTTCTTGTGTATTTTCCGTCGAGGAATGTCCTGGATAGGATGAGCCATCCTTCGCGATCATAATAATTGAGACTATTGTCAAAAATATTTCCCCATGTTCCTTTAGTATCCAGCTTTAGACGTGATGTATGCGCGCGCAACTCTTTTATCGACAACGACTCTAACATCTCCTTATTCATATTAATTCTTTAAACGGTCAAAGATATCAAAACAAATCCGACAACAGGTCACAGACATCTACTAACGAATCTTTTGTTATCTATCGTCTTCGCTCTTGAAATCAACAAGAGAATAATATCAAAGGTCGATATCGATTTAGTTATTGACAATTCAAATAGCGTTTCAAAGTTTTGGCAACGGCTACTGCTGAGTCATCTACCCCACGATAAAATCGAGAATCTTTTCTGTGACGTAACTCCGGTTCCGAAACTGACACGTGGCGATCTCGAATATTCTCGAATGTCGAAGAGAAACCAGCTACGATGATATTCAACAAATTTAGAGCAATTTTCCACTTACAATAATTAACAGCAACTAGTCCCAGAATACTCTTCTCTTGCCTCCGTTTCTTGTGACGTTTCTTCCTCCTAATTTTTTTTTTAATCAGGCAGAAGATCACACGGTGTATTTCACAGTAGACTTCGGGAAGTCACTTGAATCCCACTTCTGAATTTATTCCGTTAGGCTGTAGGAATATAGAATAAATGCTCCAACTATGTGGAACGCCAGTGGATGGCAAAAATTGTTATAGCAAGATGTAACACGATTGAACTATATTTAATAAAAGAACGATACAACGATTTGTCTCTAGTTCGGGAGATACCAGCGAACTTATATATGATATCAGCTTTTCGCCAAAGTACAATAATATATGTGATTGATTTCAATACATTAGACGATCCTTCGTTAACTATTCGTATCACACACGTCCTACTCATTAGATCGTTCTTCGCTAACTGCCACATATCAGCTTATTTCGAATTTTAATCTAGCAAGTATCGATAAGTAGTGATACATCATCCTCTTTATACGTTCATGTATATATACACGGTGTCGCAGTCTTTCTTACATTTAAGTACCGAAGTTATAATACACAAAATAATACATATAATACATAAAAATTAATATACACACACATATATATATATATATATATATATATATATATATACAGAATGATTCAGAACAGGCGTGCGTCTTTAAAATATCAAATTCTTGAATGAATTCGAAGACGATTTTTCCTTTATATATATATATAGAGAGAGAGAGAGAGAGATAGGGCAGATAAAGTGTTACAGTTTAATATCTTTGAAACGGCTAGATGGCTCTTAATGTTCTTGAATTCGATTTTCTCGATTTGATGTGCTTTTTCACGTGGACTTATTTTCATTTTCCGCAATCGGCCCTTCGTGGTGTGGGGGGTACCAAGCTCCGTTTTTTTAAATAGCACCTTCCCAAAAAATTAATATTAATGGATTCTATGTTGAAAAAGAAGTAACTTTTATTCGAAAAAATTTTTTTACAATCATTAATTTCCGAGCTACAATTATTCAAAATTTTTCGAAGCGCCGAACTTCACACTTATGTGAAACAGTGTTTATACTCTCAAGGCAGTTGTGATCTAACACCTTTAGATTTCTTTTTATGGGGATACATAAAGGAAAAAGCATTTAGCACAGTTCCTACTACGAGAGAAGAATTGAAGGAACGAATTCGGACTGCTTGCGCATCAATTACACCAGCTATGCTATTCAGTGTTCGCAGAAATATTATCGAAAGATTACTTAAGTGCTTGGAAGTACATGATATGCTTTTTGAACACTTATTAAAATAAAAGTTACTTTTTTTGAACATAAAATCCTACTATAGACTAAGATTGTATAAACACTGTTTCACATAAGTGTGAAGTTCGGCGCTCCGAAAAATTTTGAATAATTGTAGCTCGGAAATTAATGATTGTAAAAAAAATTTTTTCGAATAAAAGTTACTTCTTTTTCAACATAGAATCCATTAATATTAATTTTTTGGGGAAGGTGCCATTTAAAAACGGAGCTTGGTGCCCCCACCCCACGAAGGGCCGATTGCGGAAAATGAAAATAAGTCCACGTGAAAAAGCACATCAAATCGAGAAAATTGAATTCAAGAACATTAAGATCCATCTAGCCATTTCAAAGATATTAAACTGTAACACTTTATCTGGCCCACCCTGTATATATATATATATATATATGATTCATATATATATGATTCAAAATAAGTATAGTGTCCGTGAAATGACACATTCTTGAGTCAATTCTAAGACGATTTTTCCTTTAGCAAAATTTCGTCCGACGCTTAGTTTTCGAATTATTAAAAGAAGTAATTAACTTATAACGGGTCGGATGCAAAAGGCAGGCAAGGGTGACGCGAGTCACCGTCAGACGCGGGTGCTTACGCGGGGCGATCGCTGCGATCAGCTGGTCGCTACATACACACACATGAGAATACATAATTCTCATTCTCTTTCTCTCTCTCTCTCTCTCTCATTTGCTTATTATTACTCTTACTAAAATTATTATTTATTTTTTATTGTTACACATTTTCACTTAAATTATTCTCTTATTCTATTGTACCGTTTTTTTTTTTTTACGAGAGAGGGGAAAATGCTTTTTATGCATACTCACCGGGCGATCCGGTAAGTTATGTGGGACTCGAGTACCAAGTCGAATTACCAACTCTCGGTACTCCCTACCCACTAAAAACCCCTCTCTTTCGCTAATTTTCTCTAATACTGTTTATTTGACATCCAGAAATTTGTTTTCACACAACACCAAAGAATAGTTATTATTACCTTGTTCGGTGTATTGTTGTAATTTCTTGAGAAATAAATTTTCCAATAGATCGTACTTTCACTCAAATTGAACGTAGATATCACGTTCTAAAGAACAAAGATCCACACTAAATAATTAATCGAAAATTCTTTTTTCTTTTATAAACTGTATTCTTGTATAAACTTCAAATCACATTCATTCACTCACTCGATAAGACGAGAAATTTATCAATGACTCTATCACTAATCACTATCAATCACTATCGAATAATCATTGTTGGCAATTAAAAATCACTCGATTAAAAGAGACACAATGTTATTACGACGTGACGACGCGACAACGCGACGATATTTACCTGGCGACAGCAAACAGTTTTTGGTTAGGCTAAGTTGTGGTAGGTTAAGGTACTAATAGCGCTATCGAACGTGAACATGTGCTTGATTGAAGACGCGACAATTTAGCGTATAATATTATTATCATATGATATTTATACATCGTATGATATCTGTTTTAAAATTAATTAGAATAAATAAATGTTTAATACTTTCACTGTTAATGTTAAATATTATTTATTATTAATATTAAATATTATTATTAAATATTATTAAATATTATTAATATTAAATATTATTATTAATATTAAATATTTATTTATTATTATTAAATAGTATTATTAACATTAAATATTTATTTATTATTATTAAACATTATTATTAATATTAAATTTATTTATTTATTATTATTAAATATTTATTAAACTATTGAAAATCAATAATAATATGAAAATAATATAAAAAAATATCATTAAATTCTGACGTTTCGATATCTCTTGGTTTTTTTCTTATGGTTTTCATAAAATGCTAAATTGTCGCGTCTTCAATCAAGCACATGTTCACGTTCGATAGCGCTGTTAGTACCTTAACCTACCACAACCTAGCCTAACCAAAAACTGTTTGCTGTCGCCGGGTAAATATCGTCGCGTTGTCGCGTCGTCACGTCGTAATAACGTTATGTTTTTTTTTAATCGAGTGATTTTTAATTGCCAACAGTGATTATTCGATAGTGATTGATAGTGATTAGTGAGAGAGTCATAGATAAATTTCTCGTCTTATCGAGTGAGTGAATGAATGATTATGTTGAAGTTTATAAAAGAATACAGTTTATAAAAGAAAAAAGAATTTTCGATTAATTATTTAGTGTGGATCTCTGTTCTTTAGAACATGATATCTACGTTCAATTTGAGTGAAAGTACGATCTATTGGAAAATTTATTTCTCAAGAAATTACAACAATACATCGAACAAGGTAATAATAACTATTCTTTGGTGTTGTGTGAAAACAAATTTCTGGATGTCAAATAAACAATGTTAGAGAAAATTAGCGAAAGAGAGGTTTTTAGTGGGTAGGGAGTACCGAGTTGGTAATTCGACTTGGTACTCAAGTCTCACATAACTCACCGGATCGCCCGGTAAGTAGGCATAAAAAGCATTTTCCCCTCTCTTGTAAAAAAAAAAAACGGTACAATAGAATAAGAGAATAATTTAAGTGAAAATGTGTAACAATAAAAAATAATAATTTTAGTAAGAGTAATAATAAGCAAATGAGAGAGAGAGAGAGAGAGAGAATGAGAATTATGTATTCTCATGTGTGTGTATGTAGCGACCAGCTGATCGCAGCGATCGCCCCGCGTAAGCACCCGTGTCTGACGATGACTCGCGCCACCCTTGCCTGCCTTTTGTATCCCCCCGTTATAAGTTAATTACTTTTTTTAATAATTCGAAAACTAAGCGTCGGACGAAATTTTGCTAAAGGAAAAATCGTCTTAGAATTGACTCAAGAATGTGTCATTTCACGGACACTATACTTATTTTGAATACCTATGTTGTGTGTGTGTGTGTGTGTGTGTGTGTGTGTGTGTGTGTGTGTGTGTGTGTGTGTGTGTGTGTGTGTGTGTGTGTGTGTGTGTGTGTGTGTGTGTGTGTGTGTGTGTGTGTGTGTGTGTGTGTGTGTGTGTGTGTGTGTGTGTGTGTGTGTGTGTGTGTGTGTGTGTGTGTGTGTGTGTGTACAATGTTTTTAATATCAGTCCATAATGTCTAAGAAAAGCGTAAAAAATTGTCAAACTTTAACTTATTATGCATATTCTGAAAACTAATGCCATTCCCTATTTTTTTCTGTGGAAAATTACTTAGGACAACTTCCTTTATAACATATCCAAGCGGCAATAGAATCAATGTTGTGTAATTTTTATTAAAAAGAATTTATAAAATATTTCGAAATCTTACTAATTATAATAAATAGAAAATTAGATGAAAATAAAATTATTTAATGCAACAAAAATTGGGAAATTATACTTGGAAAAGTTCAAAGTACCTTCTGATCTTAATCCAAAATCAGATTAATATGTCCATCTGTTACTCGGCTAACTTTTGTTTTAACATTTTCCTATAAAATATTGTTTTCGAAATATTTTTCCTTTTGGTACTTTTTGAAGTCTCTTTATATATTTGATGCGTAATAATCGTATCATTTTTTACATGCGGATTAAATCGAATAGATAAGTTTTCCACTGTTTTGCGATAATTAATAAGAAATAAATTTTTTAAAAATCGGCTAATTCGCATAAATATCAACGTGTGGAGAGAAAGGATGCAATCATTGATAAATTGTACACCGGTACATTGTGTGTATATATTTATTGTATATATTGTGCATGTTTGCATACATATATTATGTATGTTATATATATTAACAAATGTGCGCGTGTATGCATAGATATTTAAATAAAATTAGTTTATTAGATAATTCTTAATTGTATTAACTTACTTAAAACATAGTACAGGTGGCTTCTTTCCATTTGATCCGTTCAATAACCATTCATTGTTTTGTGTATTTCTTGCATTTGATGTGCTGTAAAATAAATATTTATAAAGTATTAAATATGACTTTTTTATCTTTTTTTATCAAAGTATCGCATTTATTTTTATCATAAAATCAAATATCAAATGTTTCTTATCTGCATTCCTATATCGTTATATTACCTATTATATCAATAAATAAAAAAATTAAATTTAAGCTAATAAAATTTAATTTAATTTATTTAATTTAATTTAATTTAAAAAATCAATATATAAAAATAAATCATTAGTAAGTTGTACTTTCAAAAAAGATTAAGAAAACGTTAAGTTTGTACGTACATTCAAAAAATTATTGTTTAAAAAAAATATTACTTTAATATATATTGATTAGGTATTGTTTTAATATATACTACATTAAACTTGCTTTTCTTCCAAAAAATTGATAATATCGAAATTGTAATAATTATAATAAATTAAGAATAATAAAATAAGAAAAATAAAATTATACTATACTATAGAAGTAAATTCTTTTATTATTTATTGTAATATTAAAATTATTCTATATTTAAAATGTAATATTGTTGTATATTTTACTTAAATACAATATATTTATATATGTATATTTGGGTGTAGTTCCGAAAATGCATATTTTTGATTATTTTGAGATTTTATATACTAACTATTATTACTAACTATTATATACTATAATTACTAACTATTATATACTACTGTATCCCAACGCGCTGATTACGAATGTGACAATGAAAATTGGCAATAAAATCATCTGGAAGATTAAAAATGAAGAAAAATAGCTTTTTTGTATATCTTTTTCATTATCTTAATAAATATTGATTTTAATAGAAAAAGTTTCAAACAAAAGTTATACTTCTCTTAAAAATGTAACTTTTGTTCTATATATTATTACTAAAAGTAGTAATTATAATTTTCTCGTAAAAGCAGTATTTTACGAAAAAAATGCAAATTTATTGCTCTGAGAGGTGTCTGTGAAGCTGACACAACAATCTATGAATTTCAAAAAAATACTAAGAGTTCTGAGCATTTTTCATAGTTCTACAGTTCCTGATGAAATTAAAGAGTTCCGCATTCCTTATATTAAAAACAAAATCGAAAAATGTCGTGCTAACTTTACGAATCTAGCAAGACATTTCCCTCTAAAGAACCAAAACGCGTTGAATATTATTATTTTTAGCAAAAATTCCTAATAATTCTGCTATAATTCAGCCTATATATGCAATTTTAGACCGATATTTCAATCATTCAGAACTATCGGGAACTCTTGCTAAAAATAATATTCAACGCGTTTTGGTTCTTTAGAGGGAAAAGTGTCGTGCTAGATTCGTGAAGTTAGATATTTTTTCGATTCCGATTTTGTAATATAAAAAATACGGAACTCTTTTTAATTTTTATCAGAAACTGTAGAACTATGAAAAGTGCTATCAGAACTCTTAGTATTTTTTTTAAATTCATAGATTGTCGCACCAGCTTCATCTCTGGAGCGATTAATGACACCATTGATCAATCACAGTTATTTCATTCGTCTGAGAATAGATATGATTAGCCAGTTTTAAGTTTGACGTAATATCGGATGGGAACACAAAAAGAATGCAAATTTAGCTGTATTTATAAATTTAATGAAAATTAAAATTTTTTAATCTTTTTCATGTGAAGTTATATGTTAAATGTTTTAAAATCTATATCTCTTAAATTTTTTATAGTTTTGTAAATTTAAAATAGAGAATTTGTTACTTTTATATTAATATTTTAATAAAAAATATTACCAAAGTAAATTTTTTATTTAATTCCATTCTTGTTTTAACATTAAAAGTAATGGGAAGAGTAACGAATCGTTACTTTTGAAATAACGATAATGATAACTAATTACTTTTAAAAATAAGTAACTAATAACAGTAACGAGTTACTTTTTTTATTCGGTAACGAGTAATGGTAACGAGTTACTTTTAAAAAATAATTTTCCCATCCCTAATTATATCTTTCGGAAGTGCAGCTCTCCGTAGAGGTGGCGGAATTCACTGTATTCATGCATGTATTTTTCATACGAAGCGAGATTCATTCCATCTCTCAGATATGAGATAAGTTAGGTTATAGGTTTCAGAAATGGAGCTTCCCGTAGATAAGCAAAATTCACTGTATCTATGCATGCACTTTCCATGCGAAGATTAGGTTGATAACGCACTTCAAAATAGTTGATAGGCTTAACAAATTTAACAAGCTTATTAAAATAAATAGCAATCTTAAATTGCGTTTTTCTCGTAAAATACTTTTAAAGTAAGCTTTTAACGTATAGGACATATAAGTTGAGTTTTTAAGAGAGGTATAACTTTTATTTAACTTCTTCTACTAAAATATTTATTAAAATAATGAAAAAAAATATACAAAAAAACCTTTTTCATTTTTATTCTGAGAAAAGATAACTTTATCGCCAATTTTTATTGTCACATTCATAATCAATAATATCAATAAAATTGGATTCTGTCGCTTGTTAACCAAATGGGCATATAGACAAGTCTGCTCTCCTCTCATATCCCTATTCTTTCCTATATCCCTTTTCTAGAGGCTTGCCATGACCCTATTTAGGGTCCATCTGTTATTGGCACAATAGGGATATTATTATTTAGAGGGATCTTGAGAGATATGGTCACTCTACGACGTTGTGCTCATTGGTGCCATTTCTTATGAAAGACTAGTCGAAAGCTCCCATACATCCCTATTTCTTCGGGATATCAATAATATAAATACATTAGTATGTAAAATTTGACAATCGGGAATATGCATTTTTCGGAACTTCCGTATATTTATCCGTATATTTTAATATAATTATAAAATTAAAAAAAATATATTTTGCGAAAAAATAAAATATATTTTGTGAAAAAATAAAGTAATTATTTACTTATATGGACCACCTTTCGATTTCAATAATTCTCACATATGTTATCAAGATCATCACTCTGAGTAATGTTGTGAAGGTTTTAGTCGGCGATCATTATTTGTTAAAAAAATATAAACAAAAGAAATTTGATAAGTTCATTAATATTATCGAAAGAAAAGTCAATTATTACATAATTCCACATAGATTTGTAATTTTCTATCCAAAGTGAAGTGTATCCTGCATCATAAATACAGGTTGGGTTAAGTTATATCTTCTGAAAGTTGAGCCCGTAGTGGATGCCGCAGCGGGGTGGAACATACTGTACCTATGTCTGTACTTCCTAAGATAAAGCAAAATTTACTCTTAATGAAAGTCAAAATTAAATGAACTTTGCTTTATCTTGGAAAGTAATGCGTGGACAATGTGTTCCGTCCATCTGCGAGGAGTTACACTTTCAGGAGATAACCTAACTTAATCTGCGTTTGTGATACATTTCATTTATGTATAACTATTTTTCGCGCACAAATAATTTAATAACTCATTATATTTTATTGTCAAAGTGAGAAACTCGTAGAACTTCTGTTAACTGTACAACAATTTGTCTTGTACTAACTCACCTTTTCTTAAATATTTTCAAAGTCATAAGAAATATCAAAAATATGAAGCCTATCATTGTTCCACTGCCTGATCTCAATATAAAAAAGATAAACAATTAACTATATTGTCAAATGACAATATAGTCTATATATGGTATCATAAAATTACATATTATTCATTAAATATTTTTTATTTATAACTTTTTAATAAACAATGATCGTCGACTAAAACCTTCATAACATTATTCACATCAGAGTGATTTTGATAACGTATGTGAGAATTATTGAAATCAGGAGATGATCCGTATAAGTAAATAATTACCAAAAATAATTCTCTTAAAACATAATATGTACTATTCAAAATATTTTTAAATATAATAATATATATTATTATATTTAAAAAATATATATTCAAATATTTAAATATTTAAATATAATATTTATATAAATTAATATTTATTATATTTAATAATATTTAATATAATATAATATAATATTTTTATTTTATAATATATTTTAAACTTTTTTTTATAATATTTAATATAATGATATTTATTATATTTAAAAAATATATATTCAAATATTTAAATATATAATATAATTATATTGCACTTTATTCGATACAAATAAATAAAAATAAAATAATTTTAACATTAAAACATAATAAAAGAATTAAATTCTATAATTTACATAATTTTACTAAATTGTCGCAATTTTTTTATTCATTCATTTTGATGATCATTCTTCTCGTAGAAAAAGCTGGTTTAACTAATAAAACATACATTAAAATCTTAATACATAATGTCATTTGAACATTCTATATTTATAATATACTGAATATATGTATAATATGTGAATATACAGAGTGTCTCTGAGCATGAGCTCATGTACTTGTGAGAAAGTAGAGCGCAGTAAATTAAATAAAGAAATTCTATTCCATGTAACGATTTTTGTAATAATAATCGAAATATTAATTATTGAAATCGAACGAATAAGAGAAGCGCTCGACCGCTCGAGCTATAGCACTGCCCACCGTGTCAGACATTGCCTGCCGACGCACGGCAAGGGAAGAGACAACGCGTCGCGTACCCGCTATCGCCATCTTCACATTTTTCAAAAAAAATCGATCGAAAAAATACCGGTATCTCGTATACTGATGAGTTTCAACAAATTATCGGAAAGGCGGCGTAGCTCGGGCGGTAGAGTCCGAGACTATTATTTATGCTGCAAATCCAAGGTTCTATCCTACTCCGTCGAACTTTTTTTTATATTTTTTTCCATAATGCAACCTGCAATATTAAAATATAATTATTTTAATAAATTTTGTGTTTGTTTTTAATTTGCAGTATTAAATTTTTTTAAATTTAAAATCTATTTTACATATTCCGATATAAAATGAAATATACAGTGCCATTATTACAAATATAAATTAATATAAATTTTAATAGGACATATAATTATTTAAATAGGTATAATTTAAAGGTATAATTGAATAAAATAAAATTACAAATACAAAAAATTGTATTTTTTTATTTATTATCACTATCTACATTCTTTCTAGATCGAGTACAATTGTTTGGATGATATTACATCATCAATTAAGTGCTCTTTTCTTCCATGATTAAATATTGCATGGTTTGCTTTAAAATTATTAGAAAAAAGTCAATTTTCTCAAATGTTAATGATATCTATTTTTCGACTACACTTTTAAAAAAGAATTATACGTGTCGCGAGGTTTCTTTCATAAAATGTACATGATGTGAAATACACCTTTGTTTCAACTGTTTTTATGATAAATATTACCCAAACAATTGTACTCGATCTAGAAAGAATATAGGTAGTGATAATGAATAAAAAAAATACAATTTTTTGTATCTGTAATATTATTTTATTAAATTATATCTTTATTTAAATAATTATAGTGTCCTATTAACATTCATATTAATTTATATTTATAATAATGGCGTTTTATGTTTCATTTTATATCGAAATATTATTTTATTTTATTTTTTATTTCTTGTTTTAATCCGTGCCTTACGATGGCATTACCGTGGCTTTGGATGAACTTCCAGTTTTACGGAGTTTTACAAGTTTTGTTTTGTATTCATTAACGTATAAAATATAAATTGTAATATAATATATAAAAATAAAAATAAAATGAAAATAACGTTATGAATAAGAAAATACTATCTGCCTTTGCTCCTATCTAATCTAATCTAGATGAGTAAAATGTTAAATGTTAAATGTTATGTATTGTTATGTGGAGTAAAATTCTTAAATCCCTTTGTAATTTTATAGTGTAAAGAATCTTAAATCCTTTTGTAATTTTATAGTTCTTTATGTTCTATCTTTAGTATCTTTGGTATCTTTGGTTTCTTCGGTTTCTTTGGTTTCTTTGGTTTCATATTGTGTTCTTAGTTATTATTTCTTCTTGTCTCTTTCTTTCTTTGTACTTTGGGTTTCCTTGGCTCGCGATGACTTTGTCCCCCTTCGCCGTCCTCTTCTTTTCTCGTATCTAGTCTGTTTTTATATTCATGTTTATTATATTCCGTTTCCCTTCTTACTAAAGAATTCTTCTATTGATATTTCATCTTTTGTTGTTTCGTATTTCTTTAGTATGTGCTTTAAGCTTTTTCTTCCTTTCCTACATATCTTGCATTCTCTTTCTGTTTCCTTTCAGTAGTATCTTCTCATTTCGCTACCACTTCTATATCTTGCAATTCTGCTTCTATTTTTCTTACTCCTTTTTCCTTTCAGATAATTCGATACTCCTTTTGTCCTTATCTTTTTATATATATCGTTATATCTTGATTCCTCTATTTTTCTCTTCTTCTCTTCTTTTTCTCGTTCTTCAATCTCTCGTCTTTCTATTATCTTTTCTGATATCTCCGTCTCCCCTTCTTCTTTCTTCTTTTTCAGTTCTACCTATATTTATCTCTTCTATCCTTCTCCTTTTCTTTTTCCATTTATTTTCTTCTCTATTTTCTCTTCTTTTTTCTATTTCTTTTATACATTTTACTATTATCTTCTTCTCCAATTTCTTTGCCTTTTGTTCATATTTTACTGCTCTTTTTATGGTCTCCATTCTCAGTTCCTTCATTTTTGTTTCTTTTTCTAATATGTAATTTAGTGTCCTCCTGTTTAGTTTCAATATCCATTTTATATATTTCCTTTTTATTATATTTTCTTCGTCCTTTCTTCGTTTCCCATCCCCTATCTCTGCCCCGTATAAAGTCATGCTTCCCACTAACATTAAACATCTTTATTCTTCTTTTGAAGTCGTCCGCGAATATTCTTTCTCCTATGCTCCAGATCTGCTTTATCGTCACTATCGCTCTTCTCATTCTTTCTGTTATATGTTTCTCCGCTCCACCGTTCTTTTGTATAATGTAGCTCATTTTTTTACCTCTTCTATTTCTTTTTCTCCCTATTTCCATTCTCTTTTCTTTGTATGTCCTCTTCCTTTCTCGAACACTATCTTTGATCTTTTATCTTGCGCTTAAAGTTAATTTTTTCTTGTCAATGTATCTTTTAAATACCTTTCACCATCCCTTTAAGTTCTACTTCGCTTTTCGTCATCAATACAATCGTCTGCATATGTTATCGATCATAGTTTCTCTTTTCCTATCATTACGCCTCCCGTTTGCTCCTTTTTCATTTCTCTTTCCAGATCCATTATGTATATATTGAATAGTGTTGGAGTCATGGGGCATTCTTGTCTGACTCCGCTTTTCGTCCAGAATTCTTTGGATTTTCTATTTATTTCCAATCTTTACTATATTCTTTGTCTCTTTGTATATGTTTTCATAATTCTCCTTCTCAGTCTCTTTCCGATCCTTGCTTCCCTCAGCATCTTTCCTAATTTTACTCTGTCTACTCTGTCAAATGCCGCTTTGAGGTCTGCAAAGAAAGGAAAGATCTTACCTTTATTCTTTGATAGTTCTCTGTTGACTATGTAGTTCAATATGAAGATTGCATTTGTTGTCCCTCTCAGGACAGGAGTCCTGAAACCGAATTATTCTTCATTCTTTTCTCTGCCGCCTTCTTCATCTTTCATTCAGTACGCTAGCATATATTTTATATGTCGTATCCACTAATGTTATTCCTCTATAGTTCTCCGTCTTCTTCTTATCTCCTTTCTTGTATATTGGGCTTATTATCCCTTTGGTCCAGTACGCCGGTATTCTTCTTTCTTTCTAGATTTTGTTAAACAATACTTTTTCTACTTCTTTCGGCATTAATCTCCATGCCTCGTTCTCTATTCCATTTTTTTCCCGGTGCTTTCTCTTTTTTCAACTTCTTTAATTGTTCTATAATTTCTTTTCTAATTATTTCTTCTTCTTTTTCTTCATAGCATTCCTCCCTTTCTTCTTGTATTTTTCTTCTTCTTTTTCTTTCATTGTCCATCTTTCTTTTGTTCCTTCTGGTAATTCCATGTGAAATGGGATAATTTCCAATCCTCCGTATTATTTCTTCATCTACTCCTTCTCTCTTCTTTCTGTTTATATATCTCCATACTTCTATCTCTGTTTTGATTAGTCATATTCTTTGTTCTTCCTTTTTCTCGTGTTTCTCCTTTTCTTCCTATTATATCATACTTTATATTCCTTTCTTCTTTTAATTTATTCTTCTTTGTTCGTCTTGCCTCTTTTCACTTTCCTAAATGTCTTTTTTCCTTTTTTTCATCTTCCATTCCTTGTTGTGCCATTCTCTTTTTCCGAACTTCTATGGTATTATCTTCTTTTTAATTTTTGTAATTGAATTATTTATTTCCTTTTAATTCTTTCCATATCTATCCATTCTCTTCTTGTGAGCATTGCCATCCTTTGCATTTTTCGTGATATTGCATCACACCTTCTTCCGTCCACGCTCTTCTCTTTTATTCTCATGTCACTTTTCTTCCCTCTTTTCCTTTCCATCCCTCTTTTCCTTTCCATCGTCAATTCCATCTCTATTGGCATGTGGTTCGATTCTGTCCTATTCCTTCTCCTACCATTTTAACTTCTTCTATAGCTTTATATAGCATTTGTTACTACGTAATCTACTGACTGTTCCGTGATATTCTCCCTCTTTTCCATAATTGCCATTAAGAATCATCCAGTCTCTTTCCCTGCATTTGTTTATCAATATGCTTCCTTCTTTGTTTATCTTTTTGTCCTTTGATCTTCTTCTCTCTTCTTCTTCCTTCTCTTCTGATCTCGTATCGGTTCTCCTTCTCTTGTTCTCGCGTTAAAATCTCCTCTCATCATGAGATGGCCCTCCTCTTCCTCTTGTATTTCCTCCATTATTGCTTCTAGAATTTCCTTAATATTTCTGCTATAAAGTGTTACAATTATCCATTTGTTTTTATTATGCGTTAGACTTACCTCCATTGCTTCCTTATTAATTTCCTTTACCTTTACTCCTTTCAGTTCCTTGCATATTGCCGTCATTATCCCTCCTTTGGCTCTGCCTCTCTTATTTTCTTTGATTACTGGAATACAAATTTGTTTGGCAATCTATTTCTGATTTTGTTCCATGTATATTCTTCCAGCTATGTTTCAGTTAAGCCTATTATTTTTAGGCCTCTCTCCTCTTCTTCTCCTCTCTCTTTTGCTTGTTGCGCCCTCACTCTTTGCGTCCTCTTCTTTCTTCCAATTTTTCTTTTTTTTTTCATTCCAGCTGTGCCATTTTCCTCCCATATATATTTTCTTGTATCCTATTTTTACTCTTCTGTCGCCTTTTTCTCTTTCTTCTCTTGCTAATTCTCCCAGTCTTCGTTGTATCTCTCTTTCTTTCCTAGTTAGATCGTTTTTTATTATTATTCCCTTTTATTATTTTAATTTATTCTTTGTCTTCATCACGTTATTCTTTTCTTCCTATTTGTTTATTTCAGCAATTATTATTTCTTTGTTCCCTCACTTCAATTTTGTTTGCTCTTTTTATTTCTACGTTTACCTCTATGTTTTCTTTGATATCTCTTGCTTCAGATTTTCTGTCTTCCAGCTTACTTCTTTTATCACTATGTTGCTTTTCCTTTCGTTCCTTTCCTTTCTTTCATTAATCCATTCTAGTTCTGCGATTCTACTCTCCAGCTTCCTTTTTCTTTCGACCATTCTTCTCTCTCTCTCTTTTTCTTTCCTCTGCTCTCTTTATCCTTTCTTCCCATTATTTGTTTTTCTATCTCTTCCATCATTTCTTTTCTTATCTCTTCTATCGTTAAATGTTCTTTAATTTCTGTTACCGTTTCGTTTGCAGGCTCTCATTATTTCTTCTATTTTTCTTTCTGTATCCGCCTCTAAGTCCCTGCTCATCCCAAAATTTTCCAACGTTTTTTTCTTTCGGTTTGTTCCTGTTTCCCGCTGGTCCGTCCACTTTCGCTATCTGTTGCATTTTTTTCGAACTTTCTGAACTTTCCTACTGATCTCCTTTGTTACTTTCCGGCCATCCTCACCGGCTTCTCTTTCTTACTGTCTCTACTTTCCTTTGGAGGTTATTTTCTAATTTCTACAGCCGCCTTGTGACTTTTTCTGTCTTTTCCGTTTTCCCGTCATCTCCTCTTTCTCCTTCACTTTCTCGTTTTCCTTTTATCTTCTCACTCACTTTACTCTCCTTTCGACTCAATTCCCCCTTTTTCTACTATTTTTACTCTCTTTTACTTTCTTTCTAAACTATTAGTATTTTCTTCTACCGCTTACCAACTGGAAATCTTATATCGGAATGTATAAAATAGATTTTAAATTTTAAAAAAATTTAATAGTGCAAATTTAAAAAAACACAAAATTTATCAAAATAATTATATTTTAATATTGCAGGCTGCATTATGTAAAAGAAATTTAAAAAAAGAATAAAAAAAGTTCGACGGAATAGAATCGAACCTTGGACCTGCAACATATCATAAATAATAGTCTTGGGTTCTACCGAGCTACCCACCTTTTCGATAATTGCTTTTCGATAATTTCGAAACTCATCGGTATACGAGATACCGGTATTTTTTTGATCGATTTTTTCCAAAAACGAAGCATTAGCTTCTAATATTTTACCCGAGTACTCTTTAGGTAGAGTACTATATTGTAAATAAAGTATCATTTAATTCGGTGTTTCAAAGGTCACGACCTTGTAAGATTCGTACAGATAAATGAATATTATCACATTTTTTTTCATAAAAAACTGATAGGAATAAAATCAACATGAATTCAAACTGCTCTGGTAGAGTTTATTGTAAATAAATCCTCAAACATAAGAAAAAAACGTTTACAGCTATTCTCCGAATAACTTCTCAGAAAATAACTTCTAGTACTCTATATAGATCCTCCCGTACATATATACAGAGCGTCTGTGCAATCTCTCCCTTCAAAAAAACATAAATAAATCTCGTTAAATCGAACTAAAAAGTCATATACCATTTTAAAATGCCAACAAAATTCGAGATATTAATTAAAAAAGATCGATCAATGCGCGCGACTAAAAGAACGCACCGCCATCATGTTTCGGAGAGTCCATTCGCTGTTTTCTTCCCATTTACCGCCTTCGCCGTCGCGTGCTGACCGATCGCGCATTGGCCGATCTTCTTTAATTAATTTTTCGTTAATTACTGCGAATATCGCAAAACAGTAGATGATCTTCCTTCTTAAGTTGAGTCTATCTTCATACTTCGGCACCGCAAAAAGGTATCAGCTACTCTGTGTGTGTGTGTGTGTGTGTATGTGTGCGTGTGTGTGTGTGTGTGTGTGTGTGTGTGTGTGTGTGTGTATGTGTGTGTATACATATAAAATTTATACTCACTTTTCTAAATTATCAGATCTATGAGATTTATAAACAAAGGCTTCCAATGTCTCCTCACTGCTATTGTTTAACTGTGACATACCGGAAAAACTAGATGAGGACATAAACTCTTTTGAACGCTTCCTTTCCATCCTTTCCATTATATTAGTATTATTTCTTTTGGTATTATTTTTTTGAGACATCATGTGTTATCTGAAATAAAAAATTAAGAAATGGATGAAAAATAGGTGAAATATTTAAATTTTAGACATATGAGCAAAAAATATTGAATAAACTTAATTCTCTTCTTTAAAGAGAGGCAATATAAGTATATAGTATATAGTATATTTTAATTTTCCACATTTATAATATATCTTACAAAAATTAATGATATCAAAACATTGCGTCAATTGAAAATAAGATTTTACATATTATTTTATTACAAAAATAATACCAAAAAATTGTGTTAACTGAAAATAAAAACCTACAAAAATATTTTAACCAGAAAAAGTTATAAAAATAATTATTTAAATTTTTCATAAAAATAATTATGTTAAAAGTTGTACTAACAGAATAAAAATTTATATTATAAAATTTCTTTTTTGTTTACAATATTAAAAGAAAAAATATATCTAATAAATAGCAATATAATATTTATTATAATATATTTATTATAATAAATATTATATTGTCATTTATTGGATATATTAAATATTAGTAAAATATTAGTATTTTTTTACAATAATTTTTTACAATAATTTTTTATATAATTTTTTAATTTCCCAGATAGCCAAATCTGTTAGAACAGATTTCCGTCAAACACCTATTACAAATTTTAAAGGCAGAAAGACTACAGTTTGTATAGAGGAATTGATATGTTCGATCATGTTGTCAGCACATCAGCAAACATACAACAAAATCTGTTCACATAATTGGACAATAGATCGTCAATAGAAACCGATCAGAACTTGTTGATATAATTGACGGTACATTGATGGCAGAAACCGAGCAGAATCTATGTGGCGCAATTTTGACAGCAGATTGATAACAAAAATCGAGCAGGATCTGCGCACACAATCTTTGATAGCAGATTAATGGCAGAAAACGGAACAGGGTTTGCATGATTCGATAGTTTTTTCACTTACCGCTATGAGAGCTGTATTTTCTCGTAATCTAATTTCTGTCAGAAATATATATAAAGTCGCGAATATGAATAAAAGATAGAACAAAAATATAGTAATTATCATTTTAATTTCTGTCACTCTAATTTGATATCTGATATAAGCAGATGAGATTCAGAATATTAAACTGATTGGAATCAATATCATAAGTGAAAAATTATTCATGTACTGCCTATTTGAGGCGTAAAGCAAGAATTTAATTCTAAATAAATTACATCTCAAGTTTTACAAGTTACATTTACTTTTCATCATTTTACATTTACTTTATTATTAATTTAATTAAATTGAATTAGTCCTTCACTATATGAGATATAACATATATTACATTAACATATGTTATGATATAATATATGACATATATGTCATTTTAAAAGAAAATTGTAATTAACTTGCCGATAATGTTCTTATTTAATACCTGTAATAATCAATTTTGTTGCATTTATATAACATTAATAAAAATAAGCGCAAATCTTGTGCAATTTCTACTCAATTTGCCATCAGGTTGCATGCGCAGATTCTGTTCGATTTCTGCTGACAATCTAATATCAAATTGCATGCACAGATTCTGCTCGGTTTCTGCCGACAATTTGTTGACAGGTTATGTTTTACAGACTCTGTCGCCAAAACAAAAGCGGACATAGATGACTGCGGTTCTGGTGTGAGAGAGATGAGATTCTGATCGAATTTGCTGCCAATTTGCTGCCAACTTGCTAATATTTTGCTTATTGGGTTTGTAAATACGTATAATAGTTTACTACTGATAGTTTTTTACAATACTTTTTTTACAGTTAATTTTGTAAATCTACATACATACACACATACACACACACACACACACACACACACACATATATTTATATATATATATATATATACAGGGTGTTGCAAATCACACGCGTCAGCCGAATATACACAAAAACTGAGCGTAGCAGACAAAAATATTTCAGACAAAAGTTGTATTTCAAGGGGGCCATAAGAGAGTACCATTGCAAGAAAAAATATGTAATTGTTAATTGCAAATTACATTTTTTTTTCGAAACAATTATGTATTTTCTTTACACCAAATGATTCCTTTCATTATTTTGTACATAAAAGTATTAAGGTAAAGTAATCGAAAAATGAATATTTTACAAGATATTTTACGGTATATGTAAAATTAAGAAATGATTTCAAGCCTCATAACTTGGAAAATACTTAATGAAAACTAACTTAATTATAGTGTTTTGACAAACTCTCGAGATAAGCTACAAAAATATGTAATAAAAAGTAGGCAGTTCCATTTAAAAAGTTGGAGGTGATCTTCACGTGACCTTCAAGGTCAAATCAATAGTACTCTCTTATGGCCCCCTCGAAATTACACAACTTTTGTCTGAAAGATTTTTGTCTGCTGTGCTTAGTTTTTGAGATATTCGGCTGATACGTGTGGTTTGCGACATCCTGTATAAACATACAATATATATATATATATGTGTGTATGTGTGTGTGTGTGTGTGTGTGTGTGTGTGTGTGTGTGTGTGTGTGTGTGTGTGTGTAATTGAAAGTACATGAAAGTCACCTTCAATTTTTTAAATGGAACCGCTTACTTTATATTTCATATACTTTTATGTTCAAAATAATCAATTGGTGTAAAAAAAAGCATAATTATTTTGGAAAAAATATGTAATTTGCAATTAACAATTACATATTTTTTCTTAAAAATAATTGTGTATTTTCTTTACACCAATTCATTCCTGTCATTATTTTATACATAAGAGTATTAAAATAAGATGATCAAAAAATAAATATTTTACTAAATATTTTATGATTTATGTAAAATTAAAAAATTATTTCAAGGCTCATAACTCGAAAAGTATTCATTGAAGAAATACTCTATTATAGTGTTTTGAAAAGCTCTCAAGATGAGCTCTAACAATATGTAATAAAAGATAGACAAATTTCATTTAAAAAATTGAATGTGACTTTCACGTGACCTTCAAGTAACTATTCAAGGTCAAATTAATGACACTATTTTATGCCCCTCTTGAAACATACAACTTTTGTCTGAAATATTTTTGCTGAAAATGCTTTGTTGAAGAATTATCGAGGTGCGTTTTTGTAAATGAGACATCCTGCATATACATATATATATATAGGGTAAATCATTTTAATCAATACACGCAGATATCTCAGAAATACTGCGCTAAATCGAAAAATGTTTCAGACAAAAGTTATATGGCTTGAAGGAGGACATAAAATGATGTCATTAATTTGACCTTAAAGAGTCATCTGAAGGTCATGTGAAGATTACTTTCAACTTTTTAAATGGGACACTCCATATATTTTTACATATTTTTGTAGCTTGCCTGAAGAGTTCTTCAAAACACTATATAAAATATTTCTTCATTGTATACTTTTCGAGTTATAAGGCTTGAAATAATTTTTTAATTTTACATAAACTGTAAAATATCTTGTAAAATATTCATTTTTCGATTATCTTACCTTAATACATTTATGCACAAAATATTATAATAAAAGGAAGCGATTGGTGTAAAGAAAACACATAATTGTTTCGGAGAAAAAATATGTAATTTGCAATTAATAATTACATATTTTTTCTCAAAAATAACTATGTTTCTTCTTTACAAGAAATTTACGAAACACTGATGATTGCTCGAGAACACAATTTATCTTATTCAACCGTATAAAGAATACTCAAAGAAGAAAAGTTGCATTCATATCATTATATACGTGTACAACATTTGCGAGCAGAAGATTATCACGCAAGACGAACGTTTTGAAAAAATTTTCTGCGAAAAATAGATCGAAATCCTAGATTTCCTTCTTATATAATATTTAGCGATAAATCGTTATTCACACAAGAAGGAATTTTTAATTCACACGGTAGACATATTTGAATGAAGAAAATCCCAGAGTTACATGACAGAAAAATTTCTAAATTCGTTCAATCTGTGGGCTGAAATAATGGAAACTCAAATACTTGGTCCAATTGTTCTTCCAGATATTTTAACTCGCCGGGCATACGTGGACCTTTTAAGAGAAAATTTGCCAGAATTCTTAGAAGTTCCATTATTAGAGAGAAACGAGATTATTGTTCAATAAGATGCTGGACTACACAACGCCAGAATCGTTACAAATTATTTGAATGAGTGATTTCCTGGATGTTGAATGGGTCGATATGACCCGATTCAGGCCTGCAAAATCTCTGAATTCTTTAGATTTTTTATGGGGATATTGTAAAGAAATAACTTACGAAACGTTTCCCGAGGATGTCGACGATTTAAATGCAAAATTGCGACGTGCTATTTTGGCTATCGAAGAAGATATGATGGAGAACGTCCAAAGAAATCTATTAAAACGCATGAGAGCTTGCATTAGGAATGGATGGTGATCATTTGGAGCATCTACTATAAGATTTTTTCAATCCGTCCTTTTTAGAGTGATAAAAAACAATCCGTTCTTTTCAGAGCGACCAACATATTTTTACGTGAAACATCTTATTCGCAAAAAATATAATTTAAAAAATTAAATGTAAATTAAAAATTTCAAATTATTAATTTTAAAATATAATTTGTCTCGGTTGCAAAAAGGAAACAAAGCATATAATATTAATAATAATATAATATTAATATTAATAATGTTTAGTTAATATTAATATAATATTAATAATGTTTAGTTATAATATTAATAATGTTAATATTAATAATATTATAATATTAATAATGTTAAGTTATTTAAAAAAAATGAGTACATTTTATATTATACATTTTATATTTTCGAGATTATCACATTCACAATGCGGAGGCTTCAGCCAATTATAAGACAGACATCTCTTAACTTCTGACTGAGTATCATGATTAAATGATAACATGACATATGTCAACCTCTAATGCACGAGTCAGAAGTTAACTATATCGCAGAGCCGAAAATGAAATGACGGAAGTTGCCCGCAATATTTCAAGTCGGAAAATCTCGTATAATATATAAAATGTTTATATTAAATCATATATCGTTATATTTGTTTCAAACAGCGTTACAACTTTTATTATATCAAAATATACATTATTATAAAAAAAATTATGCATTTCTCTCCATTCCTCAATAGAGATAAATTTTGTAATCAATCACTATATTCACAATAAAGTTCAGTTCAAGTCATTTTATTTCATATATATTTGTTATAGTCTATCTCTTTTAGTTTAAAAGATAAAAGGGGATGGCCATTTTTAGATGGGACACGCTGTATATATATATATATATATATATATATATATATATATACACACACACACACACACACACATACATATACAGGGTGTTTCAGACCACCCATACCACCCATTTAAAAACTAGAGAAGTGGTTATTTCAAAAAAGTAAAAACATTTTCTTTATAAATCGGATGCGTTCTATCGAATGATGATATTTTCAACTTCTGGTTCCGACCGGAAACAGGCGATTCAGACCGGAAGTGCATTTTTAAAATGGAACCCCCTATTTTTCATTGCATATTCTTGTAGCTTACCTCAAGAGTTTTCCAAAACACTATAATAAATTATTTTTCCATGAAGTTTTCGAGTTATGAGGCTTGAAATCATTTCTTAATTTACCATAAAATATCAACAAACTTTGACGAAGTTTCTCAGTTTTTAAAAGAGATTTTCAAAAGGGAATCTGAAGATTTAACAAAAGAGCAGAAAGATCTTTCGCCCAGTTCTTAGCTGAATTCCAGGATTTTTTCTGAAGAAATTGTAGCTGGGAATTGTAATGTAGTCGAGCACTCTATTAATGTGATTAATTCTAATCCTATTAAACAGACTCCCCGTCGTATTCTTCTGAAGATGAGAGGGGAAGTCGAACGGATTCTTGAGGATATAAAGCATCAAAAGGTTATCGAAGAGTCTCAAAGTCCTTGGGTTTCTCCTGCGGTTAAGAAGAAGGACGGCTCCATTAGATTTTGCGTGGACTATCGAAAGTTGAATTCGGTTACTTCAAAGGATTCACATCCAATACGGATATGCTTGATCAATTATCTGGGAACTCTTGGTTCTCTTCCCTGGATTTAAAGAGTGGATATTGGCAGGTGAAGATTTGTCCTGAGGATAAGGAAAAAACAGCATTATCTATTGGAAATGGGCTTTGGCAATTTACTGTTATGCTTTTTGGTTTATGTAATGCTCCTGCCACTTTCGAACGTTTAATGGAGAAGGTATTACAGCAGTTGTTATAAAATATGTTTG
This sequence comes from Camponotus fellah, assembly GCA_030586385.1. Taxonomy (NCBI): domain Eukaryota; kingdom Metazoa; phylum Arthropoda; class Insecta; order Hymenoptera; family Formicidae; genus Camponotus; species Camponotus fellah. The sequence goes on along the minus strand of JAPIVC010000237.1, from coordinate 77,495 downwards.
GTGTATCTAGATGATGTTATCATTTTCAGTGGCAGTTTTGAAGAAATTCTGGGTCGTTTGAGACAAGTCTTCTTGCGATTACGCATGACAAATTTGAAATTGAATCCGAAGAAATGTTTTTTCTTTAGGAGAGAGATTAAGTATTTAGGTCATGTGATTTCTGAAAGGAGAATTACTACGGATCCAGAAAAGATTTCTTCCATTAAAGATTGGCCAATTTCCCGCACCAAAAAGCAAGTCCGTAGTTTCTTGGAATTCTGTTCTTATTATAGGAAATTTGTCAAAGGATTTTCTCTGATAGCGAAACCGTTATTCTCATTGACTGAGAATGTCAGGAAATTTGAACTGAACAATGTAACGCCACTTTTAGGGAATTGAAAAAATGTTTGATGTCTTCTCCAATTTTATCTTTTTCAAGGAATGAAGGACAATTTATTCTCAACACCGATGCTTCAAATCATGGGATCGGTGCTGTATTATCTTAAGTTCAAGATGGTGTGGAGAAAGTCATTGCTTATTATAGTCGTTCTCGGCAAGTCAAAAAGGAATTATTGTGTTACACAATTATTGTGTTATGTCGGGAATTGCTTGCTGTGGTGGAATCTTTAAGAAGTTTCCATCATTACTATTACGGAAATAAGTTCACAATCAGGACTGATCATATCTCCTTGCGTTATTATCGTTTAGGAATCTGGAAGTTCAATTAGCTCGCTGGATGGAGCGTATTCAACAATATGATTTTGAGATAATTCATCGAAAAGGGAAGTTATATGGAAATGTCGACGGATTATCTAGACGAAGAAAGTGGTTGTAGGTATTGCGGCAAGGTAGATTCTAGGAAGGAGGAGTTGGTCGGAAGAATAATTCTAGGTGGAGACGGTTGGGAAAATTGGAGAGATCTTCTTCATGGAAATCCTTCTGAGAATGAGGAAACCTCTTTGGAAATGAGGGAAGAAAGTTATGTTTCGAGATTGAGACAAAAGTTGAATGAAATCCATAGCGAGGTCAGGCAACGGTTGAATTTGAAATCTTTAAGAGCGAAAGTTTTGTATGACCGCAAAGCCCGTCGAATTTATTTCGAACCCGGTCAGAAGGTGTGGTTGTTCAATCCTCGAAGAACTAAAGGAAAAACTCCTAAATTGCAAAGCAATTGGGAAGGACCCTACGAAGTCGTAAAAAGATTAAATGATAATATGTTGTTTATTATATTAGGAAATCAAATAGGCATAGAAATAAAATTGTGCACTTGGACAGGTTAGCTTCTCATTTTGAAAGACGAGAGTAAACTTTGTTTTTAGGGAAACATTATTACGCATCCGAGTCCCGATTAGTTTACAATAGAATTCGAAACCCAATTAATGGAAAAATTTTGTTTCTGGTTTCTCGTTTGGTGTTTTTCTTTCTTTAATTTAAAGGAGTTGCATTAGAGATACGTCGGGGCGTTCTGATCAGATTAGTCAACAATTGAAGTCAACAATTGAAGACTGCCTCGCCCGCGTTTTTGAGCCGTGGTTTTCCCTCGGGACGAAGGGCAAATGTCGAGGCAGAGGTTTGAGGAGTCCCTAGTGGACTCACGGTTGGGTCCACGGTGATTACCCTCCTTATATCTAAAGTATATGGGACACCAGCCGAGGGAATTGGAAGTTATGGATTTGAGACATCGATGGATGCGAATTTGTTACGTCGATGACTATCTCTCTATTTAGCTAGATTAGAGTGTGTTGCTCGGTACTCTGTAGCAGCAACTCAAACTAGAGCAGGAAGACACGGTTGAGTCTCCAGGAATCAACATACTGGCCATGGTTCTACGGAGTCGTTCGATACTTTCGGCAGGAGCTGGACTAGAACAAGATGGCTTGGGAACCTACAATGGCATTTTGGGGATTGTCGGGACGACAATTTTAGAAGACGGGGAGGCAGTGTTGCGTTCCCGTGTTCCTTCCCTGCGGATTATTTGGTCATCCGTAACGTTCGGCAGAAGATCGCGTTGCCAAGAAGATTGTTGACGAAATGTTTGACAGTCGAGTCGTTTTCCAGCTGTCAAGTTGAGAGAACGCGTATTGTTCCGCGGCAAAACGTTATCTTTATTCTGTTCTCTGTGTTGTATATTTCCTGTGAGTTATCATGTTATTAAAGTTCCAGTATTCTATTAAACTATGTTATCATTTCCGAGTGCGCGGGTGCCGTGTGGTTTGCGTGAGCAGATCGGTTGTGTCACGCGCGCGTTCGATTAATCTCGAAGTTGTCGCCGCGGACGCAACATTTTGGGGACTCGTCCGGGATCGTTTGAACGGGAATCTTGCGGACGAATTCTTTTAAAAGAGTGAAGAAAGCGATGGCATTCGATGAAGGAGCGGCTAATGAGGAAGTTGCGGGAACATCGGCCACGGCGGCAGCGGCGGTAGCGCGGAAGAGCCGTTTCGCCACTCCGAGCAGCGGAGCACACGGCGTTACAGACCGCAATGTATGAAATCCAGCAACTGCGGCAGGAACAACGGCAACAGAAAGCCGATTTCGAAGCGCTTTTGCGACAGCGGGATCAGGAGATTCTTCGTATGACGGAACAACAAAACCAGCTAAGTCGTTTTCAGATTAGAAATAGTAGTTGCGCTCGAAAATAGAGATCGGGGAATAGTTAACGAATTCGGATTTAAATTGAAGCTGGATATTTTCGACGGGAGCGTTCCGTTGAGAGAGTATTTCCTGCAATTTAATTTAATAGCACGGGCTAAGGGGTGGAACGATTTTTTGAAAACAGTTGCTCTCGCATCGAATTTGAGAGAAAAGACGCGTACGGTTTTAGACGGCGTTTACGAGATCGAAGATCTTTCTTTTGACGAATTGAAAAATAAGTTAGAACTCCGGTTTAGAGAGAGACATTTGGCGCAGACCTATTATACGCAATTTACGAATCGGAAACAAAAATCAGACGAAGATTTGCCTTCTTTGGCTGCCGATGTATCGCGGTTAGCGTATCCGGAGTGCTCTCATGACGTGAGGGACAAGATCGCGTGCGCGCAATTCATTTGGAGTGACTTAGCTGTAGCGAAGAAGACTGAAGCCGGCTCCCCAGAAGAAGCTGAATCTTTTCGTTGTGCGAAGCATTCTCCCACTACCCGGCTCGCGTACATGCGCGCTTCGCTTGTGTGAGTGTGACGTCAGTGAACGTCAACACAAACATAGCGGAACACCATTCCTGCCGATGCGTATACACGTTCGACGGTTCGACCGTCGAGTCTGGGACGAGGGAGATCGTAGGCGTCGCCTCAGATATCGGCCTGAAAAGGGCAACTAATTCCGAGCATTAGGGATGTCGTATTGATAAAAAAATATCGATATATCATATCGATACATATCGTAGAACAAAATATCGATATACTAAGAATATCGACCTTGGCGTATCGATATAGGAAATTTCGAACATATCTTCGAATGCTTTTAGGCCCGGTTTCACAACTTACTTAAACCGGAGTTTAATTCTGAACTAATTCTGATTAGTTTTAACGAGTTCGATTAAAGTAAGTTGTGGAACCGAGTCTTAGGGCCGGCGCATAAAAAAATTTACTTAAAAGTTTTTATTGTTGAGATTTTTATTTTGTTTTTTAGGTTTTCATTTTTTAAAGATTTCATATTAATGTATTAACATATTTTTTATTTATTATTACATAAAAATGAGGGTCTTATCTGTGACTGAAAATCCAACAATGTGACTAACAATCAATCGAGAAGGATTGTTAATCATATTTTATATTAACCAATTTTCTACCGAAAGTGAATTTAAAAATAATAAATATTGCAAATGATCATCTGTTATTCTACTTCTATTCTCAGTCATTATATTTCCAGTTTTTGAAAATAATCGTTTGCTGGGACGGAAGTACCGATAATACTTAAGTAATTCGTTGCTATATCTTGCAGAACCAGAATTGTTAAATGCAAATTTCATATTTTTTCTTAAAAACAACTGTATGTTTTCTTTACAGCAATTGATTCCTCTCATTATTTTGTACATAAAAGTATTAAGGCAAGATAATCGAAAAATGAATATTTTAGAATACTAGAATACTAGATATTTTATGGTTTATGCAAAATTAAGAAATTATTTCAACCCTCATAACTCAAAAAGTATTCAATAAAGAAATACTTATTATTATAGTGTTTTGGAAAGATCTCGAGATGAGCTACAAGAATATATAAAAATATATAGGGTGTTCCATTTAAAGAAATTGAAGTGACCTTCGCGTGACCTTCAAATGACTCTCCAAGATCAAATCAATGATACCATCTTATGGCCCCCTCGAAAGCAAACAACTTTTGTCTGAAACATTTTCTCTCCCGAGCTTGATTTTCGAGATACTCGACTGATGGATTAAAATGGGCCACTCTATATAATCTTACGAAATTATCTTTTTTGTTAATGCTTTGAGTAAAACTAGACAATTGCGGCCTATACGCCGATGACCTTAATCTTGACATATATTGTCAAGGATTCCTTCCCGAGTAATTTCATGTATATATACAAGGTGTTCGGAAATTCAACCGACAAATTTTTAGAGATTGTCGGAGGCATCATAAAAATCATTTTTTGCAAATGAATCTGGAGTCGGAAACGTATCATGAGACGTGATACCGAGTTAGAGGTGTCTGATAGCCGTCTCTCTCGCTCGGCGTTCGAATGAGAGGATGCGAGCGAGACAGCTATATACCGCGCGGGACACGGCGCTGTCTTTATACGCGTCTCGCGCGCTTTAATATCGATATCGATATATTTTTCATTTCTCTCTTTAACGGAGTTAAAATGCGGTTGAACCGCATGCACCAACGTATTTATTCTATTAAATTAAATAATAATTACATTATATAAAGAGAAAATTATAATAAATTATATTTATTTAATTTAACGTCTCATAGTGCTTTCTCTCTCGCTCTAATGCCGTGCGCGAAGGACAGAACATTGAAATGCCCCCCACTACTCTACCCCTACTTTCTCTCCCGTCGCCTGGCGTCGCGTACATCCGCGCTTCGCTTGAATTCGTGTGAATGTGACGTCAGTGAGCGTCAACACAAGCATAGCGGGACACCATTCCTGCCGATGCGTGTACGTAACGCTCAGAAACGTCCGCCAAGTTGTCATTAAAATTTTCTTTGGTAAATAATTTTTCTTTTTATAAATAATTAAATATAAACATTTTTATTATTATAATATATTATATATGTACAATTTGTTATACATATATCTTATACATACACGTATATTATAATATTTTAAACTTTAAAATATATTATTATAACATACGTGTATGTATAATATGTATGTATAACAAATTGCACATATATTAGGTTGGCCAATAAATCCGTGCGGTTTTTTTATATGTAAATGATGGATAATTTTTACGTAGAAGGCAATATCTTTAATCAATAATGTATTAGTCTTTTTAATCTACTATCTTTTGCCATCTTTCAAGCAGCTTCATAATTCCTCGTTCATAGAACTTCTTGTCTTTTTCATCAAAAAACTGTTTTAAGTGCCGTTTGATGTCTTCTTCGGAAGTGAAGCGCCGTCCATTCAAGGAATTTTGTAGGGAGCGAAACAGATAATCCGAAGGAACAAGGTCTAGAAAATATGGAGGATGTGGTATCCTAGCCCAGCTCCAATAATTTTTGCCATGTTTGTAAAGACGTCGTGCAGTCTGACATTGTCATGATGGAAAACAATGCCTTTATGATTGATCAATTCTGGACGTTTCTTGTGAATCGCTGCGTTTAATTTGTCCAACTGGCCATAGTACACAGTCTGAATTAATCGATTAACATCTTTACTTTGTCTTGATCAATCTCAACTGGCCGGCCCAATCGTGGTACGTCTTGGATAGAAAAATTTCCGAAAAAAAACTATTTCTGGCACATACGCTCTTTCACGGCATCCTTATCATATGCCGCACATATCTTTTTAGATGATTGTGTCGCGTTTTTGCCTTTGTTAAAATAAAACAACATAATATGGCGAAAATGCTCGTTTTTGTTATCCATTTTTCGAATTATGTTAAAAACACAAAACATAACTGATTTTTACGTTTTTTTTTAAATGTTGAAATATCACCTACGAAATGCGCGCTTCTACGAATTGAATATAGTTGTTTTTCAGAACATTAGAGCTATCTATCGGCCGCACGGACTTATTGGCCAACTCAATATATAATAATGTATCATAATAATAAAAATTTTTATATTTAATTATTTATAAAAAAAAAATTATTTACCAAAGAAAATTTTAATGATGATTTGGCGAAACGGCTTGACGCTCCTGAAGCATAGCGTTATGTGCGCGGCTCGGCTGTCGAGCCTCGGACGGTAATGGGGGATCGTAGGCGTTGCCTCAGATATCGACCTGAAAACTGCTATTACTAATTTCGAACACTGCTATAAAAATTTAATTTTAGTCTGCGCTCGTTATTTTTTAATAAGTTATTAACAAAAAGAGTTTAATGAACATAATTTTACATTACACAATGAATTATATAACGTAATTCAAACTAAATTTCAGCTTTAAATAAAAAATAAGTTTAATTCAGATCAGATTTGAGTCAGGTTATATCTTCCGAAAGTGGAGCTTCCTCGTAAAAGGACGAACCCACTATGTCCACGCATGTACTTTACAAAACGAAGTTTACTTTTAATGAGGATCAAAGTTAGATGCAGAGCGAACTTCACTTTATCTTGCAAAATACATACATGAATATAATGGATTCTGTTTCCTTTAGGAGGAAGAGGGGTTTTACTTCCAAAAGATATAACTTAATCACAAACATATCTAATTTGAAACTAAAAATTAAATCAAAAATAGGTTTGGATTATGTTAGATTATTTCTTTCAGAACTGGAGTCCTTTGTAACGAGAAGGAAGGAGCGGAACCCACCGTATTCACACATGTACTTTACAAGATGAAATGAAGTTTATATTTAGCTAGGATTAAAATTACGTGTAGAGTGATTTTCGTTTCGTTTTATATATGCGTGGACATAGTGGGTTACTCATTCTCCCTCCCCTTACAGGGAGAAACTTCACTTCCAGAAAATATTACCTAATCCAAATCTATTTAAAAAAAATTTAAACCAAATTTTACTTATTTTTGATTTCTTTGTCTGATTTCGGACATGGTGATCTCTCTCCCAGTGAGAAATGACAAGTCGAGTAGACATCTAAAACGTCTAATAGATGTCTTAGACAGGGGAGAATATGAGAAAAATAGTTAAAAAATTCTATGATCAACAGATATTATTAATAAATAATTAATATAATACATCTAATTTATTAATATAATTAATAAATTTATATATAACATATTAATACTAATATAATGAATATGTAATTTTACGGTATATATAGACTATATACGTTTTCGTTTGACATTGTTTACCTTTTTTTTTATTGAAATCAGATGAAACAATGAGTCACTTCTATGTTAATATTTTTTATGACTTTGAAAATTATTAAAATAAAATAAACAATATTAAAAACTCCTCGAAATTAACAAATTAAAATGAATAATAAAAGGCAGTAAAGAGCCAACGTAGTTGTAGGCAGTGCTGCCAGAAATAAGCCCCTGCACGTTCGACACGCTCGCGCATACAAAGAAAGGAGGACGTGTGGCGCTCGACGCTCGGCTACCTTCGGACGGCTTCGGATAGTAGAGGAGCGCCAACGTATAATCTACTCATCTCCTTTTCTCTCGAGGCGTTAGCTATAGCTACCATAGACTTACTAGAATAGACTGCTCATGAGCGTTTATTATGATATCCGTCACTGAGAAAAGGATAACTGTCGTTAATATGAGTTTCTATCTCTTTCTAGTGGGCGTGACTTAGCTCACATTGACGCATACTATGACACTCATGCTCTGACACCGTTTTTGGTCGTTATACTTCCCCATTACTCTGCATTAAAAAGAGGTAGAAACTTATATATATATATATTATATATATTAAAGACAGTTATCCTTTTCTCAGTGACGGATACCCTCATTACCTTCATGAGCAGTCTATTCTAGTAAGTCTATGATAGTTACAGCTCGACGAAAAAAGGAGACAATAGATTATATGTCGGCGCTCCTCTACTATCCGAAGCCGCCCGAAGGTAGCCGAGCGCCGAGCGCCACACGTACACGGCCTCCTTTCTTTGTGTGCGCGACCATGTCGAGCGTGCAGGGGCTCATTTCTGGCAGCACTGGTTGTAGGGAATGAAAAAATCTTTTCCAAGACAATCAATTTTAAAGATCTATCTTCTTTATTCCATACATTTCGGACTCAATTCGAGTCTTCTTCAGTGATTCTAATAAAAACAAGAAACAAAAAATATCAAATGAGATCGCAACAAAAACGCAATGTTAATAAAAAACGCAAGAGAAGAGAAAGCATAGTCACATGCATGTATGGTCTCTAAGAGCGACGCGACTTCAGAGCTGATCCTCCCCCTTGTCCATATGACCTTGATCCTTTGTCTTTTTCGCCACGGGTTTCTCCTGTCTTAGAATTAAGAGATGATTGGTTCGTTAATTTGTCTTCTGCGACTATACCTCAGGAACTACAACTGAGAGAGAAATTTTGTTTACCTGTTATCGACAAGGAAAGAATGATCGTCGAATTATTAAAAAATGTGGAGTATAACAACAAGCTGCCCATGGAGGTTCGTACGACAGTGAAAAACAGATCTTTTTCTGTTATAAATACTTTTTATAATTCCTTCATATGAGTCTCCAGTTGATAAAATTATTATGAATTCCTTTAATGCCGTAAAAAAATTTACAAAAGATAATCCAGATATTTTGTTTACGAGAGCTGACAAAGGCAATATAACAGTCGCGTTGGATAAGGACGACTATCTTTCTAATATATCTGATTTGTTAGCGGATAGAAACACATATAGGATAGTTAATAAGAACCCGATTAATAAGTTGATTAGCAGTCTACATGATATGCTGGTTAGGAGAGCTCGAGATTATATCTCTGTTGCGAGATACAGATCGTTAAATTGTACAGACGGCGTTTTACTGAGGGCCTATGGACTGCCGAAAATTCATAAGAAAGATAATTCGTTACGCATAACAGTCTCATCTAAAAACACGTCGCTTTATGGTCTCGCCAAATTTTTACGCCAATTTTTCATTTATAAATCTATTCTGAGACCAGATAGCTAAATTATTAATAGCACGCAAGTGGTCAATAGACTTAATGGCAGACATATTGATGGCAACATGAAACTGATTTCGTTGGATGTCGTTTCATTATTCACCAACATATCATTGGATATGGCCATTAATAATTTGTCGGATAGATGGGACTATATTGGAAAGAATTGCCAGATACCTCGCGATGAATTTCTAATAGCAGTTCGCCTCATTTTGAACTCTACTTTTTTTATGTTTAACGACATTTGTTATCAACAAACTTTTGGCATGCCCATGGGCTCTTCTCTTTCCCCGATTATCGCGGAGATCACGCTTCAAGATTTGGAGTCAAGAGTGATCGCAACTCTATCCGTGGATCTTCTTTTTTATTTTAGATATGTTGATGACATCGTGTTGGCGGCGCCCTCCTCAATGCTTAATGCTGTCTTGAACACGTTCAACTCATTCCACACAAGGTTGCAAAGTTCACTATGGAGGAGGATCGACAACCGTTTGAATTTTCTTTACATCACAATTATTTTAGCAAATGGATACATTGAATTTAATTGGTTTCATAAATCGACCTTCTCAGGAAGATACCTCCACTTCGAATCGCGACATCCCTTTTGTCAGAAGAAGGGCATGATAATTGGTTTGACAGATAAAGTTTTCTGGCTTTCTCATCCAAAATTTCATAAAGAAAATCTCGAATTTGTTATTAACATTCTTTTGAACAATGGATACCCACTTTCTCTTATTTTTCACACAATTGTCCATCGACTTAATATTCTATTTCATAGATTTAATAACAAACATGATAATAGTTTGATGGATGGTGAGAGCGTGGTTGACGTTGACAGAGGAGGAAGTAAGATTGCATATTTTAATTCGTATGTTCCGTATGTGAGGAACATATCAGAACGTTTTCGACATTGTGTCAGAGATCTCAATGTTAAGCTTTTTTACACTGGAATAAACAATTTGCGCCAATTTATTAAAGTCGGTAAGAATAGTTTGCAGAAAGATTTGCGCAACAATATAGTGTATAAAATTAACTGCACTGATTGCGACGCCTTTTATGTAGGATAAACGAGATGCTCGCTAAGGACGAGGATTAAAGAACATAGAAGGAATCTTACGTCTGTCATTGCCGAACATAGAGCGCTTAATTACACTTTTGATTTTGATGAGATTGAGGTTTTGGATGAGGAAGCGTTTTTAGGCAAAAGATTAATATCGGAAATGATTTATATTAAGCGCCAAAAGAATGCGCTGAACCTCCAAAGCGATACTTTAAAACTGAATACTTTGTGTCTGTCGATAACATGCCTAAGATTTAATGGGTTGTTGTCTTGGTTTGACTGGTTTTGTCCTCAATGTTTATAGTTTGTTATTGTCAACCACTTGACATCATTTTGCCGTTGTCGTTTGAATTTTCGGCCTAGTCGACTGTTAGCGTACCGAGTGTTCATGTCGGTTTTGCCGGTCTTCTCGTGTCCGAGTAAGTAATTTTTGACCAGCTTAATCAACTTCTTTTATAAAGATTTGATTAGATTTTATATTTATTTTGTTAGTGCATTGCTCTTCGCGTTTTGCACTGTCGAGAAGACCACTTGCATCGGGCTTTCTCGGGTGGATCAGCTCTGAAGTCGCGTCGCTCTTAGAGACCATGCATGCATGTGACTATGCTTTCTCTTGTCTTGCGTTTTTTATTAACATTGCGTTGTTGTTGTGATCCATTTGATATTTTTTGTTTCTTGTTTTTATTAGAATCACTGAAAAAGGCTCGAATTAAGTCTGAAACGTATGGAATAATGAAGATAGATCTTTAAAATTGATTCTGGAAAAGATTTTTTCACGCCCTACAACTGTGTTTGCTCTTTACTGCCTTTTATTATTCATTTTAATTTGAAAATGATTGTATTTTGACTTGAAGAAAAGATATTTTTCAGACATGTACTTTTCAAGACGAACCAAATTTTAGTTATAATCAGTATAGTTATAATCAGTATAAATCAGAATAGATTTAAATTAGGTTATATCTTTCGGAAGGGGGGAGAGGGGGACGAAACCCACTGTATTCACACATGTATTTTGCAAGCAGAAACGAAGTTCACTTTCATCAAGAATCAAGATTAGATGTAAAATGAATTTTTTTTGTTTATTCATGATATCTATTGTTTATTAATGATATTTATTGGTCGTAGAATTTTTTAAATATTTTTCCAATATTCTCCGCTAAAAATATTATCGAATTTAGTTTTACATTATAGCACAAAGAGTATGGGTATCGTATTTATATATATAAACAATAACTATATATATATATATATATATATATATAAACAATAAATAGAATATCTATTCAAACTTTATAAAAAGATTCTCCGAAAATTTTTTGATTTTATAAATAATTTTATAATAATTTTTATTTTTATTTAAAATTCCAAAAAAATGATGTTGCAACATTTTAAAACAATTTTTTTCTAATGTTTTTTATAAAAATAAAAAATACAGAGCCGCTTATTAAGTGTTAAATTTGCAAATCTGTTAAGAAAAACTTTTATAAGATAAATATTTTTTAATTTACGTAATATTTTATTTTACCATTAAAAATTGTATTTTAATAATAATATTAATTATTATTAAATTATTAATTATATTATATTTTAATAATAAATAATATTTTATTTTACCATTAAAAATTGTACAATAAAAAGATTGTACAATTGTGTACAACATATTTCATATTTTGTTAAAATTAGAATATACAGATTGTTTTATTGTGTAAGACATTTTCGTTGAGTATTGTATTGAACAACATAATATCTTGAAAAATATGAAAGATAAGTATGGATAATATGGAAAAACGTTTCAGATAAAAATTGTTTAGTTCGAAGGGAGGAAGAAGATAGGGATATACAGAGTGTATCAAATCATCCGTGCCAACCAAATATCTCGAAAATCGAGAACGATAGACAAAAATATTTCAGATAAAAGTTGTAGAGTTTCAAGTAACGCATTATATAGTAATATTGGTACAATCTTGAATAGCATTAAATTTTTTAAATGAAACCCCTAATTTTTCATTACATATTCTTGTAACTTATCTCGAGGGCTTTCCAAAACAATACAATATTTTTTCATTTAGTAAATAATGAAAGGAGTTAATTGGTGTAAAGAAAAAATATTCTAGTTGTTTCTAAGAAAAAATATGTAATTGTTGAAAACATATAGTTGTTTCTAAAAAAAATATATAATTGTTAATTGCAAATTAAATATTTTTTCTTAAAAACAACTATATTTTTTCTGTGTACCATGTTTTCTATGTATTTTTTTTACACCAATTGATTTGTCTCATTATTTTGTACATAAAAGATAAGATAATCGAAATATATATATATATATATATATGTATATATAATATTAAGATATATATGTATAATATTATAAATACACTCACCCACAAAAAAAAACGGGCCACTAAATTTTAACACAATTTTTTCACATTTTTAAATAGTGATAAATCAGCAAATAATCACCGTATCGAGATGAAATAAAGCTCAAATTAAAGCTTGAACATTTTTCCTAAAAACCAAGAAAACCAAATTTGAATTACAACAAATGTTTTATAAAATGGCGTACGTAGAAAATAACCTTTGAAAAATGGGAAACAAATTATTTTTTTCAACTGTTGCGTTGCTCAGGAAAATCTACATGCTAATACATAAATGTATGAATTTTGAAGCTCATTTATTTCCCAACAAATTCATATTTTGAACAATTTTCTACGACCTTTTCTAATAAAGTTATACAGTTTTGAAGAAAATGTTGCAAAATGGATCTTCTCACCGCAACGATTTGCGAGAGGATTCGAACAATTTAAAACAAGAAGAAGTTTGATTAACAGTATGCTTCAACAAATCGAAGGATTGATAAATCGATAAAGCGAAAGGAGGCAATACGTATTAAAAACACACGCGCACGCACGCACACACGCATGCACGCACACACGCATGCACGCACACACACACATGGGATCAGATTCCTGCCACGTCCACGTCATTGACTCTGGATAATGCCAAGAGCAGAATACACGCATATGCATATGTACATGCACACACACACAAGATTTAAATCCAACTATATGAAGCATTTTGGGTCGAGTTACACTTTAATTTCTTTTATTGAAAAAATGTTTCTCGATAATTTATTGTTGAATTGCAGATTTTAGAGAAATCCCATTTTGCAACATTTTCTTCAAAACGGTACAACTTTATTAAAAAAGGTCGTAGAAAATTGTTCAAAGTATGGATTTGTTAGGAAATAAATGAGTTTCAAAACTCATACATTTGTGTATTAGCGTGTAGATTCTCTTGAGCAACGCAATAGTTTAAAAAAAAAATTTGTTTCCCATTTTTCGAAGGCTATCTTCAACGTCCACCATTTTATAAAACATTTTTTCTAATTCAAATTTAGTTCTCATGGTTTTCAAGAGAAATGTTCGAGATTTAATTTGAGCTTTGTTTCATCTTAATATGATGATTTTTTGCTGACTTCGCTATTTAAAAATATCAAAAAATTGTGTTAAAATTTAATGGCCCGTTTTTTTTGTGGGTGAGTTTATATAATATTAAGATATATATAATGTTATAAATATATATAATATTAAGATAAGATAATCGAAAAATGAATATTTTATTAGACATTTTGGTTTATGTAAAATTAAGAAATTATTTCAAGATTCATAACTCAAAAAATACTTAACAAAAAAACATTTTATTATAGTGTTTTGGAAACACCCCTCGAGATAAACTACAAGAATGTGTAATGAAAATATAGAGCTTCATTTAAAAAATTTAAGATGACTTTCACGTGACCTTGACAACTATTCAAAGTCGTACCAATATTATTATATAATGCGTTATTTGAAGCCCTATAACTTTTGCCTGAAATATTTTTGTCTGTCGTTCTCGATTTTCGGGATATTTGGTTGGAACGAGTGGTCTAATATTTAATTTTAATTTTAAATCAGAAATAGGTTTAGATTAGATTATTTCTTTCGAAAGTGGAGCTCCTCCCGTAGAAGAGGCGGAAACTACTGTCTTCAAGCATGTATTTTGCAAGATAAAACGAAGTTCACATAGGTTTGCAACTTTTCACGCGAAGCAAGGTTCATCTCAAACCAAATTTTAATTTTAAATCAGAAATAAATTTGAGTTAGGTTTAATCTTCTAAAGGCGGGGCGGAACCCACTATCTCCAAGCATGTATTTTGCAATGCAAAACAAAGTTCACTCTACATTTAATGATGATCTTCGCTATATATTAAATATTATATTCGAACAAATATATCTTCTTAAACGTATATGCTATCGCAAAATCATATTATATTCATTAAACTTTTTTTTGTTAATAACTTTTTAATAAGTAGTGAACGACACTTAAAACTTTTTGATACTCAAAAGAGTGAACTTGACAACATATAATCATTAAAATCAATGAGGTTATCCGTAAAATGTATAATTACCATGAATGAGTGCATAATTGCCATGAATTTTTTTATAAATCGATTCTTTGCAATATTTGGCATAAAAATGATAAAGATATAATATATGTTTAAGAAAAAATATAAATTTGCAATAAACAATTGTATTTTTTTGAAGAACAATTATATTTTCTTTATACTAATTGATTTTCCTCATTATTTTATAAAAATATTAAGGCAAGATAATCGACAAACAAATATTTTATTATAATTTATAAAATTATGCCAATTTTAAGTGTAAAATATCTCACGAACTATTCAGTTTTTGACCTACTTTTGTAATTTTTTATGCCAAATATTCTGAAGACTCGATTTATATAAATAAATTATGATTGAGTTTTATTAAAAAAATTGGATTGACATGGCCTTAACATCTACATCCGAAGTCAAATTAATATCCCTATCTTTTTTCGGTAAATATTTAACTTTACATATCCAGCTCTAAATGACTTGACCTTGATATATATTGTCAAGGTCATTGCCCTGAGTAATATCTAAAAGATTTTAGGCGTCGCTCGTTGTTTATTTAAAAGTTATAAACAAAAAAACACGAATTTCACGTAATCTTTAAACATCTTATAGCTTTAACGAAATCTTTTTTTGACATATACGCGGTTATTTAATTATTTATTTTTCATTTTAATAAAAAATATTTAATAAATTATTCAGAGGTGCTATAAAGTGGCTCTCGTTTTGTGTAGAAAGTTGCAAACCTATGTGGAAGCGTACAATAATAGATCTCGCTTCACACTGACTCAGAGGTAGTGTGAGATGGATCTCGCTTCACGCAAAACAAGCTCAATTATAATTAATATAAGCATGTAAAAATCAAAGAAATTGAAATGTTCTTCAATATGTTTATTCCTTTATATTATAACTTTCAATACGAAAGGTACATTATTGTACATGATGTCCAAAAATTTTGTAAATCTTATAAAACTTTTTTTGTTTATAACTCTTTAACAACAAACGACGCCTAAAACCTTTCGGATGTTACTCAAAGAGATCTTGATAATATATTTCAAGGTAAATCATTTAGAGCTGGATATGTAAAGGTAAATATTTACCCTTTTTTCTTCCTTTGAATCTTATAATTACTATATAAATCATACTTTTACTTGAATCTTTTTCTTTTAAATGTATTATTTTTAAGATATTATGTAAGTTATGTTAAGATATGTAAGTTAAATGAGATAGCTTGTAGATAAATATGTATTTATAATATATATAATTAATATATTCAATTAATGTATTCATAATATATAATTATAATATTTATACTTTTTATTTATATTATTTATAATATTTTAATTATAATATTTATATTAATATTAATACTTTTTTTAAATGCATAATTTAGCTCATCGTATTAGTAATTGTTTATAATATATAGTGTAAATTGACACCCTATATATGGGAGAGCTTCAGTTGTCTACATTCCCGATTGTCATCAAGAAACACACGCACATATGTTATTATTTTTGGTTATATAGTAAGTTATGGTAAGTTTTCAATCAAACAGATGTTCACGTTCGACAGCGCTGTTAGTACCTTAACCTACCATAATCTATCATAATCAAAAACTGTTTGCTGTCGCCGGGTAAATATCGTCGTGTTATCGCGTCGTCGCGTAATAACATATGTACACGTGTCTTTCTTTAATCGAGTGGTTTTTAATTGCCAACAGTGATTATTCGACAGTGATTGATACTGATTAGTGATAAAGTTACATTGATAAATTTCTCGTCTTATCGAGTGAGTAATTATGTTGAAGTTTATAAAAGAATACAATTTATAAAAGAAAAAAGAACTTTCGATTAATTATTTAATGTGAATCTCTGTCCCTTAGAACGTGATATTTACGTTCAATTTGAGTGAAGTGCGATCTATCAGAAAATTCATTTCTCAAGAAATTACAGCAATACATCGAAGAAGATAATAATAACTATTTTTTGGTGTTGTGTGAAAACAGATTTCAAGATCAAATAAACAGTGTTAGATAAAATTTCTCGAAAGAGAGGGATTTTTAGTGGATAAGGAGTATCGAGTTGGTAATTCGACTTGCTACTCGAGTCTTAAGCGTTGTCTACAATGACAGTAGGATTGTATGACATAATGAATTAAAGCTGTAATTCAAGAAATTGACCAATCACAGTCGAGTATTCTCTTAATGCTTGATTGTGATTGGTCAATTTCTTGAGTTACAGCTTTAATCCATTAATCCTACTGCCATTGTGTAGACGACATAACTCACCGGACCAGACTGATGAGTATGCATTTTCCCCTCTCTCGTTAAAAAAAACAGTACAATTTAAAAAATAATAATAATTAAAGCGAAAATGTAAATAATAATAAAAAATAAATAATAATTGAAGTAACAGTGAAAAACATGATTTCAAGTGAGTGAGCAAATGAGAGAGAGAGAGAGTGAGGAAGGAAGAGGAAGAGAGAGAATGAGAATGTATGTATTCGCATATATGTGTATGTAGCGATCAGTTGATCGCAGCAGGCGCCCCGTGTAAACACCCGAGTCTGACACTGAATCGCGCTATCCTTGCCTGCCTCTTGTGTCCGACCTGTTATAAGTTAATTACTTCAAAATCCAAGCATCGGAAGAAATTTTGCCAAAAAAAAAATCGTTTTAGAATTGACTCAAAAATGTGTCATTTCAAGAACAATAAGGTTATTTTAAATCATTCTGTATATATATATAGGGTGTCATAAACCATCCGTATCATCCAAATATCTCAAAACAGAGCACGGCACACAAAAATATTTCAGACAAAAGTTGTATAGTTTCAAGGAGGCCATAAGAGAGTACCATTTGACCTAGAAGAGTTACCTGAAGATCATGTGAAGATCACTTCCAATTTTTTAAATGGAACTGTCTACTTTTTATTACATATTCTTGTAGCTTACCTCGAGACCTTTCCAAAACACTATAATTAAGTTAATTTTCATTAAGTGTCTTCCGAGTTATGAGGTTTGAAATTATTTGCTAATTTTACATAAACCGTAAAATATCTTGTAAAATATTCATTTTTCGATTATCTTACCTTAATACTTTTATGTACAAAATAATGAGAGGACTCAATTGGTGTAAAGAAAATACAGTTGCTTCAAAGAAAAAATATGTAATTGTTAATTGCCAATTACAATTTTTTTTCGGAACAATTATGTGTTTACACCAATTCATTACTCTCTTATTTTGTACATAAAAGTATTAAGGTAAAATAATAAAAAAATGAATATTTTACAAGATTTTTTATGGTTTATGTAAAATTAAAAAATGATTTCAAGCCTCATAACTTGAAAAATATTTAATGAAAACTAACTTAATTATAGTGTTTTTGAAAGCTCTCGAGATAAGCTACAAAAATATGTAATAAAAAGTAGGCAGTTCCATTTAAAAAGTTGGAGGTGATCTTCACGTGACCTTCAAGGTCAAGCCAATGATACTCTCTTATGGCCCCCTCGAAATCACACAACTTTTGTCTGAAATATTTTTGTCTGCTCGGTTTTTGAGATATTCGGCTGATGTGGTTTGCGACACCCTTGTGTGTGTGTGTGTGTGTGTGTGTGTGTGTGTGTGTATGTGTGTGTGTGTGTGTGTGTGTGTGTGTGTGTGTGTGTACATTGTATGATGATTTGCGTTTTTGGAGCACATCGCTTTACTCGTGCGCTAGCGATCTAACGTTTAACACGTGTGCTCGGTTCGAAGCATTGTATCTATTATATCACGAGCGTTAAAATATATTCCTTAATCTTATTATAATTACTGTATGCTCTTTTACTATGGTAAAACCTTCCAACAGATTATGAATCTAGATTTATGTGGTTGAGTGCATAGTAAATAATTATGAAATAAAGAAACGATTTTAAAAGTGTTAAAAAAACTATTTAATATAAAAAGGAATTACAATGTGTGCGGCAACTAATTCAACGGGAGCGTTGGAGATCATCAATAAATTGAGGGTGCCGATGGATATCCACTCTGGAAATTTCAATTAGAAATCCATTTGGAGGTAATGGATCTTTTGAATGTTATACAACTAGGACAGCACCACAATGACAAACAGTTGAATGGAAAAAGGATACCAAAGGATACCAAAAATCGAATGATAGTAAGCACTTTGGAAAAACAATCTTTAATACATATAGTTACGTGTATTACTAATTTCGAAATGTGGCAAAAATTAAAAAATATTTATGAAAGAGACTCGCAACATCAGAAATGTGCTCTGATGCAAGAATTTTTTTAATATAAGAAAGTGTAATATAAGAAAACATTGATATGATCACAAATATAACTGAATTGAAAAATCCCGCTTTTACTCGAGTCTAGGAGAAGAAATAAATGACACTATAGTTATTTCAAAAATATTAACAGCTTTGTTGGAGAATTACAGGTTTTTTGTTAGTGCATGGGAATCGATACTCTCAATATAACGAATAATAACAAATTTAATAATGATCAGGTAAAGTAGGCTATTTTAGACCAAAAGGTGCTAATGTGTGACAAAAAATTTAATAATTTTTTAAAAAATTCTATAATTTTTAAAAACCAAACGCTTTGGTCCATTTCGGACCCTTCTCAATGTGACATAATAATATTAATGTAACATAAAAAATATAAAAATAAATAGATGAAAAATAAGAAATACTGTACAGGTCGAAAGATAAAATTGTAAAAGTAAACACGGTCAAATAAGAGAAGATACTGAAAGCTAAAAGGGGGAAGATGATAACTTTCTTTCAGAAACACAACAATGAAAATGAAAATGAGCGTTGAAAACGGGTTAAACATTAAAATTATTGATTTCAAGTAAGAAAATTTTTAGAAAAATACTACTATAAATAATACTATAAAAAGAAAACAGAAGAAAAAAATTACCTTGTAGGAAGATTGAAAGATAAATTAGAAAATTATGTTGTAAAGCAACGTAATTATGTTGTAATTTTCAAATACATCATGACAGACTCTAAGCTAAAAACGGACTGGAGACACAGAAATACAATAAAATCGGAGAGAAGGCATAGCCAAAAAAGGAGTAAAACCTTAATACTGAAAGGGATACTTTGACTCACATTTCTTTATGAGATAGTAGGCTTTACTAAGGAGCTCTGTATCCCTTTTATCTATTCAAACCGTTCACTTGCTGCTATATGAATTTCAGAAATCATCTTCTTATACATCGGCTCTCTATCTAATAGCGTTTTCGACTTGTTCAATCGCTCCGGGATAGTTTACTAGATGTTATTGACCAATTACAGCCATTCTTTTGAAGAATGTAACCATATTCTTCAAAAGAATGATTGTGATTGATTAATAAACTACCCCGTTTAGTAAACTACCCCGGAGTGATTGAATCCGACAAGTCGAAAACGCTAGAAGACTCGTACATTCACCCAATCAAATTCATGTCCCTCTAATCGATGTTCAGAAATTACAGTTAATGACGGAGAAGGTCTATTAATGTTAAGATGATGCTCTTTGAGTCTCGTCATGAGTTGCCTACTGGTTTGCCCCACATACGACGCATCACATTTCTTTGCAATTAATTTTATAAACTACGTTACTGCAATTGTAAGCAGGTATGGAATCTTTGTGTTTTTTAATAATTTCTTCATTAAAAAAGTTTAATGATTCATTTTTTTTTTAATGGTTTAACTTATTTGGGATTACGTATGCCATTGATTTATTTGCTGATCTTGTTTTCAATAGAAAGATTTACAAACACATCTTTGGCACACCAATAGGTTCCCCACTATGCCCTGTTTTGGTAGACATAGTGCTCCAGGATATTGACAACAGAACCATCTATATAGAATATTGATCTTGATTTCCTTCTATTTTAGATGTGTGTATATTTTGTTAGCAGCCACTTCATATAAATATATTGGATATTTTTAACTCCTTCCACCTAGATTGCAGTTCACTATTGAAACTAGCAAAAACAGTCATATTAATTTTCTCTGTTTTAATTGAGATGAATGAGAAAATTTTGGGATTCGATATACAAAGCCGACTTTCTTGGGTAGATTAATGAATTTCTTACAGTATCCCATAAGTCATAAAAGGGATATTGTTTTTGGTTTGTTGGACAGAGTTTTTAGATTGTCTCATCCAAAATTTTTACAAAAAACCCTCAGAAGAATCATTGAATTACTTCTTAACAATGATCACCCGTTGAATTTCATCTTCTTGAATATCCGTTGTAGACTAAAATTTCTTATACATGTTTCATTTCTTATACATTTCTTATACATTCCAATGGGTCTAAGAATCCATCATCAACTTCTTTTTGAATTCTTGTCCGTCCTCTTTTTTTACAATGTCATATATAAAGAATATTACAGACAAATTCTCTCCTTGGACAAGATCAGCAAATAAATCAATGGCGTACGTGATCCCAAATAAGTTAAACAAAATCATTAAAAATCTGTTTGTGCTTATCCATAATGAATCATAACAGTTCAGAATGTTTTTATTCAATAATTTAATAATATATTTATATTGATACAATAATATATTTATATTGATATGTGTTAACTGTAATATTTAATTGTCTCCACAATGTTCGACATATGACAGCTGATACATATCAATATCAATATTAAATTATTGAATAAAAACGTTTTAAACTTATTATTCATTCATTATGGATAAACAAAATAGGTTTTTATTGAAATTTTTGAACATTTCGACAATAATTTCATATAATAATGGCATCTAATTTATGGAAGCACTTTTACCACTCTTGAGTGCGCGAAACTCTAGCTTTGTCACAGCTCTGTTACCTTGAAACTTTCTTCATTTTGAAAACTATTATAGCCTCGACATTTTTGTATTAAAATTTTCATCTTAAAATATTACAAAAAATTTGTTATTAAAATATTTATCGTCAGATTAGTATACCCTGTATATAAGAACAAAATCAAAAAGTAAAATTTAAAAAAATATTTTCCTCCAATAAGTATTCATGAAAATAATAAAATTTCATGAAAATTTTTTAACTTTTGAATGTAAAAAACCCTGACAATTCGGAATTTTAATTACTATTAAAATTTTATAAGCATTATATAAATGTAACATAAAATTTGTAACTAAAAGAAAATTAAAAACCGAAGAAATAGAAAAATTATTAAAATTGATATTACTTAAGCATAAAATTAAAGCAGCCTTTGAAAAAAATAAGAAATATTTCGGAATAGAAAGACCCCATTTTAAATATTTATATTATTTTCAATATTATATATTTTTAGATAAATTGTGTAACCTCAGTCCAATTTTCGGTATATTAAACGAACGAATAATTTAATGAATTTTAAGATATCATTGTATTTTAAATTATAAATTTAGGGATAATCACTATCTCTGAATATTTATAAGTAGATTTTGTGTACTTTCCACTAACATATACACAAATAATGTAATAGTTTATAAAAATTATATATATATATATATATATATATATATATCTAATTTTGCATACATTTATTTGCTTTAACTATTTCTATAAAAAAATAGTAAATAATTGTATGTAAAGAGATTTAGTCACATTATAAAAGCACAAAAATCTCTTTAACGCATTCAAAATATTGTGATAGAGATGATGAAAAATCATAATTTTATGAATGCGTGAAATAAATTGAACGATAATAATATGAATATGAATATGATAGTCGAAGTAATATTTATAATATATAGTAATATTTATAATAATAAATTTTAATATATATAGTAATATTTATAATAATAAATATTACTTAAAAATATTTTTTAAATAAGTAAAAATAAATAAATTATATACTACTAGCTTTTCGTCCCGCGCTTCGCGCGGGCCTCAAAGCCTTTTTCCATTAATAATATATATTTTTTTTCTTTCCTTTTCTTTTAAATATTTTTTTAAACTTTTTTTTTCTTTTTTCAGTCTGTCTGTCTTTGCCTGTGCTCTACAGAAATCAACTCCTTTCTTTTTTTTATTGTTCACCTCATTCCTGCCATCTCTCCATTCACACTTCGCTTTTTACAAAACCTCCCTGTATATTACATTTTTTGTGAAACATTTTTGTTATTTGTTATATATGTATTATATTTTTTTGTATTATCTTGTCTACAAATGTAATTTATTATACTTGATTATAAAATCAAAAGTTAGCTAATTTGATGATCATATATTTTTCCTTTTTTTTAAATTTCTCTCAAAATTAATTTAATTAATAATTTATTTCTTTTCCATATGACATAATTTATCTTTTTTTTTTCTTCTTTTTTCATCTATGTTAATTCCTCTTCCTTATTTTTCTTTCTCGTTTTTTTATTTCTTTACCATTATCCTCCTTACGCACACATTCTCTTGCCGTTGTTTCTCTCTCTCTTTTCATCCTACTCATCTTCTTTCCTCTCTTCTTTTTTCCGCTTTCTCAAATCCTCTCCGCTCCTCCAATTCCTCTGCTTCTTTCTTCATTTCATCCTTCCCATCATCCAATTCTTAAATTTAACAATTCTTTGTTATGTGTTTCGTTCCTTAGAATCCTTTTATTCTTTCCTTTCTTTTTACAAAAAAAAAAAAAACAAATTATATCAATTATTTCTCCTCTATACTTTATTTCATTTTAGTCAAATATATTTCATATATATACTTCTTTCTTATGCAATACATTTCAATTTAATCAAACATATATCATCAAATTCACTATCAATATTTTCTAATTTTTTTTAAAATATATTTTATTTTATTATTTTTGTTTTTTATGTTTTATTTTTCTTTGTATTATATTGTCAACAAATGTAATTTAAATAAATTTCTTTTTTAAGTTTTTTTCTTTTCTATATTACATAATTTATATATATATATATTCTTTTTCCTTTCTTACGTATCTATTCTTTTTCTTCTTTTTTCAATAATGTTATTTCTTCTTCCTTATTAGTCTTACTTGTTTTTTCTTTTCTTTACTACTTTCCTCCTTCCGCACTCATTCTCTTGCCGCTGTTTCTCCTCTCTCGTCTTTTCATCTTCCTCATCTTCTTTCCTGTCTTCTTTTTTCCTCATTCTTTCCTCCAATTCCTCTACTGCCTCTATCAAGAATTCATCCATCCCGTCCATTTCTGAAATTTTAATATTCTTTTATAATTTTTCTATCCTTTTCATTTTATTAATCCTTTTTTTGTTAAATCTTTTGTTGTTAATTCTGCCTAGCTTTACCCTCTTTCGTTCCTCCATCCTATTATCTACTCTTTTTCCTAATAACTTTCGTCTTTCTAACCCTTATCTTTGAAAAACGTACATGTCAATATTTACCTTTCTATAAAACATCACTCCCTCTTATCATCATTTCTTCTTCTTTCCTTCCTCCTCGTACATTTTTTTCCTCTTTTCGCGTCCTTTCCATTTTATTCCTCTTCTCCTCGCCAATATCTTTTCCGTTCATTCTGTCGATTTCCCTTTTCTCCCTTTTGTCCCTTCTTTTTCTTTCTTTTGTTTAATCATTCATGTCCGTTAATTCCAATCACTTCTCGCTTTTCCCCTTTCAATTTTCGTTTTTATTCCAAATTTACGTTAAAAATCGTTTTTTCTCCCACCCATCCCGCTAATTCCCCGTTTTGGAGGAATCTTATTCTACGTATTCCGCTCATCATCGCGCACTTCCTCTAATGTATGCTTGGGTAAGTCATGTCTACTTTTCCTTTATTCTTTTCCTTCGTTTTAACTCCTCGTCACCCCCATATTTTGTTGCTTTTTCGTTTTCCCTTCTTGCATTTTCCAACATCTGTTCCTACCTATCTTCCATTTCTGCTTTTTTTCCTTACCTTTTTTGGTCTATTCTTCTTTATGTTTATTTGTATCTTTCCTAGTTAAATTTCTTCTATTCTTTTCGCGTTTTCGCTCTTTCCTCGTTAAATTTCTTCTATTCTTATTCCGTTTTCATTCTTTTATCCTATCCTTTTTACGACATTCTCAATTATGCTCCTTCACTGCGCATGCGCGGTAGTCAATACGTGGGTCTTTGCGTGGGCATTGATGCCCTATTACACGCACAGGCCTTTGTATATTATTACGCATAGAATATAGCTCATTCCTCCATGTCCCGCGACTTTCATCTGTTTTTCTTTTACTGTCCTAGCGGATTCCCTCCCCACGTTAACTTATTACAAATAGACTATAGCTCCTCGTCCCCCCTCGATCTTCAACTGTTCCTCTCGCAGCTATATTCAATGCATAATAACTTGCTGCTCCCCGTTAATCAATTTTGGCTTCTCTATGCGTGGGTGGAACAAACCTTTAAAAAAAACCACATAGCAACCTCCCCCTAAAAATTTCCTACATTTTGCTACCTCTTTTACGAAAATCGGTCCACGAATGCGGGAGTAGTTCGCGGTCAGATAGACAGACGGACGGTACTTATATATATGTATGATAATTTTAAATTATAATATAATAAATTACAATTAATAGATATATAAAAATTATGACTAAAAAAATTTATTCTACAATTTATAGAAGTGTATACTTTATATATTATTATTATTATTATTTGTTTTATATTATTTTTTATTATTTAATTTTATTATATATTATTTTATTTAGTTGTAATATAAAAAGTTTTAATATATTCCGAAGTATAAAAATATTCCGTATCATATTATTAATGAAAATTAACTTTATTTATAATCTAACTGTAAAAATTATCTTTGTGCCATTTTGTATGACATTTCTTATGTGTTTGGTTCTGTTACCAATTACACACACAAACGCATACAACACACAAACACACATACACATATAAATGAAAAATGTATAATCTTTAGCTTAATTTAAATTTAATTTATATCTTTAGCTTAATTTAAAATAAAAAAAAACATTAATGGAAACACAAATATTCATTTATTTTTATTTTTTATTAATTTGAGTACCAAGTTGTTCAGCTATTCACTTTTATATCTACTCAGTCAATCAACAACAATAATTGTTTTATTCTGAAATAGTTTTTAAAAAAACTTTTATATTAAAACTGGTAAGTCAATGTATGTGCATGTGTGTTATCGTTGGTAAATATGTGCATGTAGGTGAATATAGAATTTATTAAATTATAATAAGAGCATGTGTATATACAGTCAATATATATATATATATATATATATATATATATATATATATACATACAGAGAAATATCAATTTTCTTTATTAGAATTATAAATTTATAAGAAATTAAAGAAAGCAGAAAGATTAAATCTAACAGTAAAATTATTTAAAAATGACATATGTTTAGAATAAACTAATATACAGGGTGTCCGAAAAATCGCCTACTACACTTTGAAAGATGATTCGAGACCCAAAAACAAGCAAAAAAGTTCATATAAACATAGATCCGGAAACGAGCTGTTTCCGAGTTATAGCCACTTTTATGTTCAAAAATCGTAATTTACAATCCGATTTTGATTTTTATCTATGGGGTCATGTAAAATCAATTGTTTACAGAAATGCACCCAATAATATTGCTGACTTAAGACAAAGAATAATTCATAGATTTGAAGAAATAAGGAGGGATCAAAATTTTTAAAGAGTTCGAAATTCCTTTGATAGAAGAATAAGGGTCTGCATTCGTGCTCATTTTGAACACCTTATTTAATTCGATTTAAATTGAAAAAAATTAAAAAAATTAAAATTAAAAAAAAATTAAAAATAAAAATTTAAAAAAATTTTAAAAATAAAAATTAAAAATTAAATAAAAATAACAAATAAAAATTAAAAAATAAAAATTTTTAATTTAAGAAATAATTAAGAAAAAGGGATGCCAAGCGGATTCTAAATTACGATTTTTGAACATAAAAGTGGCTATAACTCGGAAACGGTTCGTTTCCGGACCTATGTTTATATGAACTTTTTTGCTTATTTTTGGGTCCCGAATTACCTCTCGAAGTAAAGTAGGCGTTTTTTCGACACCCTGTATATATATATATATATATATATTATATATATATATATTATATACATTATGTTATATTATTATACTATATTATTAAATATAATCTAACAATAAGATCTATTTTCTTGTTAAATTCTATATACAGGGTGTCGTACACCCATTTTCTTTCAAAAACTAAGCATTTTAGAGAAAAACGTATTCAACAAAAATTGTATGGTTTTAAGGAGAACATAAGATGGTGTCATTGGTTTGATCTTGAATAACATCACTAAGGTCAGACAGAATTACCTTTAATTTCTTAAACGGAATCACCTATTTTTATTACATACCTTATAGCTTATGTCGAGAGCTTCAAAACACTATAATAAAGTATTTTTTCATCAAGTACTTTTCGAGTTATGAGGCTTGAAATCATTTAATTTTACATAAACCATAAAATATCTTGTAAAATATTCATTTTTCGATTATTTCACCTTAATACTTTTTATGTACAAAATAATAAGAAGAATCAATTGGTATAAAGGAAACACATAATTAGTTTCAAAGAAAAATATGTAATTTGCAATTAACAATTCCATATTTTTTCTTAAAAACAACTGTATGTTTCCTTTACACCAATTGGTTCCTTTCATTATTTTGTACATAGAAGTATTAAGATGAAATAATCGAAAAATGAATATTTTACAAGATATTTTATGATTTATGTAAAATTAAGAAATGATTTCAAGCCTCATAACTCGAAAAATACTTGAAGAAAAAATACTTTATTATAGTGTTTTGGAAAGCTCTCAAGATAAGATTATAATTATAAGAATATGCAATAAAAAATAAATGGTTCCATTTAAGAAATTAAAGGTATCCTTGACCTGATCTTAACGATGCCATCCAAGATCAAACCAATGACATCATCTTATATTCCCCTTAAAACTATACAATTTTTGTCCAAAACGTTTTTCTCTAAAATGCTTAGTTTTTGAAAGAAAAGGGATGTACGGGTGGTCTAGGATACTCTGTATATATAGGGTGGCCCCGGACGTTCCGGCCAGATCCCACTTTGGAATCTTATAGGAAATTTAATTCTGAACAAAATATTTCATATAAATATAAGTCGAAAAATGTTTCCTTAAGAAATTATCGTCTTTTTTTCAAATAATTTATTAAGTTTCATTTTATTTCATTTTCTTTTCACCTTCTATTCTTCCTTTCATTCCTATGATAATTCATTTAATACTGTTCGAAATATCATTAAGCGAGTCAAAGCGAATCTTCTGCATTAATTTGTACGTTAAATCAATCATGATAAAATCCGTACATGGGTATGAGAATTTGACTATTGTATGTATTCTTTCTACCATGTAAACAGTCAGAAATTTAAGAACAACAGCCAAGTTCTAATACAAAATAATGGGTATGAGAATTTGACTATTGTATGTATTCTTTCTACCATGCAAACAGTCAGAAATTTAAGAATAACAGCCAAAAGTTCTAATACAAAATAAAAGTCACCTCCTTATGAATTGACATCGCATTCTTAAAATTTCCAGAAGTTTCGAGAACACCGCCTTATAAAATAATCGAACATGCGTCTGTGAAACGTAAACAATCATTTTCATTTTATTTGAAAGATAATTTAAATTTCTACAATTTTTGTTTCGGTACTTTTTGCTAAAAGATGCATATCTTCTATGATATTTGGAAAAATGTGTAAAATAATCACGATTTGAGAGACTTTTGAGTGATAATTTCTTAAGGAAGCATTTTTCGACTCATATTTATATGAAATTTTTTGTTCAGAATTAAATTTCTATAAAATCCGGTGAACATCTCGGACAACCCTGTATATATATATATATATATATATATATATATATATATATACAGGGTTGTCCGGATGTTCCGGCCAGATTTTGGGATCTTATAGGAAATTTAATTCTGAACAAAAAATTTCATATAAACATTTCATATTATATATATATATATATATATACAGGGTGTCTCATTTTAACTTCCCCAGGCAAATATTTCGGAAAATAATGAAAAATCGAAAAAAATGTTTCAGACAAAAGTTGTATGGTTTCTAGAGGGACGTAAGATGGTGCCATTGGTTTGACCTTGAAAAGTCATTTGAAGGTTACGTGAAGCTCACTTCAATTTTTTTGAAAGAATACCCTATATATTTTTGCACAATCTTGTAGCTTATTTCGAGAGCTTTTCAAACAAACAAAACACTATAACTAACTTAGTTTTCATTAAGTACTTTCCAAGTTATGAGGCTTGAAATTATTTCTTAATTTTACATAAACCGTAAAATATCTTGTAAAATATTCATTTTTCGATTATCTTATCTTAATACTTTTATATACAAAATAAGAGGAATCAATTGGTGGCCAAGATCTCCGGATCTATCTCTTTTAGATTTCTTTTTGTGAGGCATTTAAAATCCGTTATTTATAAAACACCAGTGGAAAATATAAACGATTTACGTCGAAGAATGCAAAGTTATTCCTGTAGAAACATTTCGAAATGTTCGTTCAGAATTTGAGAATCGTCTGTATTATTGTTTAGAAAACAATGGAGAATATTTTGAATATTTGTTACAATAAATGACTAATAAATAAATTCTACTCCAAATTATATCTTTGTATAAAATTTTTTCGATATCTAAAACATCCAAGTGCGATTTCTCGAAAAATATTCACTTAAATAAAAAAGAAAACGGTTGTATAGAGAATTAAAAGACCTTTAAAATGATATACCACTTGATACCTATTGCCATTTAAAATTTTTAAAGGGGTAGCTACCCCGACGAAGGGGATGAAAAAATTTCGTCACATTTAATATATTTAAATGTCCCTTTTCCTTGAAAGTTTTAAAATGAACATCCTGTATACATATATATATATATATATATATACATATACAGGGAATTTCAGACCACCTGTACCACTCACTTAAAAACTATAGAAGTGTTTTCAAAAAGAAGTTATTTCAAAAAAGTAAAAACATTTTCTCTATAAATCGGGTGCGCTCTATCGAATGGTGATATTTTCAATTTCTGGTTCCGGCCGGAAATAGGCGATTCAAACCGGAAGTGTTTCCAAGAAAAAATATGTAATTTGCAATTAACAGTTCAATATTTTTTCTTAAAAACAACTGTAAGCTACAAGAATATGCAATGAAAAATAGGAGGTGTTATTTTAAAAAATGCACTTCCGGTCTGAATCGCCTATTTCTGGCCAGAACCAGAAGTTGAAAATATCACTATTCGATAGAGCGCACCCGATTTATAAAGAAAATGTTTTTACTTTTTTGAAATAATCACTTATCTAGTTTTCAAATGAGTAGCACGAGTGAAACACACTATATACACAAACACACACACACACACACACACACACACACACACACACACACACACACACACACACACACACACACACACACATATATATATATATATATATATATATATAATTAGATATTAATTTTACATATATATATAAAATTATATTTTTATTTTTTATATATATATTTTACATATATTGATTTTTATATTGGTATTGTAAATATCAATATTGTAAATATAAAATACATGATATATTAAATTTTGAAATTATTATATTATTTATTATTATATTATTAAATTTATTATATATTATTATTATATTATTAAATTATATTATTTATTATGTCTGCATGCAGTAATTTTTATTTAAAACTTGAGAGACATAATTTTTATCCAAAACGTAAATGAGGGAGTTTTTATTTTCTATTTTTTTCTTCTTTTTCAGTATGAGAAATTATATCAGAAAGAAAGACTTTTTTCAGAAATATCGTAGAAACAAGCGATTGGTAATTGATTGAGTTTATATATTGCCTATCATATATATACTTCTGGACAAAATTAATGCATAATTCTTTTTCACTTTTTATTTAAAAGTTGATATTTAAATTTAACGAAAAATTTCAAAGAAAAAGTGAAAGAAAATTATGCGTTAATTTCGGTCAGGAGTATATATATATATATATATATATATGTGTATAAGGTGTTTCACCCGTACTATCCATTTGAAAACTAGAGAAGTGGTTATTTCAAGAAAGTAAAAACATTTTCTTTATAAATCAGGTGCGCTCTATCGAATGATGATATTTTCAACTTCTGGTTCCGGACGGAAATAGGCGATTCAGACCGGAAGTGCATTTTTTAAAGTAACATCCCCTATTTTTCATTGCATATTCTTGTAGCTTATAGTTGTTCTTAAGAAAAAATATGGAACTGTTAATTGCAAATTACATATTTTTTCTTGGAAACACCTATGTGTTTTCTTTAAACTAATTGATTCCTCTTGTTATTTTGTACATAAAAGTATTGAGGTAAGATAATCGAAAAATAAATATTTTACAAGATATTTTATGGTTTATGTAAAATTAAGAAATGATTTCAAGCCTCATAACTCGAAAAGTACTACATGGAAAAATAATTCATTATAGTGTTTTGGAAAGCTCTCGAGATAAACTACAAAAATATGCAATGAAAAATAGAGGGTTCCAATTAAAAAACTGCACTTCCGTTCTGAATCGTCTATTTCCGGCCAGAACCAGAAGTTGAAAACATCACCATTCGATAGAGCGCACCCGATTTATAAAGAAAATGTTTTTTATTTTCTTGAGATAATCACTTCTCTAATTTTCAAATGGGTGGCACGGGTGAAACACACTATACATATATATATATAAAATTATATTTTTATATTTTATATATATATATATTTTACATATATTGATTTTTATATTGATATTGTAAATATCAATATTGTAAATATAAAATACATGATATATTAAGTTTTGGAATTATTATATTATTTATTATGTATGCATGCAGTAATTTTTATCTAAAACTTAAATGAGAGAGTTTTTCCAATAATTTTTATCCAAAACGTAAATGGGAGTTTTTATCCTTTTTCCTATTTTTTTTCTTCTTTTTCAGTATGAGAATCTTATACTAGAAAGAAAGACTTTTTTTTAGAAATAGAAATAAGTGATTGGTAATTGATTGAGTTTATATATTGCCTATCATTTATATACTTCTAGACAAAATTAACGCATAATTTTTTTTCTCTTTTTCTCTAAAGTTGATATTTAAATTTAACGAAAAATTTTAAAGAAAAAGTGAAAAAAAATTATGCATTAATTTTGTCCAGAAGTATATATATATGATAGGCAATATATAAAATCAATCAATTACCAATCGCTTGTTTGTATTTTTAAAAAGTCTTTCTTTCTAGTATAAGGTTCTCATGCTGAAAAAGAAGAAAAAAAAATTGGAAATAAAAACTCCCTCATTTACGTTTTGAGTAAAAATTATTGGAAATAAAGGCTCTCTCATTTAAGTTTTAGGTAAAAATTACTGCATGCATACATAATAAATAATATAATAATTTCAAAATTTAATATATCATGTATTTTATATTTACAATATCAATATAAAACTCAATATATGTATATAAAATTAACATTTAATTAACATCTAATTAAATAATACATAAAAAACAAAAATCCTTACTTCACATTTAAAAAAAGATGTCATTTTTGTAAAAATTAATTTTTAATTAATTATTGATAAAATATTTTTGATATAACTTATAATTTAGTTTTGCAGAAACTGTAATACATTTCGTGAAATACATGTAAAGTTCAGTGAATTTATAAGTATAGAAAATTTTTTTCCAAAATTTTTATTTTCACATCTTTTGAAACATTTATATATTCATTGATTGAAAAAGCACAAAATAGAATATACATGTAATGTTATAATACATTAATGTCATGTCCTATGTAAAAAGTTTTTCTTTTAAAAAAAGAGAAAATTTTCAAATTACTATACTTTGTCAAATTTATCAAATAAAAAACTAATATTATAAAAGGCATTATAATATTAATATATTTTCATGTAAAAACTTGTGAAAAAATTTTATTCAATTATTTGTGAAAAAAGTAATTTGTTATTCTTATTTGTTATTCTTATTTGTTATGCTTATTATATATGTATATATTTCTTCTAAATGCAGGCCAAAACATATAAAAAGGAAATAATTGTTTGCGTTATATCAATATCGCTCGCGTATGAACTTTGAAAATTTGATTAAAATCTATGAAAGTTAACATGAAAATATAACGTGAAAATGCAAGTGGAATATTTTTCGAATAACAAGATAATCAAATAACAAAATAATCATTTTACGGTTATCAATACTTATTATAACTATTTATTTAGTACACAAACAAAATTCAAGATAAAATCATTGAGAATGATAAACACTTTACGTTCCGTCATCCTTGAAAATCATTAAATCCACTGTGTTTGTTAGCAACACTATTGAATTGGAGACCAAAGTGTAATATTGACAGACGACAAGCTAACATATTGCGGCACACATACACATACATACAACTTATCACAAGTATTAAATTATTCGCAAGCGATTGATACTCACTGCAACATGTTTTGATAATGATCTATTGCATGTCGATTTTATATTTCGTGAGTTGACACATCGCGACGATCTCATTTTATAATATTTAGACACAAATTGCAACCGGTACTAGCCATAACCATATTACATCAAAGCACAACGCGTGTACTGCTTGTTTCTATCAATCGAACGTTAAGTTACATGCTTATATACAAACAGAGACAAAAGCGTGAAAGAGTCATGCAACACGAGTCCTAAGGTTTGTTCGCGTCGCATGTCTCAGCATACTCCTACTCACTCCAATACGCTCCAATACGTTCGCGTCATCAGAACCAATATGGCGACTAGATGTTCATATCGCGTAAAGGCACGGTCGTGTATACAGGCTGCGTTCCAAAATTCACTGATAATATTGAAAATCTATAGTTTACGTGACGTGCACTATAGATTTTCAATACTGGTAGTGAATTTTGGAACACAGCCACAGTCGATTGTGTATCTCAAACCCTAAAGCCGGCATCACACGATGTACGTTTTTCTATATGATTAGCTATATGCTAGCTTGTACGCTGCTATGCTTGCATTTGTGCCAGACACTTCAATGCATTGAGTGCGGAAGGTTAGCTTGTTGATTTCTATGTTTGCTACGGTGCATTATTTCGTGTTCGTTTCCTTGCATGCACCAATCAGCGTTTCGGAAATGTTTCATTCAATGCAATCTTCACTGTTGATATGTGTAAAATCGTTTGACAGAATATTAATATTTTAATAA
Source organism: Camponotus fellah (assembly GCA_030586385.1). Classification (NCBI taxonomy): domain Eukaryota; kingdom Metazoa; phylum Arthropoda; class Insecta; order Hymenoptera; family Formicidae; genus Camponotus; species Camponotus fellah. The sequence continues at coordinate 43,608 of JAPIVC010000237.1, read as the reverse complement.
AAATGTGGAATAAAGAAGGAATAGTTTCTCTTATAGAGGCATATAAAAAAGAACCCGCATTATATGCTGTGAAGCATCCTAATTATCATAATAAACATTACGCTATGAAGCTTTGATAAGAATAGTCAACGAAGTGAGAAAAATACGGTCCAATACAGAAATTAAAGAGTGTAAATAAAGAGTATAAATAAAATGCATTCTTTAAGAAATAGTTTCAATGCCGAAAATAAGAAACGAAAAGAATCAATAAAAAGTGGAAGCGGAACAGATGATGTAAATATTATTAATTTAATAATATTGTTAATATTATTAACTTTTAAAAATCAAAATCTTACTTTCTCCATCCATTTCAGATTTATATTCCAAGTCTTTGGTATTTCGAGATGCTTTTATTTTTAGAAGAGCATTTTATTCCGCGAAAAAGTGTTTCCACAAAAATAAGTAGTAACAACAATAAAAAGGTAAATACAAAAAATGTTAACTCTTAATGTTAATAAAGATGGATAAAATTATACCCTCTTGAGCATTATCTCTCAAAATTTTTTATATTCCCGTTAAAAATTTATATTTAAAAAATAAAAAATAAATAAATAAATAATATATTATATATTTAATACATATATTTATTTATTTATTTAAAATTTATTTAAGTTATCTACGATTTATGGTACTAATTTTTAAATTTGATTTGATTAGAAAAAATTATTATAACCAATTAAAGTTTATCGCGGGATACCCATACATATAAATAATTAAAATAATATAATAATATAATAATAATATAATAAATATATAATAATATAACAATAATATAATAATATAATATATATTATATTTGAAATATTATATTATATTTATATTTATATTTATATTATATTATATTTATTATAAGATTTATTATTTAGAACAATACTGTAGAGATGGAAAATAAATTTGACTGGACTTCTTGATGACTCTTACTCCTGAAGATCACACTGTATCGACAACTTATACAGAAAGACAATTACAGGAGAGTGAAGATCCGGAATCCGAATTTGAAAGCTTTCAAAGTATTTCCCAAGACCCTTCGTTCACCGAAATTTTTTTTAGAGTCCACAACACAAAATAGTATGACTACAGTAACTCCAACAAGAAATGAAGCCAGCGAAACATTTTTTTCTAGCCAACCTGTAACACTTTCCAGTTCAAAATCAGTTATATCTCGATTTTCATATTCATTATCTAATTCTACTTCTAATATTTGTTCTAAGCGTCGAAAGATCTCAAACGCATATTCTGATAATGTTGAAAAAGTAATTGATTCCTTGAACAAGCCTATAATTGTACCACCATTGGAGAAAAAAGAGAAAGATTCTATTGATTTATGTATGGATTACATAGGGTCAATAATAAAACAAAGTAAAAATGAAAAGGAGCGAGACAAACTGATGCTTAATATTGTTCAAATCAAGAAAATCTTGTGATAGCATGCTAGATTAAATACATGTTAAATTTTAAAGATAATATATTCCTGTGTTAAATTTTAAAGGTAATATATTCCTTTCTTTTTAATATCTTTCTTTATATTGTGTTAAACAGTTAAATTTAAATATATATTAAATATAAAAATACTTTAAATTAAATATTTAAATATTACGTAAATTAATTAATTATTTAATTATATTGTAATTAAATATTTTTTAAATATATATGTATATATATATATATATATATATATGTGTGTATGTTAAATATTAAACTAAATAAACATATTTATGTTAAATAAATATATTTTTATTTTTGCAATATATAAATATTTCATTCTTTTGAACATGATTAATAATTGCTTTCTTGCACAGCTTCATTCTGCCATGGAACAGAACCAGTAGTATTAAAATAATTCATAAAATGATCTCTGATTGTTTTAGCATTTTGAGTGGGATTATTATCTCTTTGTCTAATTATATCATTAAGACGATTTTGATAATCGATTTCAGAATTATCTTCAATCATAATATTTTGATATGTCTTCCGAGATAAAATAAAATTATGTAAAATACAACATGCCAGAGTAATTAATTCGACTTTTTCAACTGACAAAATAATTGTGTTAGGAGAATTCTGAATCTATCTATATTCGCTAACATATCAAATGCATTTTCTACAATTCTTCGTGCCCTACTTAGACGGTAGTTAAAAATTCTCTGACTATAGGTCAATCCACGTTCAGGATATGGTTTTAATAAATTATTTGACAAGGGGAAAGCATCGTCAGCAACTATTACAAAGTGCATTGGTACAGTATTTCCAGATAATGAATTAAGTTCAGGTAAATTTAAAGAATTATTATTTAAATGTTGAGCTAGTTCACTGTCTCGAAATACTGCACCATTCATACGTCCATTTCTATCAACATCAATAAATAAAAATTTGTATTTAGCTACAACAAGAGCCATAAGGATTATACTATCTGTACCCTTATAATTTCTATAAAAAGATCCACTTTGTTTTGAAGAGTGAAAGTTTATATGTTTTTCATCAAGTGCTCCCATGCAGTGAGGAAACTGCCATAAAATACGAAATTCGACTTCAATTTCAGCCCACTTCTCTTTACTATTAGGACACTAACAATAAAACAAAGTTTTAGATAAAAAGGCAAATATTAACTAGAAATCAGAGGTACATACTTTTATACACTCATTTTGAAGCTCAAAAACTATTGCTTTTAATGTATTAAAAACAACAACTGAAAGTGTATTGAGAGCTATGCGTACTGCATAGGAAAGATCCTTACAAGAATTTCCAGATGCTAGAAAGCGTAATGTAGCAGCCAATCTACAATATCAATTTTATATTTAAATTTAACCGATAACGCAATGTGAAGAAACATTAAAAAAAAATATGAATTCGTTAAAATTTACTTTTGACGAGGGTTTATAGCCTGACGCATAACAGTATCCTTTTTTTGTATGTGTGGAGTAATTCGGATCAATATTTCATCAAAAAAATCTTCAGCCATTCGATAATAATTATTATAAGACTCAATGTCTTGTAAACTAGGAAAAAATTAAATTAATTAAAAAAATTATTTTGAAAAACGGTAATAATTTAATTTGATGAAATATTTAATTTGATGATTTAATATAGATATAGATTAAATGTACCGAAGCTCCTCTTGTACCATATTTAAAACTCCTCTTTCTTCGTTCCTTCTCTGTAGCCAATTTCGAACCCATATTCTTCTATGTCGACGATTTCTTCTATTTATAATATTTCATGATGAAGTAATGCGAATGCAGCCAATCTCCGTCGTCGCAAAATTTCGTTTATTATATACAGGAGCTATTGTTCTTCCATATCAATCTCTTTTACAAATATTTTATTTAATTATCAAAATTTATCAACCAGCTACGTTTGACATTTGATGTTTTCTTTCGTCTGACGTTTTCATACAATATTCCATAGCAAATCAATCTTCGTATGACGTTTTCATACAACGCTCCATACAGCAAACCAAGCAACGTACAATATACAAGCATACAAGATAATTATAAAGAAAATCGTAATCATGTGACACCGGCTTAATAAAAATGACAAAAGTGCAAAGCATTTATTTGATTGGATAAATTTCACTATAGAAAATACGAAATATTTCGCACGAGTTTATTCAACAAGAAATTTTGTGTCGAATTGTATTAAAAGTGATTAAAAATGTGTTGAAATCGATCGATCGAAATACGTTTTATTTGAGGACTTCAAGCATTATTCCCAGCAATGGATCACATTTTCATACTTTTTATGGAGAAAAATGAAAACGAAAATAATAAAATTCAAATAAAAAATTTAAATTTGATAAGAAGAAGATTGAGGGATACGTAAAACCCCTTAGACATTTCCAATAATATATTTATAAAATTATATAGGCAAGTATATAAATATAATGTTTATTATAAATTATATTTTCACATTTATATTTATATAATTTCATTATAATTGCGCATATATACAATTAAAAAAAATATATATATATATATAAAATATATATATATATATATATATATATATATAATGCAATGTTTATACGGCAGGTTACCCAAAATAGCGGTTCAACAGCTAATAGACGAACTAAAAATGTTATGCCAATTCCAAAAAGATTAAGTGCAATTCTTCCACATTTACAAGTAGGTATATATACAGGATTTCTATTTTTTATTTAAAAAAAATTTTTTTTACTTTTCTAAAAATAATCTCAGATATTTGCAATCATTTTCTTGCAGCTGGTTCGTATCAACGAAAAGTAGGACAAGATTTTTTGTCCTGTATGAGCCAAACATTAATTTCTGTTTCAATTCATGCTACAGTAGATGCATTAAGTACAATAATGAGACAATGGATTCAATTTCCAATATCGGATAGAAAAAAACAACAAGTAAAAGAAGAGTAAGTATACTAGCATATAAAAAATAAATACCATTATATTGATTTCTCTTTAAACAATAACATGTAACATTATTCTTAAACATGAGATTATCTTAACGTAACAAAGAAATTGAAATATTGAAATATGTTTTTCATAAGCTTTACTATATGTTTTATATATATATATATATATATATATATATATATACAACTATAATATATATATATACAGAGTGAGTTTTAATGGTTGTGTCAATCTTTTTATCATGCGGGAGATTACCGACTGCATAAAAAAAATGATCGATACATAAATATCAATTATTTGAATCGATCGTATCGAAGGCCCGAATATAATATGTACAATAGTAATAATAATAATAAATATGTAGCTTTAATAATAATAATAATAATAATAAATCTATTCTACATAATTTCAGCTTTTAATTTGCTTTAATTGTACACATTATATTCGGATTTTAGATACGGTCGATTCAAATAATTGACATTTATGTGCCGATCAATTTATTATGCAGTTGGTAATCTCCACATGATAAAAAGATTGACACAAGCATTAAAACTCACCCTGTATATATATATATTACTATAATCTATTTTAAATTTAACAATAGATTTTTTGAAAAAATTGTATTTCCTGGCGTAATTGGCGCTATTGATGGAACTTACATAGCTATTTTTCCACCAGAAAGTGAAAAAGAACATTTATTTATTAATAGAAAATTATACCATTCATTAAATGTGATGATTGTAATTATAAAACAAATATTATAATTTATATTAAGTGTACATATATTATATTAATAATATATTTGTCAGGTTCAGGTTTCTTCATATAATGATGAAGTATTGGAAGTAAACGCACTGCATGGAGGAAGGACACATGATTCTAAAGCTTTTCGCTCTTCGAATCTTTTTCAATATTTACAAAGGCAACAGGAAGCAGGTGAAAGAGGTTCCTGGCTTATAGATAGATATTATTTATTATTTGATATTATTCCTGCATTTCCTACTATATAGATTATGATTAATAAAGTAATTCTTATTTTTAAATTAATTTAATCCTGATATAATATATAGTATATGTCTTAACATGCTTTTTAGGAGATTCAGCTTATTCACTTCTGCCATTTCTATTAAAATTATGAATGCACCCGAAGGATCACCGGAAGTTAAAATATACAAAACATTTTGTTCAAGCACGGTCTGCGGTAGAAAGATGCATTGGAGTTTTGAAAGATCACTGCCGATGCTTAAAAAAAAAGGAGTATTACATTATCGGCCAGAATTTGCAGGTATTTCAAATAATATTATATAATTTTTTTATGGGAAAAGAAAGAATTAAAACAAAAATAGTATAACAATATATCCCACACAGCAATCTATATCTCAGACGTAAATCAGATATCATTTCGTCAATAAATTTTTGTTATATCTGAGATATCTTGATATCTGATATATCTTGAATATCTTCAGAATATCTGATATCTTCAGAATATCTGATATATTAATTATCAAAATATTCTAATAATATTTTTACGAAAATATCTTTATACAATATATTTATATACACATAAATAATAATGAAGTTAATATTTATATATACTTATTTATATGCATAAATATATTGTAAAAAGGTATTTTTTAAAAACATTATTAGAAAATTTTGATAATTATTAAAATATTAGATGTGTTTATATATATATATATATATATATATATATAAATATTTATATTATATATATATATAATATAAATATTTATATATACACATGAATTTAGTCATACGAGATATAAGGCGACATATGTTCGCTCGTGCTCGTTTCGGTATTTGTTTGTTACGTGGAAATGCGGCTTAAGTGAAGTCATCTGAATGCAGCTTAAAAGCATTTGTGGCGCGTAAATATGTTCTAACCTCATTCGGCCATTTGTTGTAAAGAAGGCACGTGCATGCAGTGAGCGGCAGTGAGAAAATTTTTCCGTTTCGTCAATGTATATATATTATCTGTGATATTATATTTGATAAAAAGAATTGTCTATAATTACGCAAACGAAATTTATTATTCTGTTTCTTATATAACATGTAAGTATTATCAATATTCATCTTAAACTTTTTAGTCGTTATAGAGGCTATTGCGCAACTAAATAGATATCAATAAAATTAAGTAACAGAATAGAAACTCCTATGAGTTCTGTAATTATTACAGACAACTACGACTTATTTGTAATTATTATATGCATGTTTTTTGACATGTCGAAAAATATGCATGATTACATCCAGGGAAGGGAAGTAACGCGTTACTTGTAACGCCGTTACCGTTATAGTTACTTTTTTTTGGTAACAATCCAGTAACGCCGTTATTTTTTTTTTCTGTAACTGTAACGATAACGTAGTTACATTTTTTTAGTAACGATAACGAATTTACAGTTACTTTTAGCGTTACTTTTTCGGTAATTCTGTACTATCACCTTTTAGAGGCCATCTAAATGATGACCTATTAGAATATCAACTTTTATTAAAAATTAATAAAAAACATCGATAAAATTTAACATATGTTTTGTGATTTAAATCCTTTCATAAAGAAAGAAAGAGAGAGAGTATGTATTGTACGAAACAAAATTTATTATGATTATAGATTTAAAAAAAGTAACGAAAAAGTAACGAACCGTTATTTTTTAAGTAACGGTAACTGTAACTAGTTATTTTTGAAAATCAGTAACTAATAACGGTAACTAGTTACTTTTTTAACTTGATAACGAGTAACGGTAACTAGTTACTTTTAAAAAGTAACGTTCCCTTCCCTGATTACATCATACAAAAATTACAGTTCTTTGTAACTGTTACAAAATAATGTCTTAAAATAATGTGAGATAACTATAAGTCTTTTTATTTTTTTCGTTAAAAATATTTTCTAATTAAATATTTGTTAACTATAAAAAATATATGTCTATTAATGAAAAATAACCTTAATTTTAATTGCTTAATTAATTTGCTATTATATATTATTATATGTCCACCGTTCTACATATTTATCGATATGCACGCGCAATAAATTATTTCCTTTTCTATATTTATTTTTACTTAGTTTAATAATTTTTTACAGATGGGAATCAAAACATCAAAATAATGAAAATAATCAAAATCTTATTAATGATGAAGGTGGATTCGAAGAAGTCTCTTCTGTTGTAAATGAAAGCAACGATCAAAGTGAAACATCTACTGAAAAGAATATGATATACTGACGATACTGACGATCTTTTTGATAAAGAAAGTGATAAAAACATAAATTTTAATATTCAAAATTCATCTGATAATGAATGATAACTTTTCTATCGCATGTTCTGTGAAAAAATATAATTATATACATGTATATACGTATATACATATACATATGTATGTTTTATATTTCGTAAATACTTTTATTTTTTTTATTATGTGATGCTATATTGCAATATTATAACAATAAGTTTTGTAAACATTTATTTATGTTATAGTTATTTAGAATTTTATTTTCAGTTTTTACTTTTATATCAGAGAATTTATTTTATTTTTATAATATATATAATAATAATATAGATTTTGTTGAGTATGTTATACTCATATTATCTTAATTAGTTTACTTTTATATCAAAAATAACTTTTAAGTTTATTGTCTTACTTAGTAAGTGCATTTTAACTTTTGTTGTTAAGAATGAGATTTATTTACTAAATTAAAAATTAATAATTTTGCAAGTTCTATAAGTTATCATAACATATTTATTTTTATTTGTGCAAATGTAATATATATATACATTAATTAGAACACACTAATATAATTAAAATATGCATTCTTTTGTAAATGACAATAATTTTTATTAAAAATGTACATGTCATTATTTTATCAAATTATAATATGATTAATTCTTCAATAAAAAAACTATTATTCTATAATAGTAATTATTATTTATAAAATCCATTTTTAAAATAAAAAGAATATCCAAAATATATATAATCTAATTCTAATAAAATACAAATATCTGATTTGTTGCAAGATCAGATATCATATCTTAGATGAAAAAATCATACATTTATGCAGTCTTGAAGATATCTTATAAATATCCCAGTGATATCTGAGTAGCATTATTTAAATCAGATATTCTGATATTTAGATATTTCTCAGATATCTCTATGATATATTTTGCTGTGTGGGAGATAATAATATAAACAATAATGCAGAAGCAATAAGAAGAAATATTGTACAGTGGTATTTTACATAATCATTTTATTATATGTATTCATACATATTATTAAATTTTATATTAATATTAACTTCTTAATTATATTGCTTATAAATGCAAACATTAAACAAAAACAAAACATTCCATTCTTTATATGATTAATACATTAACATCTTGAATACTTAAATATATTCTATTTTTAAAAAATCTTTAGAGAAACATATTATTATTCTTATATATTATTATTATTAAAAAATATGAAAGTAAATTATATTATATTGTTTAAATTATTAAATAAACGGAAAGTAACTTGATACTCTATTTGACTTATCTAAATTATAAAATAAAATATAATTACAACAATAGATCACATATTTAAAACAATGCAACATTTTTTATACTATCTTCTAAAATAAAACTGATAAGACATACTGAAGACTATTTAATTGTACCTTCAATATTTTTAAAAAATTCTAATCAACTTAAAAAAATAATTTTAAACAAAATAAACTGTAAATAAAAATAATAATATGCGCTAGGTTTATGTTTATCATAACATAAATAATAAACTTTGATAAATTTTGGTAACATTTTTGTAGATATAGAAGTGTTCTCTCAAAATTGATAGTTTAGTATTTATATTTTGTAATTGCTGCAAAATTTTCTTCTTAATTTTTCTTTTATGAACTCTAATTTTTTTTCTTTTAATTCCAACATTTTTTGTTTCATATTCTCAGAGTTGAAAGATTTTGTCTCTAGTAACTCAATGGCAGTTGCCATGAATCATGATTTTTTTTAATATCTAAATCTAAATCTAAATATCTTATCATATATAAAGAACATTAATTACAAATGGTAAATTTTATAATGTATTTTATGATATTTTACGTACGTTCCGAATCTTTTTCAGATATGTATTTCCTTACATTATCTTTAGAAGAAGTTGCGATCTCATTTTCCATCAGAGCTTCCTATTAAAATCGTTATCAAATAATATTACTTAATATATATATAACATTATATTATACATGCAAACTAAAATAATATTTTATACATATAGAAATATTTTCCTTATTTTGGATTTTGCGTAAATCTTATAAATGATGAAGAACATTTCCTTTTTCTTATATTTGTTTGAAAATCTTGAGTCGATTACATGTTTTGTTTTATAAAAGATTGTTGTATGGAATTGATTGAATCCTAATGAGTAAAAAATATATATTGTAATATATATATACATATTTTTTTTTAAATATATATTGTATATATATATATTAATATTAATATATACAGAGTGCCCATTTTAAAAGTTCCACCCTCATAACTTTTTTAATTTTAATTGTAGAAAAAAATGTTTCAGACAAATTGTATGGCTTAAAGGGGGACATAAGATGGTGTCATTAGTTTGACATTGAAGGTCACGTGAAGATCACATCCAACTTTTTAAACAGGACATCCTATATGCTTTTACATATTATTGTAGCTGACATCGAGAGCTTTCCAAAACATTATAATTAAATGTTTTTCCGTTAAATACTTTCCGAATTATGAGGCTTGAAATCATTTCTTAATTTTACATAAAATATTTAGTAAAATATTCATTTTTCGATTATCCTACCTTAATATTTTTCGTTATTCATTAGGTTAAATTAAGTTTAAACCTTTTACAATATTCGCGATTCGCTGTATATCATTCGTAATTCATAATTCGTCATTTCTTAGTTCGCGTTACTTCGATCAGTTTTTTTTTATAAATTTTTATAAATTTATATTATTTAATTTTTATAATTTATAAATTTTTTTATAAATTTTTATAAATTTATCTTTTGGATCCCATAAACATCTGTGTTTTCTTATGTCTTCTCCAAGTTCAAGCACATGATTATTTGTCCAACTCTTCATTGTCTCTCTTTTCATTATAATTAACACAATAACCAATCAAAGAGAAATACGAACTAATTACGCATAGTGTAGCGCGAATGGATTGATTCGTAACGATTCGTTTCCTTTGAGTTTCCTCAAAAAACTGTTCGGTTAGTGAATCAGTGCAAATGACGAATCACACATGACGAATCGACGAATTTTCCCTCCACATTATTCGCGAACGTTATACGAATCACGAATCAGTCTGGCGCTAACTTAAAGCTGTATCTACATTGATCATATCATAATGTCACAAAGGAGTCGCAAGTCGTAAAGGCTACACGGATATCCATAAAACATAGTCATAATACATAACATAAGCTCAAGAACCAATCAGATAGTCGTTTTAGATTTTATATGCTAAGAAAACAGAAAATTACTAAAAACTTAAGCATAAGAAAAATTTTTCAATCGGTTGAAATTTTTATATACACGGAATTTGTAGATGTATTGGATGGCTCAAATGATTGTGGCACATCTATGTTCTATCTGATCAATGCAAAGGAGAGAGAAATACTGTTTTCTATGGCTTCCAAAATTCACTGCCAGTACTGAAAATCTATAGTATACGTCACGTAAGTTATAGATTTTCAGTACTGGCAGTGAATTTTGGAACGCAAGATATATATATATATATATATTTAACTCTGTTTTATTATTTAAAATATGAGAGATCACAATAGTTATTATTCAGAAAATTTTTCAATGAGGTCCTATAAATCCATTTCAGGGGCTAATAATAAAAATTATGAAGGACTCGATACCACGATAATTTATGAAAACGATGTATTATTAATTGATTAAAAGGTTATCCTTATCTTTATGACAAATCCTTAAAAGATTATAAAGATCAATTGATCAAGGAAAAATCATGGCTTGAAATTTCAAAAATAATGCAATTATCAGGTAAATATGTTTTTATCATTAATATTTTATTAATATAAATATTTTATTTGATTTTTACTGAATTTTTTACCATTAAAATATTCTTTTCATTTATGTTGATCAAAGTAATAATATTTTTAATCTTGTTTTTAATTTTTGAGAGAAATCGAAACTTGTTTATAATAAGAATAATTTTAATTTGATAGATCAATTTTTTAACATTCAGAATATTTTTATTGCAATAGTTATTAAATGGAAGATTCAATTAACATTTGTATAATTTTTTTAGTAAACCAATGTCAAGTTCGATGGACTTCGTTTAAGAGAAAGATATTCAAAGGAAAGAAAACAAAGGCAAAATGAGACAAGAAGTGGAAGTGGAATATCTAATCGAGTAGTATGGCCACTATATGACAGTATAAAGTTTTTCGAAAAACATATAGCAAAAAGAAAGTATATCCATTTAACATTGCTTCATGTGTATTCTCAATCACAGTGACTTATTAAAAATTAAACATTCTTCATTGCAGCACATGCAGCAATCTATCACAAGAAACAAACAATAAAGAAAACATACTGAGTTGTTCGCAAAACATTCTGAGCTTTGAGAGTTTGCAGAATAGTTCAACAGCTTCAGCAGTGATTTCATCTCCTGATTCTATAACTTCGACTTTAAATGGAAATCAACAACATTCATTGTTTAGTGCAACAAATCCATGTATTAGAAAGTCTATGTCAACACTTCAGCAAACATGTACATCTACAGCTACATCAACATCCATTGAAATACTTACAACAATAGAAAAACTAAAAGAATGAAGACCATCCATGTCTTCGATAACATCTTCACATGGATCTACAACACAGACACTATCTATAACTATCTATAACTATCATAATCACAGAAACTAATGCAAACACTATCATAATCACAGAAACTAATGCAAACCGTGACAAATGTTTTACGCCTATAAAAAAACAGCGAATTTCACAGTCAGATAAAATAGAAGAAACTTTGTTATCATTGACTCAACTATCTGATAAAATAAATAATTCTTCTCATCTGGTTACAAAATCAAGAATTGAAAACATTAAAGATGTTGATGATAAATTTGTAGATTTCATAGCAGCAGAATTACAAAATATGCCTCAAGAATTGCGCAAAAAAAAAGAAAAAAATAATTGATATATTATGGACAACGGAGACTTAATATAGTAAGTCAAATTTTTGTTAAATTTTTCTTATTTCATACAAAAAAATTAATATATATTTTTTTTAAATATTGGGAAAAATTTTTATAGCATTTGTGCAAAAATGTCTGAAAAAAACATTTTTTTTTTTATTTGTTCTTAATTTCTATGTATCAAAAATTTAATAATGTTATTGATTATTTTGTATGAAACGTACGTACAAATAATGCTAGTCATTAAATTTGCCTAAGTATAAAATTATTAATTAAATATTGTATTTAACATGCAAGTTATTGATATGTATTTCATCAAATATTGTACAAGATATTTAACAAAAATATACACATACATATAATATTAATGTCTATTAAATAAGTAATTTCTTGGGCTACTTTGAAGACAAAATCAAAATGATCCAAATTAAAATGATGAATCACAGCGCAAGATCATTTTAATCTGAATCATTTTGATTTTGTCACGAAAGCAGCCTTGATTGTGCATTGTACTTGTATTTAATCACGATTTTGCCCTCTTTGTACATAATCATGTTACCATGACCTAATTCTCCGGCTAGAGTCAAGAAATAATTCGTTAACGTTTCTCGTTGTGCATATGCTTCCATTGTTGCTCGACGAGGCTTCTTTTTTCTCAATGAATCTTCCTTTCTCTATCTTCTTTTTTTCTATCTTTCTCTATTTTTTCTCTGTCGTCTTTTAACTATTTCTTCTTATTTTTTCTTAAGTTAAAATAACTGAAAAGTAATATTTATACATATATTTATAAGTAATATTTATATATTTACATGATAAAACAAAATAATACACATTTACACGTACAATGCGTAAATGATTACTTATGTAACGAATAAAATGACTTAATTTTTGCAAAAAAAGAAACGCGTGAAAAAGTTAAGAGAAATACCTACTTTTTTATATTTTTCTCAGTTCTATATATATCTCCTTCTTTATACACTCTGTCTCTCTTTTCTCGAAAAATAATCTTTTTTTCTTTATCTTCTGTTCTCTCTTTCTCTATTCTTTTTAGTTCTTCCTTCTTATTTTTTCTTAATATAAATAACTAAATCATTACTTATTTGTGATATTTTATATGATAAAACAAAATAATATATATTTACACATACATATAACGTATAAATAATTAATATTTATGTAACGAGCCAAACGTCATTAATTAATAAATTTTGTAGAAAAAAACACATTTCTAAAATGTTGATACATACTTTTCTTTCTTTTTATCTTTTTTCTGTCCTTTATATATTTCCTTCTCCTTCCTCCTCCCCCTCTCTCTCTTTTAACTTTCTATGAAAATCTTCCTTTTTCAATCCTCTTTTCTTTCTATCTCTTTCTATTTTTTCTCTGTCGTCTTATAACCTCTTCTTTTTACTTTTTTTAAGTTTAAATACCTATAAATTATTGTTTATTTTTTATATTTTATGATAGAACAAAGTAATATACATTTACATATACAGCACGGAAATGAATACTTATGTGACAAATAAAATGATGTAATTGTTGCAAAACAGAAACGCTTTAAAAATAATGAGGAAAATATTTACTTTTTGTATTTTCTTTCTATTTTTTATATATTCTCTTTTTTATCTTCTCAATTTCAACAAAAATTCTTTTTTTATCTTCTTTTTTTTAATCTTCTTAGCCTTTTCTTCTTACTTTTTCGTAACTTTAAATAACTGCAAATGATTGTTTATTTATGATTTATATGATACAAAATATATGACACATACACACATACACACAATAAATATATATTTACACATATATATAATGCATAAATAATTGTTTACGTGTACAAACATAATATAATTTTTATAAAAAAAACGCATACCTAACAGTATTGATATATACTTTTTTCTTTCTTATCCCGTATCTTTTCCCTACTCTCTCTTTCTTTCTTTCTTTTTTTCTCTCCTCTCTTCACGTATGTCCTCTTTAATCTTTTTTAACTTTATATTAAATATTAAATATTTGTTTTTCTGTCAGATTTTACTTTGACAGATTTAATTTTGGCATTTGCACACAACACATATGAAGTAAGAGATGTATTTATTATATGCCATAGCAATATATAAACTATAGTAATATAAATAAATAAATTTGTAATTAATTCAAATCAATGTAACGCTCAAAGTTAATGTTAAGTGTCAAAAACATCCCAGTGTTGCTGAAACTTGCCGGATTGGACTTGCAGGACTCATAGCAAAATGTCCCATAATTTCAATATGAGCAGCCTCATTAATTAATTTTGGTTAATCTTTATATAAAATTTTTTCGACATCCAAAACTTCCAAGTGCGATTTCTCGAAAAATATTCACTTAAATAAAAAAAAAACGGTTGTTAGAGAATTAAAAGACCTTTATAACGGTTATAGAGAATTAAAAGACTTTTAAATTAAATATACCAGTTGTCCCCTATTGCCATTTAAAATTTTTGAAGGGGTAGTTACCCAGACGAAGGGGATGAAAAAATTTCGTCACATTTAATGTATTTAAATGTCCCCCTCGAAGTCAAAATTGACGTGTTTCAGCATTTTTCGCAAAAATTAACCAATGATGAAATAAATTGATGGAAAGTTTTAAAATGAACACCCTGTATATTATTAATCTTATTCAGTTTCTAGTTGAATTGAATTAATTATATTTCAATTTATTTATTTGATTTATAAAGGTTTATAAATTAGTATAACTTTGAAATTCAATTCAGTACATTTGATGTTTTTTCAGTGTATGTTATAATTAAAATAAAATTCTTTATTTAGTTAAAATTTATAATATATATTGTCTATTTTTTTATAATTTTAAGATTGTTATTTAATTCTTATCCGTTTACAAAAACAATATATATAACATTAAAAAATAATGTTAAAGAATATTTTTAGCAATATTTACTTAAACATTTTATATCGATTTAATATATATCGATTTTTATTTATTTTTAATTTAATAGGTTTAATATAATATTGTTATTTACTTAAATTAAATTTTATCTTCAATCACTTATAATTCGAAAATTATTAGAAAATTATTTATATAGAATTGAATGTTTTAAGATAATTTAAAAAAAATTCATACAAATTCTTCTTTTATTTTCATTTAATAAGACATTAAAAATAGTTAACAATATATTTTAGAATTCTGCAAAAAAATATTACTTAATATTATATTTTTTCTTTTTTTCCTTCAGTCTTTTTCTCATCTCTTTTATATATTCTCTTCCTTTTATTTAATTTCAAATAAAGCATTCTTCCTTATTCTTCTCCCTTTCTCTTTATCTCTTTTCTTCTGTCTTTCCTCCTTCTCTCTCATCCTTTCTAATATAATTCGTCTCTTAAGTATTTAACTATAAATAAAATATTTAACGGGTTATGAGAAAACAATAATATTCTATTAATTATAAAATAAAATTTTGAAAAATATTATTACCTGATGTTATATTACTTCTTGTTCTTTTTCTTTAGTTATTTACAATTTTCAATTTTGTTTATTCTTTCCCTTTTTTTTAATTAAAAGAAAGCTTTCTTCTCCTGTCTTTTCTTCTCCATTTTTCTTTTCCCATTCTTTCTCTCTCTCTCTTTCTGCTTCTGTATCTATTAATAACATAATTATTAATAAAATTATTAATAAAATTAATAATTTAATGCGTTGTCAATATATAATATTAGATAATATTTGAAATTTTTTTAAAGCTTTAATATTATTATATCTTTTTTAATCTATTATTATTATTAATAAATGACAGAGTGGGCGTAGATTTAACATGCGGCTTTGAATATAGAAAAGATTTATTTTCACCGTTGCGATACAAAGAAAAAGTCGGGTGGTCGAGAGACGTTAGTAGTGAACGAGTAAAACAAAAAGGTTACATGGTGTGGAGCTACAGTCGCTAGTGCACGATAAAGTAGAACTCTAACACTCCCCCTCGACTGTAGTGTCAGTTCTATCTCCTATCAATTTCTTAACACCTACTAGATCTAGACACTTATAATGTTTATCTCTGGTTAGTCCCTTGGTAAGAAGATCTGCAGGCATGCTTTCTGAAGGCAGGTTTTTAATTTCTAAACGATCCTTTTGTCTACAAAATCTCTTATGAAGTGATGCCTTACATCGATATGTTTTGATCTTGCGTGAAAAGTATGATTCTGAGTTAGAAATTGTGCTCCTCGATTGTCACACGACAGTTGCAGTTTTTCAGGGTTGGGAAACCCTAATTCAGACATGAATCCTTGTGTATACACAGCCTCTTTTGCAGCCTTCGTTAACGCCATATACTCGGCCTCCGTGGAGGAGAATGCCACGGTACGCTGCTTCCTGGACTCCCAACTTATAGCACCGTTTAATTTGAAAACGAATCCGGTGTAAGATCTTCGATCTATTGGACATCCGGCCCAATCGGCATCTACGAATCCCTCCAGGGATCCCGAGTTTGTAAAGTAAGTGAGTCCGAAATTTATGGTCCCTTTGAGGTATCTCAAAACTCTCGCTTCTCTGCACTCCAATGTTGTTCCCCATGGCAGGTGTTGAATTGACTGAGGTAACTGATGTTATAAGCTATATCCGGTCTCGTAGCAATAGCCAAATAATTCAGAGCACCAACAATCTCTTGGTAGGGCTTAGTTCCTGCAGTCTTACTAATATCTTTCTCGAGTTTCTTGCCTGACTCAACGAGAGTGTTCACCGGTTGCAATCTTTCATCCGAAATCGCGAGAGAAGCTTTCGAATGTAACTTGATTGAGAGAGCGTAATTTGGTCTCCGTTCCTGGCAATTTCGATTCCTAAACAGTAACGAGTGGTTCCAAGATCCTTCACTTCGAATTCCTGCAACAAACCTTTGCGAATAACATTAAGATCTTTTTCATTACGATGAAATATTAAATATCATCCACATATATCAAAACCAGTAATGGATCTCCCCCTCGCTTGGAGTAATAAACGCGGATCTGCGTGAGTTGGCCTCAAATCCAACTCACGGAGTTTTTTGTTTAGCTTCATGTACCATTGGCGACCGGCCTGTTTCAAGCCGTAGAGGGCCTTTTGCAGACGACAGACCTTTCCGTCGTCCCGGATTTGATCCAACATTTCCTTGGCTCGACTTCTTATAGAATCGTTGCCTCTCCTCCTGATAATTTCCTTTAAGCATTCTTTAAGTAGTTCGGGTAACTCCATGTAAGTTTCCTCTTCTATAGTTCCATGTAAGTAGGCGGTTGTTATATCCATTTGATGAACCTTTAAATTGTATTTGACTGAGAGAGAGAGTAATGGCGCATGGATCCAGGCGAGCCACAGGGGCGAAGGTGTCGTGATAATCAATTCCGGGCCTTTGGGTAAATCTCCTTGCTACAAGTCGTGCCTTCTTTCTCTCGACACATCCGTCCGAATTGTACTTGCTTCTTAGAACCATACGACATCCGATGACGTTTTGGTTCTTTAGTCTGTTCACGATTTGCCATTTGTCGTTTTTGATCAGACATTCGACCTCTTCAATAATCGCGTTCATCCAGTCGTCCTTGTCTGGTCCATTTAGTGCTTGATGAAATGTAACTTCCGATGCGATGTTTACTAAATTCGCTTCCGGGCTGTCCGTTTTCTCACTATTCGAGGTTAAATCATCTTCTGGCCTGCTCGTTTCAGGAAAATTATTTCCTTGAAGAGTTTGGTATAATTTACGTGGGCGACCACGCCTTCCCATCAAGATTCTTCTCAGTCTGCCCGGACCTCTCTTGGCGGTTTCGGTGATCGGGCGGCGTTCTTCCGTATCCTCGTCTGTCAGAGAATCGTTCAGACACGAGTCATTCTCCGATTCCTCATTAAGATCGCGATCCGCGTAAAGTTCGAGAAAGTCAGGCGATAATCGGGCTTTCTCATGGCTGTAGATTGAATTCTGATCTTGCTCAGCCGATGACGGTGTCGATTCCTTTGGACTTCTTGTAACTGCGTCGACATCAACGAATTTTATATTTCGAGTCACCGTTACTTTCTGTTTACTCGGCACCCATACTCGATAGCTTTTGGATGATTCGTCATATCCTACGAATATGCATTTTATTCCTCATGAGTCGAGCTTTCCTTTTCCGGAGGTCTTGTCCAACATGTACGTTGTTTCCCCAAAGGTTCGCATATGTCTTACGTCTGGGCGTCTTCCATGCCATAACTCGAATGGTGTTTTGTCCCCTAATGCTTTCGTAATGCATCGGTTTCTGTTGAAGCTGTAGCTATTGCTTCCGCCGAAAAGGAGATGGGTAGTTTTGATTGCGTCATCATGCAGCGCGCCATTTCCACGAGAGTACGGTTTTTCCTCTTTGCCACCCCATTCAACTGAGGAGTGTACGGTGAGTTTTCGTGTAATCCCTTCTTTTTTCAGGAATTTATCGAATTCCTCATTGCAGAACTCTTTTCCATTATCTGATTGTAGATACTTGATTGTTCTTCCTGTTTGCTTTTCGGCAAGAATCTTAAACTCTTTAAAGGACTATAAGACTTCGCTTTTATTGCGTAAGAAGCGTATTTCTGTCCAGCGAGAGTAATCATCCGTAATCATCGTAAACGTGAAAAAATATTTAGCTTTTCCTCTGGACTCATTTCGCATCGGCCCGCATACGTCTGCGTGAATTTTGTCCAATGGTTGATCACACCTATGTGAATTCTTACCGAATGGCAATGCCGTTAATTTGGCTTCCGAACAGACTTCGCATGTGGCCGTTGTGTTGTCATTTTTCAGACGGAGCCCTAGTACTGCTTTCTTTTTACTCATTTCCAGAAGATCGTGCTAGTTGAGATGGCCGAATCTTTCGTGCCAAACTATCAGGGGGATTTGTGTGTTTATGTTGTAATATTGTGAGCTGATTCTTCATCGGATTTGTGGAGATAATAAAGGTCTCTTTTCCGATCCGCGACTAGGATCGTAGTTCCGCGGCTGTCCTTTATTCAGTCATTTATAACAGCCTTTTTCTTGAAAAATTCTACGCTATTCCTGACGTCCGTAATCTTTGCAACAGAGATCAAATTACTTCGTAGATCGGATACGTGTAGGGCGTCTTTCAAATAAACATATTTGGTCGTGTCCCTATCCGCAGCAACGATTTTTACGGTGCCTTTGCCTTAACGTCAGTGGAATCGTAATTTGCTAGATTGAGTTTTAGATTCTTGGTGTTCGAAGCCTTTTCGAACTTCTTTCTATCGTGACATAAGTGTGATGTACATCCACTATCGAGGCACCATGCGTCTTTCTCTCGAGCATTCCCTGCGAAACGAGAATTAACATTAACATGGGAGGTTAGAAAAGCGACGTCCTCATCAATAGCGGCATTTTCCTTGCTTTCTTGGGCTTTCGCGCTTCGTTCGTTTTTTTCGGGACAATCAATGGCCTTGTGGCCAATTTGACGGCACCGATGACATCTAAATTTGAACGTTCCGCTGGAATGAGAGTCTTCCGTTTTGCTAACCGACGCTTTGTTGTGCGCTTTGTTAGTAGGCTTTCTTTTACTCTGTTTTCCTTTCCGGGCGAACATCGCTTGATCGTCGGTTTGACTACGTTGTCTCCTTATCGCACTTTCATCGAGAATTTTAACTTTTAGGTGTTCCGGAAGAGGGAAGTGTGTCTCGATTCGATAGCACATCTAAAATTTTCGAAGCTATCTGGTAGACTATGTAATAGCATAATAGATTGTAATTCGTTACTAACCTGCACAGACAATTCGGATAATTCGTCGACGTGTTGCTGTACATTGCCGCCTTCGTTAAGTCGATGGCTAATGAGTCTTTTCCACAATGATGCCTTTTTTGCAGGACTTTTCGATTCGAATATCGATTCCAACTTTAGCCACATTTCCCGGGCAATCGAGCAGTTTCTGATTTGTTTGAGTTCAGCATCGCCGACTGTTAGATAAATCGGCCTTTGCTTTTTCATCCTCTTCTTTCCATGCTCGCTGGGTTTCGGGTGCTTGCGGTTCCGGTTTTTCACCGCTTGCATATGCCCATGTTTTATTTTTAATCATAACTGCCTGTATTCTTAATCTCCATGTATCATAGTTATCCCCGGATAGTGTCGGAATGTGCAATATATTCGTTGCTTGTCCGTCCATGATACGAGAAGGTTAGATTTTCGCAAGACTTTCACGTTATTCTCTTGATATAATTAATAAAAGATATCACACATGAGTAATCGACGAAAGCTTTAATTCCTGGCCCATAACCTGACAGAGTAGGCGTAGATTTAACATGCGACTTTGAATATTGAAAAGATTTATTTTCACCGTTGCGATACAAAGAAAAAGTCGGGTGGTCGAGAGACGTTAGTAGTGAACGAGTAAAACAAAAAGGTTACATGGTGTGGAGCTACAGTCGCCAGTGCACGATAAAGTAGAACTCTAACACTCCCCCTCGACTGTAGTGTCAGTTCTATCTCCTATCAATTTCTTAACACCTACTAGATCTAGACACTTATAATGTTTATCTCTAGTTAGTCCCTTGGTAAGAAGATCTGCAGGCATGCTTTCTGAAGGCAGGTTTTTAATTTCTAAACGATCCTTTTGTCTACAAAATCTCTTATGAAGTGATGCCTTACATCGATATGTTTTGATCTTGTGTGAAAAGTATGATTCTGAGTTAGAAATTGTGCTCCTCGATTGTCATACGACAGTTGCAGTTTTTCAGGGTTGGGAAACCCTAATTCAGACATGAATCCTTGTGTATACACAGCCTCTTTTGCAGCCTTCGTTAACGCCATATACTCGGCCTCCGTGGAGGAGAATGCCACGGTACGCTGCTTCCTGGACTCCCAACTTATAGCACCGTTTAATTTGAAAACGAATCCGATGTAAGATCTTCGATCTATTGGACATCCGGCCCAATCGGCATCTACGAATCCCTCCAGGGATCCCGAGTTTGTAAAGTAAGTGAGTCCGAAATTTATGGTCCCTTTGAGGTATCTCAAAACTCTCGCTTCTCTGCACTCCAATGTTGTTCCCCATGGCAGGTGTTGAATTGACTGAGGTAACTGATGTTATAAGCTATATCCGGTCTCGTAGCAATAGCCAAATAATTCAGAGCACCAACAATCTCTTGGTAGGGCTTAGTTCCTGCAGTCTTACTAATATCTTTCTCGAGTTTCTTGCCTGACTCAACGGGAGTGTTCACCGATTGCAATCTTTCATCCGAAATCGCGAGAGAAGCTTTCGAATGTAACTTGATTGAGAGAGCGTAATTTGGTCTCCGTTCCTGGCAATTTCGATTCCTAAACAGTAACGAGTGGTTCCAAGATCCTTCACTTCGAATTCCTGCAACAAACCTTTGCGAATAACATTAAGATCTTTTTCATTACGATGAAATATTAAATATCACATATATCAAATCCACATATATCAAAATCAGTAATGGATCTCCCCCTCGCTTGGAGTAATAAACGCGGATCTGCGTGAGTTGGCCTCAAATCCAACTCACGGAGTTTTTTGTTTAGCTTCATGTACCATTGGCGACCGGCCTGTTTCAAGCCGTAGAGGGCCTTTTGCAGACGACAGACCTTTCCGTCGTCCCGGATTTGATCCAACATTTCCTTGGCTCGACTTCTTATAGAATCGTTGCCTCTCCTCCTGATAATTTCCTTTAAGCATTCTTTAAGTAGTTCGGGTAACTCCATGTAAGTTTCCTCTTCTATAGTTCCATGTAAGTAGGCGGTTGTTATATCCATTTGATGAACCTTTAAATTGTATTTGACTGAGAGAGAGAGTAATGGCGCATGGATCCAGGCGAGCCACAGGGGCGAAGGTGTCGTGATAATCAATTCCGGGCCTTTGGGTAAATCTCCTTGCTACAAGTCGTGTCTTCTTTCTCTCAACACATCCGTCCGAATTGTACTTGCTTCTTAGAACCATACGACATCCGATGACGTTTTGGTTCTTTAGTCTGTTCACGATTTGCCATTTGTCGTTTTTGATCAGACATTCGACCTCTTCAATAATCGCGTTCATCCAGTCGTCCTTGTCTGGTCCATTTAGTGCTTGATGAAATGTAACTTCCGATGCGATGTTTACTAAATTCGCTTCCGGGCTGTCCGTTTTCTCACTATTCGAGGTTAAATCATCTTCTGGCCTGCTCGTTTCAGGAAAATTATTTCCTTGAAGAGTTTGGTATAATTTACGTGGGCGACCACGCCTTCCCATCAAGATTCTTCTCGGTCTGCCCGGACCTCTCTTGGCGGTTTCGGTGATCGGACGGCGTTCTTCCGTATCCTCGTCTGTCAGAGAATCGTTCAGTTTTCTTTAACTTTAAATAAAATGTTTATTAATAATAATAATAGATTAAAAAAATATAATAATATTAAAACATTAAAAAAATTTTAAATATTACCTAATATTGTATTGACAACGCATTAATATTACATGCAATATAATATACATACTTTTTTTATTTCTTATTATTGCTTTAGATTTATAGATCTAATTTCTTTTATAAATTTTTTTCAACCTCCTATCATATTAACAGGCGACATTATATCAATATATAATCACGCATGTTGATGCTAACGAGATATTAGCACCGATCTTACACAATAGCTTCTATTATACTTTAACCTTTATCACTTGTAATAATTTGACAATACATTTTACAATACGCGTAACTGTCAAACTCGTCGCGATTTCGATCACTCGGAATCGACCGCCAATCACGTACGCGGAAAAGCGGCAACAATACGTGCGATATAACAGACACTTCAGGATACAAATGACTTTTTTATAGTAGATTCATTTATTAAATTTTTTACATTTCCTTTTTAACGGAAGATCATCTTCTCGCGGTTTCCGTTGAGCAACAAGATGTACGTCAAATAATACATTAATACAAAATAATAATAATAAAATACAATTCTTTAAAATAAATTTAAATGTTATTTTATTACAATTATTTTGTTAAAAAAAATTTTTTAAATAAAAAATCGTACATATTGGCCAAGAGTGGAAAAATTTATATAAAAATTTAAATAAAAATATGTTAGATAAAAATTTTGATAAAAATATGTAAAATCTGTTTTTGTATATGTTATATTCTCTTTTTTAAACAACATATAAACTTTTATAAAAAAAAGTCAATAGGAAAATATATATGATAATAAATATCGCACATGTTGCCGTCAATTCATCAACTCGAGATTTCATGGATCCAATGAATACAATAGACATCGACCTTCTCAAAAGAGAAGGAGATAGAAGTTAATCTATCCGTCTTTCTCTGTCAAAGGTAACCGAAGTAACCGAAAGTGGACGAACGTCAAGCGTACACGGATAAGAGCTCATGCCTTAGTGTGTGAAAGTGGGGATACGAATCGTGCTGTCGCTGGACGCAACGTACGCAATCTGGCAGCATTGCCTCTAACTCGGTATCATGTCTGAAGCTAGCGCCAGACTATGCGCGTTTTCACGAATCGTGATGCGTGATTCGTAATTCGTATAACGTTCACGAATAATGTGGAGGGAAAATTCGTCGATTCGTCATGCGCGATTCGTCATTCGCACTGATTCGCTAACCGAGCGGTTTTTTGGCGAAACTCAAAGGAGACGAATCGTTCCATTCGTGTCGCGCACTATGCGTAATTAGTTTGTGTTTCTCTTTGACAGGTTATTGCATCAATTATAATGAAAAGAGAGACAATGGAGAGGTAGACAAATAATCGCGTGCTTGAACTTGTAGAAGATATAAGAGAATATAGATGTTTATGGGATCCAAAAGATAAATATGATAAAAAAAATTGGTCGAAGTAACGCGAACTAAGAAACGACGAATTACGAATTATGAATGATATATAATGAATCACGAATAGTGTGGAAGGTTTACACTGACGAATAACGAATCTCCCTGAATGTTCAAATCTCTATGAATCACGAATTACGAATCGGGAATTATGAATCGCGCATAGTCTGGCGCTAGCTTTATAATTTTTCTCGCTCTTGTGCCGTGCGTGAAGGACGCAACATCGGAATACCACCACTCTACCCCCACTTTCTCTCCCGCTGCTCGGCTCGCGTACATGTGCGTTTCGTTTGTATGAGTGTGACGTCAGTGAGCGTCAACACAAGCATAGCGGGACACCATTTCTGCCGATGCGTGTACGACGAATCTTTATCGGCGTATCGTTCGTGTCGTAGCGCCGATTGTATAGCATGGTTCGCTGAAAACCTCAAAAATTTAGCGTCTAAAAAATATTTTAAAAACAAATGTCCCTATGATAAATTTGACATCCGAAGAGTGGGAGAAATTCCATAGCGCCACTCAATGTCACATATGCAAAAAACCGTTCGTGGAAGATACACGCGTTCGCATCATTGCCATCTGACCGGGCGGGTACAGAAGTCCCGCGCAATCAAATTGTAATTTAAATTACAAAGAATCTTTTTGTATTCCCATAATTTTTCACAATTTATCCGGTTATGATTCGCATTTATTATCGAGGAAATAGCCATAACATTCGAATCGAGTTACTTCCGATAACAAAAAAAATATATCGCTTACCAAAAATGTTTGTATGGAAGAAGAATAAAAAAATCAAGTAAAATTATGCTTCATCGATTCATTCAAATTTCTCGCATCGAGTCTCGATAAATTGGCATCATTTTTGAACAAAGACAAACTCAAAATTTTAAAATCGGAATTTGAAAATTTATCTGCGGAAAATTTTAATTTATCAACACGGAAAGGCGTCTTTTCGTATGAATATACGCCAAGAACATCTGGACGCGATTCTCCATTCGAACGCTGGACGAATATAGCGACATATATCTCAAAATTGACATCTTGCTATTAGCTGATATTTTTTAAAATTTTCGCAATAGTTGCATCAAAAGTTATGGATTCAACTTCGCGTATTACTATACTCTCCCCGGATACACGTGGGACGTCATGTTAAAGCATACAAAGATTACGTTCGAGTTGCTTATAGGTTACAGATATCGACATAGTCGATAGAACAGTTTATAGAACGCGATATACGTGATGGTCTGAATCCAATGTTCCAACAGATACACGCGCGCTAATAACAAGTACATGCAACAATCGTATGATCCATCGAAACTATTATTGGGGAGCGGTGCACTTGAACACAATTGGACACGTTATAAATGGACACAGTTCAAATGGACACGAAATTTTGGACACCGTTCGTTTGAACACCGTTCATTTGGACACAGTTCATTTGGATACCATTCAGTTGGACACAGAAAGATACAATCTGTTGTGACGTGACGCTTTTGAGCTCTGTCACAGTGACCCCGCCGAGGGGAGGAAGCATGCAAAGAGTCGTTCCTCATACCTGAGGGGAACTCCTTTTCCGATTCCGCGAAATATCTTATATCGAATTTCATGTTAGAGGCTTATTCTGAGCGTAAAGAGTGCGGCATTCTGAGCGAGCGGAAATAATGTACGGCAAGATATCGAAGACGGATACCGAGAAGGAGAGAGAAGAGAATAGCTGACCAATGCTTCCACAACACCAAGTCATGTATCGAGATCCCGCTCCACCGCCTACCGTACATGAAATTGTATTAATCTCTGCATTGCTTTTAGAGAAACGACAATACGGAAAATCTGGACGAAGAAGCGGTGTGTATTCTCTCAGGCAGCCGACTGAGGAGAGAAGACGCATCCGGAAACGGGCAAGGATATGGCTTGGCCAGCCCGCCACGCCCGAGTTATCGGAAAAGAGGTATCATCCCGAAAAATCGTCTAAGTCGAAGCTACATCCCTGCAAAAGGGCTACATTCAGCAGAATGAGATTAAAAGAGGCGGAAAATATGGACCCCCTTCCTACCGAAAATCGATGAAGTGCGCGGAAGATCGGCGCGGGATTCGAGGGCCTCCCGGATCATTATTCCGAGAATCACTGTTCGATGAACTGTGTTAGAGGTGACACGTGCCTACGAGAGACGACTCATCTGGACTCGAGCACCGCAGCGTATTGTAAGCCGACGCTCAGATAGCTTTAATTGTATTTCCGGATACAGCTGGTGTCGCATTTTACCGTACCGTAACGTAACTTAGATAGCGGATTACCGTAGGAAGCCTTCGTGCTTGCCTTGTTTTCCGTTAGTGTACCGTTCCGTTGCTTATCGAGACGCCAGCTGGCCCCGGGAATCGCGGATTTGTCCCTCTCAGGGGGTTCGTCACCGGCAGTCAAAAATTACCGTATCGTCACTATCGTACTGTATCGTATCGTATCGTATCTTTTCGTTCGTATTATGTCGTATATCGTTACGTGGAAGTCGAGTTATGTATCTTGTATAATAGCGAAATTTAGATACTTCCATATCGCGTAGATAACCGCGGGATTTGCGCGAAATCGTTCTTTGGGAGCAAGAGATACCGTATACGCGAAATCTGCTCTGCAAGAATTGTATAAATCGCGAAGTCTCCGTTCGAATTTTCCGTTAAAGTTCGTTTCGTATTTTCTCGTTTGAGAGTCAAGCTTGTTTTGTTGAGAGTGAAAGGTCGTGGTGTTACCGTTAAAGATTGCGAGACAATATCAGTGCTTGTGTGCTTAAGATTACCGTTAATAATAACCTTTGTTACATTTTCGAATTTATTGCCGTAACATATCGCCGACTTTTATGAGAATTTCCGTTCGATTTATATCGAAATATCGTGTGAGGCTCATGCCTCTAAATGTATCATATATTACCCGTTTATTATATTTTATTCGTTATCGATTATTTTCCTGTAATCTGTACCGTTAATTATTTTAGAAAGTTTAATTCGATTTGTATCGAGATCTTTAGTGAGGCTCGTGCATCCGAGTGTATTCTGAAATCTGACGTGTATTATACTCCGAGTGTTACAGCTTATTTCGTCACTTATTGTTAGTAGATTTTACTTATCGCGGTCGTGAAGATTTATATCCGTTTTCGTTTCGTCTTATCATTGTATTATTTTCGCGTATATTATACCGATCGTTTCCATTATATTTCCACTTATATTTGACCCTCAGGTCATACATTATAAATTTTATATCGTTTCTTTCCTTTCGAATTTATATACCGACGTTTATCTTTTCTTTCTTTGTTCTTTATCATTCATCGAATCTTGCCTATTTCTTTTCTTTTCTATTATTATTTCTGTTACCTTTTTCACTCTGTATTATAATTATTCAATATATCCTAATTAATTATAAGTAAGATAAACTGAGTGTCGATTATTTCTCTCTCCCGAAAGTCATCTAGCGTTCTCTCTCTAATTCACAAAGAATCCTGCCCCTCAGCCTGAGCTCTGGGTTACTGCAAATCTCTTTCGTTACCGTTATCGTGGCGCGGAAGATCGCGCCTGGCGCCCAACTTTACTCTCCTACGGAGAGATTTATAAAATACCGCATGTTATCATAATTTTGAGATATGAATGTTCTTAATTTTGGTATTCGAATAGAATATTATATGAATATATACGAAGAATGTTCACAATCGGAAATCGGTATATTTATAATAGAGAAGAACATTCTTAGAATATTCGTTGAGTTTATTTATTGCACATTTTAAGTGCACATGCGCAATTTTGTTGTCGTGTGTCTTCGCCATGCCTTTTCGTACACGTGTCGCGTATATGATAACATATTTTAATCAGAAGTAATTATTCTCTTTTTTTTATTAATTCTATTCTATCAAATATTAAAGTTTATTTTTTTATATATTTTTAGTAATATTTTTCACGTGCTTATATATAACAGGATAAAACACCTTAAAAATTTTAAGGTTATTCTTGAAGAAAATCACACAAGTGTACGCTAGGAAATACAAAATAAGAAAAGAAAAAAAAGTACAAAGATGTAATTGACTTAAGAGTATATGTATATATTTCAAAAAAAAATCAAATGCTCTCGACTTCACCATATCTACTCGCTCTCTCAATCTCACACACGTCTAATCTCTTTCGCAGCTCGAACTCGACTCAATCTCTCATGACTTCCTCCTTTCCATTTCCATCTTTTCGAAATTTAGCAAGTCGTTTACCGATAATAGCGCCCTTATTCTATTCGTTTACAGATTCGGTCATGCTGACCTCATAGTTCCCGAAGTATGAAGCTCGTATGAATACCTTTTCGGCTAATTATTTAAAATAAAATCGCTTATTATCTTAATATTCTTTTGGCTAAACAAATTGCTCATTCTTAACATAACTTATATAAATGAAATTAAAGATCTCTTGAATTATAATAATCAATAAACAAAATTCAATAATAGTAATACTAATACATAAACATAATTCAATAATAGTAATACTAATGACAATTGTTTATTCTTCTATCTTATACACTAATGATTTGCCTCAATTGTTATATTCGCATCTAATCTATATATACTTGATCAGGTACAAATATATGATTATGTACTGTCTGATTCGCTCGCTGTCACATCCGCTATTCTTATCTATGGTTTTATTTTATTTGCAGACAGAATAGTATTTAAGGGTTTCTGCGTTAAATTATATCCGGGAATGTCTGTTACAACAAATCTATTCTTTCGTAGCACTCGCTTTATTTGATAGAGACCCTTAAATTTAGGCGCTAGTTTTTGGTTTGTTCCCGGTTTATGTTGTAAAACTTTAATTAATACAAAGTCTCCCTCGTTATATTGCGTTGATTTTTTGTAACGTTTATCGTATCGATCTTTATTATAATTCTGAACCGCTCGATTAACTAGTTTTGCCGTGTCTCTTAATTCATTTCGTTCCTTCTCAAGATTTGTATCAATCGAAATTAATTTTTCTATGTAATACCGAAGCTCTTTGTCGGACGCAAGTAGGGTATATATGTTGGTTCTAACTCAATTTTCCCATTGGAGCGAGAGAGAGCTCTGTAAGAGCGACGTAGATAGAAAGATATGTGAGGGACGTTGTGACGCCTGCGCGGGCGAGTAGGCGGGGTAAGTATGGCGAGGGGAGCCGCTCACCGTCGGGTGGGTAAACGGGCGATCGTCGACGTCACAGGGTTGGGAGGGGCTCTTGGCGAGGGGAAGGGCGGGTGGGGGGGTGGTAAACGTCGCCGCGCGGTGGCGTCGCGGGCGCGCGCGCCGGCGTCCCTGGTTACGGCGTCGTCGCTTGGCACGCGAGGCGTCCCTGGTTACGGCGTCGTTGTCGCTTGGCGCGCGAGGCGTCCCTGGGGCTTTTGGCGAGGGGAAGGGCGGGTGGGGGAGGGTGGTAAACGTCGCCGCGCGGTGGCGTCGCGGGCGCGCGCGCCGGCGTCCCTGGTTACGGCATCGTCGCTTGGCGCGCGAGGCGTCCCTGGTTACGGCGTCGTCGTCGCTTGGCGCGCGAGGCGTCCCTGGTTACGGCGTCTCGGACGACGAGCGGCGGCGGGCGTTGTGTTCTTTTTCCCGCCGGTTCGTTCGTTCGCGCGCGCGCTAGCGGGAGAAAGAGGGAGATGGAAGTGGACAACGATACGGGAGAGAGAGACGACGAATTTCGATTAAAGCGTTCTCTTTTTTCGCTCTTGAACGACGAGCGGCGTAGCGTTTTTTCTCGTCGCGCGGATCGAGCGGCGGACGACGGGCGGCGGTGTAGCGTTCGCGCTGATTTCTCTCGCGTCTCGCTCGCCCGAGAGGACCGTCGAGTTAGAGAGAAGGTGACATAGCGTAGCGTTCGTTTCTTTCGCGCTAGCGCGAGAGAGAGATGGAAACGGATAATGACGATACGAGGGAGAGAGAGAGAGACGGTGAATCTCGATTAAAGCGTTCTTTCTTTATTAGAGTTTATATATCGTTGTAAAAAAATATAATAATTCTATACGATAGAGAAAGAGAGACGACGACGACGAATCTCGAGTAAAGTGTTCTCTTTATTTTTTTTTTATCGGAGTTTATATCGTTACAGAACATATATATATATATATATATATATTGTGACCGTTAATTTTATTTTGGGCAAGAAATTAATTAGGACCGATGTCGTTGGCCCACGGCACACCTTCGGCGCGATTTTTACTAAAATGTATCTCGGAAGTTTTTGGGCGCCAGGTGCGATAATTCGCACCACTCTAAAACCAGACTCAGTACTGACCATACGCAATAAAAATCTATCAACACTCAAAAAAGTAATCGCGACGGACGCTCGGCTAGCCCCGTCTCGGAATTGGTAGAGGGGTGGTCCGTTTGATAATGTACAAGGAAGGATCGAGAATGTGACAAGGTGGCTGTAATTTAAAACAAGAGATTAGTGTAACAAAGAGAAATATATTTAACAAATAGAGAATATTATCATACGAGACAGATTCGCGTTGAAATGGCAAGATGTTGTATGTTCGATTATGGCAATTTTCCACCGGCAGCGACGGGCCGATATTCGAGCACGATCACCGCGGTATCACGTGTCGCGCGATAGGAAAAAAATAGCGCAAGAAAAGTCTTGGAATTTGGCGCCGAACGAGAACAGACGTTACAGAATCTCGGCAGCTACAAATCCCGCTTGAATTATTAATAAAGAACACCGCGATGATGCTTCTAATAATGACATCCGTCTGTACTAAACCGACAATATTAAATAAAGACAATAGTTAAGTTCGCCAAGTGTGAAAGTAACGGAATCAATCAATAACGGTAATCGACCTAACAATTACAAAATTACGGCAATAACGGTAACGTTGAACAATCAAGCAATTACACAAGATAAACGTTCGGATGTGAATAATTCCAACAATCAAGCATCAAGAACGCGAATAATAATCTATAATAACGAATCGAACAATTCACGGCGCAGAGATACGCGAGTCGATGTCGCACGCAATTGCCGGTTATCGAATATCGCGATCACCTGTGTGTGAGTTCGTCGTATCACAAATTTACGGAACAAAGAAAGTTACAAGCAACAATAATTATAAAACTAAAAGACAAACAAAATGTGACTGTCGGCGCTTAACCGGGAGAGAGGGCACTTCCTATTATCTTAGCTCGAACAAAGCGTTGACCGGCCGCCGCAAGCTAACACGCAATTATCAAAACTCGATTTACTCACGAATAGATACTTCGCGACGACAGCAAATCGGCACGAACTCTGTTCAGGCTAATTCTACCTGTTACGCTAATAATAGAACGGTCTGATGAGGTCGACGCTCGTCTCACCGATGACTCCTAATGGTCCTCGGCACTCTCAGTATCCACACGACAAAACGATACTTTTTGGGCCGTCGTACTCTTCGCCGATCCGCCGAACAGTGACGAGCGGAAGGCCCGTCGGAATCACGTCGGCGTATTAATTCTTAATCAGGCCACTTGTGGCGCTTTCGCCACCCTCAGGATCGTCGCGGCCTCAATTACTCCTGCGGCTCTCAAGGCCGTATTTGCGCCTGTCGCTACCCTGTTTCTTCTCCGAATTTCTGAGTTCTTTAATTGCAGCTCGGTGTGAGGTGTCCTTACGGTAGCCGCTCGCCGTTACTGTAGTGGTCTTTCGGTAGCGCTGATTCTGGCCGAACTGGCTCCGTTTCGGGATCCCTGCTGTCGTTCCTCGTACCTGCTGTTTATAGGGAGGTTTACAGGGGCGGCAGCGATAGTCTTTAATAGATGTTTAAATTTTGATAAGCGGATACTTAGCTCGGCGTTCTCCTCCTAATCGGCGCCTCCGCTCATCCCGCATCCTTGTGAGTCTGTCCTCTTCGCCGTGTTGAGTCACCGGATGAGATTTCTTTAGCGTCCTCCATCACGATCGCGCTATCCTCTAATAATTCGCAAATACATAGTTCTATGCGAGGGAGGTGAGCCTCCCCCTCGCCGCTAATAATCGCTCTCTCTCTCTCTAAATCAGGGGAGAACGAGGGCCCAAAAATACTCTCGGTCAGATTTCGCGATCCTTGTGACGGACTGCCAAATGTCACGTCACAATATATATATATATATATAATTATGTATAATTATGTATAATTAAAAATTTTAGTCTCCCGAGGAGTCTTTACGTGTAACCGCGATCTCAATTGTTCTTCTTCTCGTTATGTCTAATCGCACCAGTTCTGATACGAGCTAAGATTATTCGTATCATTCGTTCCTCCTCCTCCTGTCGTTGTTCACCGACGTTGTAATACCACCTTTCCCAATTTGTAGCGTAACCTCGCGTACGTATCAGTGCGACTTCCGCGTTTAGCAGCTTTCTCCAAGCGTCCCATATATCGTTTTGTAAGATCCGAATCATCCAAAACAATACGGTTCTTTAAAAAAGCTTGGATCGCTAATTCGCATAGAGTGTTTATCGGTTGAGGACGTCTTTTCCATACCATTCGATTCGTCCAATCTATCCACGGTTCGCCGTCGCTGTCGATGTCCGCGTCTAAACACTCCATATGAGTATCCGCATCTATCCACGGTTCGCTGTCCACGTCTAAATACTTCATACGATTATCTGTACTTTTAGTCGACGAATGATATCGCGTGTGTAATCTACCTTTTTTATAATAATGCGTTACTTTATCTTCCTGTATATTTTCTCGCTTGTATACGGATGATTCGTCGTCGTTGGTGCGAAGTCGCGATTCGTCGCTCTCGTTTCGAGTATTCGTTCGATCGTTAGACGGTCCTGGTATCGGCGATGCGGGTAATATTTCGTCGCATTGTAAATTTTGGCGTTTCTTCCGCACCGTTTGATTCATCCCGCAATTTATCCACGGTTCGCCGTCGCTGTCGCTGCCGAAGTTCGCGTCGTCTAGGCGCTCCATACGAGTATCTATAATTTTTTTTTAAAACTAATGAATGACGTTGCGCGCGTAATTTACTTTTTTTATTACAATAATGCGCTACTTTACCTGCGTGATTTTCACGATCGGCGTTTAAATCTTTATGTGCATTTTCCTGCCGTCGAATTCGCACGGCATCCACGTGCCGTCCTCGTATTCCGGTAGGTATGGAATTTTCACATTTTCGAATTTTTTCTGGCTTATATACGGACGATCTATCATCAGCATGAAGTTGTAATTCGCCGCTCTCGCGTGCGCGCTTACGCTCGTTTCGATTATCCGTTCGGTCGCTATATTGCGACAATCCCGATATTGGCGATGCAGGTAATATTTCGTCACATTGCAAATTTTTTTGGGTATTATCAATCTCTCGAGAGGACGACATGCTTTTTCCGCGGAACAACTCTGCATTAATTTGTGACCTATTGCATTTTTATTTAAATCGACTAATGGAAATTTCGGCGTAAATACTATCGATTTCTCGAGAGGAAAACCCTCGAGAGGACGATCGTCGTTCTGATCTTTCTCGGAATTCGTCTCGGAGGTAGTTGACATGCCTTTAATAGCGGTAATGGCACTTTTCGTTATTCGCGTGTTACTAATTAGAAATTATTATCGTCAAGCTTTATATATAGTCTATTTTAGTAATATCGCATCGTATCGCGTACGCATCTCACATCCTGGATTTTTTTCCTCGGGATCATCTCGCATTCTGATTTTTTCTTCGAGCGCGTGCGCGATAACGAGCGAATCCCGGATGAATGCGGTATCGTCGTCAGATTAGCCGTTTTCCTCTGGCTGGATGCGTAGTGCTGATTCTTTTTTCCCCGTTTTTTTTGCGGTTTTGCGTGTCATCTTTTATCGTTCGAACGAACCGTATAAAACAAGGGTAAAAAAACGCGACGATATTTTTCGGAGAGGACACAATCATGCGCTAGGAGGAACGTCGAGTGCTCGAGAGCGCGTCGTTCGTCTCGCCTTCTCTCTCTTTTCGTCTCTCTCTCCCTCTCTCTATGATAGTCACCGTCTCGAGAACGATTAATTTATTGCGGTAACCACGAGGCGGCGGCGACGGCGGCGGCGGCGACGGCAGCGGCGAAATACAACATTTTCCGCCCGGTTTTGATGTAATCATTGAATCCTCGTTTATTCTGCCGTTACTTAACGCGCTATCTTTATCGATCACTAGAAAACCGTATCGATATTTCCAACACGCGCGACACAGCGTGTAAAAATCATCGTACGACATATCAGTATTCACATGATCGTTATGTATATGTTTAAGATTAGTGCCATCTTGTTTAAAAAGAATTAACAGATTCGCGTTATCGCGTATCAAATGTTTTGGTATCTTAGCGTACGACTGACACAGATAGAAACAATCAACATTGGCGTGTCACCCCATAGCGAAGTATTCTCTCACGGCGTCCTGTTTATCGCAGGCCACGTCGTCGAACACGAATATTGAATTAGGTAGTGCCTCGCTCGGTAAAATGACGTCGGTATTGTTCGAATACGTGAAATAACCGATATCTTCCATCGATTTTAATAATTTTTCTAAATATTGATATTTGGGCTGATGTAATGATTTTGAGTAAACGTATACATTCTCGAATCTCACGCCGTGAGGACTCTCCAGAAGACTTATCAACACGTTTGTTTTACCGCAATTAGACGGACCGCAGATTACGCAACGAATTGCGGTTGGTAATAAATAACCGTGTTTCCGTTGTTTCTCATTCATCGAACTGGTTTTACCGTCGATATTCGACACTCTTATCGTGATCGGTTGACGCAAGAAACGCATCGTCTCTCTCTCTTTTTTTTTACGATTTTTTCTCTCTTTATCCGCGACTTCGCGCATTAGTGCGCAGACTCGCGCGCGACGAATAAAAAAAGAGAGAGGAACGGTCGCGTCGTCAGTTCGATTGATGACGGTGGCGGCGATAGCGCGATAAAATTGCGCACTTTCGATATCCGCGCTCAACTGACGAATTGTGGAACGATACGACGACGACGGTATATAAATTTATTCGTTATTCGTGCGCACAACGAGTCGATATGTTTATTCTATTGGTGAATGATTCGGATATTCTCGGACTTAGTGTCGATCAGTTACAATATATTTCGAAAAAACTCTTACTGGACAAATATGATCGTTTCATCGACTCACTGTGGGAAAAATTACCCGTGCATTTGAAGAATGATCCTGATATGGAGCGTTGTCGTCTTTGCCGTAAACATTACAATCAACCGTGGCAACAAGATCACATCGATGGTCCGCCGCCGATGATTAAAAATTGCCACGCGTGCATAGAAGAAGATAAAACGACGATCGTATGAAATACGCGACGTACATCGGTGGTGGAGGTTTATAAATAATCTTCCATTCGAACTACATAAATTCTGGATATCAGGTTTTTGGGTCCAGGTACTCGTCTCGCGAAGCGCCCGCGCGCAGCGATCCGGGGATCAATCCTCTGGACGCGACTTGTCGTGAGCACGATATCGCTTATTCGCGAAGCGACGATCTGCCGATCGGCGTCGCGGATCGAACGCTCGGAGCGAGAGCATTCGAGCGTATCCGTGCCGGAGATTCGAGTCGGAGAAAGATTAGCGGCATCGGCCGTATGGGCGGCTATGAAAGCGAAGACGAAATTAGGAATGGATATGACTGGAACGCGGAAAAGTGGCGGCAAGAGGAAAACGAGTACGAGAAAGAGAACGAGGGGCCGGATTCTTCTTGCGGCGAAACGCGGCGCTTCTTACCGCTGTTACCCGCACTCGGGGCGTTAGGATCGTTGATCGGTGGAGCGGCTGGTGTGGCAAAAATGGTGAACGACGGCAAAGCGACGCGTCGACAATTGGAGGAGCTGCAACGGCACAATCGAGCGATGGAAGGTCGCGGTTTATATCTCGCGCCTTACAAGCGCGGTGGTGGAAGCGTTGCGAGAAGAAAACGCGTGATTAAGAAAAAAAAAACGCGCAAACATTGAATAACGGTTTTCAATCGGCGTCACGACGAACGAACAATTGAACCGCGCGGCCGTGCGCTCGTGTGCGTCACTTCAGAGGTGTATTTATACGTGACGCGCTGCCCCCGCGGATTCGTTACAACGAAAGCGGTATCGTGAATCTGGACGACATTTCTGGACCGGGTACGCATTGGGTGGCGTATGCCAAAAAGGGAAAAGAGGCGATCTACTTCGACGCTTTCGGCAATCTTCGACCGCCGCGAGAACTGGAACGTTATCTCGGATGTGATACGCGTATCGCGTATAATCGTGACTCTCAACAAACTTACGATCAGAGTGTTTGCGAACAATTGTGCTTGCGTTTTCTCCGACAAATCGATTGGAGGGTGGGAAAAAAATCTTTCGGTATCTAACGATAATAACGCGCGTTACTATGTCGCTGATTCTTATATTAACCGGAAGAAGCAGCGTTCTCACGGCGAACTACTTTCCGCCTTTAGATCTAAGTGATTACGAGCTCGGTTTAACTAATTTCGAAACCTACAATACAATACCGAATATGAATGCCTCGAATAATAAATTTTATTTCGACGATAACGACGAGATGATCTCGATTCCCGTAGGATCGTACGAGCTGCGCGACATAGCTGCGTATTTGAAAGCGGCAATTCTTCACAAACGACGGCGACGGCCGGACGAGAAATCTAAGAAGAAGGAAAACGACGGTGACGACGACGAATATCTGTATGATATCGAAAACGAGGAGAAAGAAAACGAGAAAGTCGACGGTGGCGATGGCGGTGGAAACGAGCGCATTCTCTCGTTACGCGGCAACGACAATATCATGAGAAGCGAGATCAAATGCGCGTATCGAGTTAATTTTGGCAAAACGAATAATATCGGCTCGTTATTAGGTTTTTCTCCGTCTCGCGTATTACAACCGAATAAATGGTACACATCCGATAAGCCTGTGAGCATTATCGCGGTTAACATGATTCGCGTTGAATGCAACTTGACGACGGCGCGTATGTAAATGGAAAATCCGCGCCATACTACGAATTCGCGCCAAACGTTCCACCGGGATATAAAGTGTCGGAGATTCCAACGCAGATCATTTATCTGCCGATTATCGCGCGACTCGTAACCGATATATCGTTACGCGTCGTCGATCAGAATGATCGATTGATCGATTTTCGCGGCGAGGAAATCACAATTCCGTCCCGTGCGGCGCAGACGATAGAACGAACACGAGCGAGTAAGATGTAGAAGGCGGAAAAGGAGGGAGAGAGAGAGAGAGAGAACATAACGATTCGCGCGATGCTCATCGTGAGTGAATTTAACGCTGCGAAGGTGCATCGCGGCATCGGCAACCATATTCGTATCGCACGTTCGGGGGAGAAGAATATTAGAGGATTATCCGCCACCAATATCGCTTTTCTACGATCTATGGGTTTCGTCGTACCGAAAATCGCGCGATAATTCGACATTATGCGCGATATTTTGAGCATCGGCGGAGAACCCATCTTTGACGATCGCATCGTGAAGATCGAGAGTCCCGTATAATCGGTACGCCAACACCACTTTCGGATACAGCGACGAGATACGAATACCTATTCAACAACAGGATCTGTATACGTTGCCGTGCGAGAGTTTTTCTATATTGAGGGCAGATTACTGACGAAAAATGTTCCATCGGATCAACAACCATCGGTATCAGGTAAATCGGAATTTCCCGCGGCAACCGGCATGGTTGGTGAACAATTGTGTCCCTTTATGTTCGAGGAAATACGTTATGGAACTCGACCGGGCGTGGAATTTGACCGTAATCGTAATGTCGGAATAACGAGTACGATTAAGAATTACGTGTCATTGACGAACGAACGAGGAATTTTCTTGAAAAAGCCGGATGGGATTTTTATAACGGGATCAAGCAGCATTGCAGCAACGGGTGATTTCAACTTCTGCGTTCCTCTCAACGCTATTAGGTTTTTACAAACTGTTATTAACGCGCGTCACGAATGGATTCTAATACGAGCGCGAAATGACCACAATTGCCTGATAGCGCACGAGGGAAACGAGCCGAGAGTGGAACTGACGAAGATACAATGGCGTATGCCGCACGTAGTGTTGAACGACATTAATAAATTATCGTTATTACGTACATTAGACAGCAGTCGATATCTAAGTATGCCCTTTCGTGGGATCTCTACAAATTTCTGTTGCAAAACACGACTAAACACTCGTGGGCCGTAAAAGCGGCCCACGCAACTCGAAAACCGCGTTACGTCATTTTCGCGTTACAAACGGAAGGAAAAACGTTCTATCGCAAGATGTTTCCAAATTTGACGCGTGCAATCTAACTAATGTAAAATTGTATCTTAATTCCGATTTCTATCCATACGACGATATGAATTTAGATTTCGATAAAAATAGAATCGCGATACTATACGATTGCGTATGCGCGATTTCGACGAGCGTATTACGGAAAACGACGGGACGATTCTAACTATAAATAAATTTTTACATTGCGGCCCGCTTGCAGTGATAGATTGTTCCCATCAAAACGAGGCGATTAAGAGCGCTACCGTGGACGTTCGTCTAGAATTCGACTGCAAAGAGAATGTTCCCTCCAATACCACGGCGTATTGTCTCATCATTCACGATCGTGTGGTGGAATATAATCCGCTAACTAATGTTGTGCGTAAGATTCTATAAAAACGACGCGTAAACGGTCGTCGAATTGAAAGAGAGAGAGGGAGAAATAATGATGTGGAAACGATGGAAAAAAAGAGGGATTCCAAAACCGCATTTCAGGAACGCGTTCGCATAGACATCAAGAGCACACTCGCTTGACAAACGCGAATAAACGTTGATCTCTCTCTCTCTTTCGATATACTATGGCAATGGCAACGGTTGCGAGTGATATCGCGATACCGATCTTCATCGATCTGCAAGGTTTTATCGTCGACGAAAAATTCGTGACAAAAGAAATGGCGATACTCGCGAACGGCAAAAATCTGACGCATCACGTCTTTCGCGCTCCGATGTCGGAATTTATTGACGAAGGTGAAAAATCCAAGCTTTTGGTTGACTTTGGATCATCACGGATTCCATTGGACCGATGGATACGTGGATTATAAATGCGTTAGACAAATTGTTCGCGACGCGATATATCACGCGTCGAAGGATCTTAATGCGGACACTACTGCGACAATTTACGTTAAAGGCCACGAAAAGAAGAAATGGTTGGCCGATATCGCGGGAGAAATTGCGGAGCAACGCGACATAAGAATCGAAAACATCGACGCTGATTACGAGGACATCGGACCTTTGGGAATGCTGACCGCGACGCACGCCTATCGTTGCACCCATCACACGAAAAATTGCGCTTTGGAAAACGTCTGTAAACTGTATAACTGGTGGCTGGAGAGACGCAGTCAATTACGCGATATGTAAATAGCGATATATATTTATACATGCGCAACATTTTTTATATCGGAAATTAATCTTTTAATACGTTATTCTTTTTTTACGTCAAAATAATCCGAATAATCTAATTAAAATATAATATTTACTAATTCGATGTATCGCGATTAATATCTAATGTATTATTTTTAAGGTTATAATTAATAAAAAAAATATTTATTTTCATGCAATCGTCAAATTAGATTAGC
Source organism: Camponotus fellah (assembly GCA_030586385.1). Taxonomy (NCBI): domain Eukaryota; kingdom Metazoa; phylum Arthropoda; class Insecta; order Hymenoptera; family Formicidae; genus Camponotus; species Camponotus fellah. The sequence continues at coordinate 3,617 of JAPIVC010000237.1, read as the reverse complement.
CCAATCGAGTTCGAAGAATATCGTATCTAATGTACAAATAAGTTTCCGCGGTTTTTTATAAAAAATTAGGAATTTATTGTGAAGGAACGGTACATTACGTTTTATTCAAAATATTTTCCATCACTTGCCACCACTTTTCTCCATCTTTCTGGCAGCATTCATGCCAGATACCACGTCGGAAAAACTCTTCATCTTTTGACTATCCACAATCTACCCCATTTTTTGGTATCTTCATATGATGTAAAAGCGCTACTCAGACAGACCATGTGACCGGAACAGGTGATAATCAGGGGCTAAGTCTGGTGAATATGGGGGGTAAAACTTCCCACTTGGTTTCCAAGTAAGTTTTTCCGCCGACCCCAAGATGTGGACGAGCATTATCGTGTAGGAGAATAATTTTGTCGTGTCTGGAGTAGTAATGGGTGCGTTTTTCCTTGAGTGCCCGACTCAATCTTATTAATTGTGTTCGGTAGGGAGCCTCCAGTAATGGTTTCGTTCGGTTTGAGCAACTCATAATGCACGACACCAAGCTGATCCCACCAAATACACAGCATGAGTTTTTTTCCATGAATATTCGGCTTAGCTGTCGATGTTGATGGTTCGGGGCTTTTTCCTTCTTTGGGGGGTTATCCAGGTGATCATGATTTTTTTTCACCAGTGACTATACGATGCAAAAACTTTTTTTTTGCCTGGCAAGCAGCATTTCGCTCATGCATAATCGGCGTTCAACATCTCTCGGCTTTAGTTCATATGGAACCCAATTTCCTTGTTTTTGAATCATTCCCGGATTTTAAACGATGTGAAATTGCTTGTTGAGTCACTTGTAATGTAAGTGCAAGTTCTTTTTGGTTTGGGATGAATCTTCCTCCAATAATACTGCCAATTCCATGTCTTCGTACACTTTCGGCCTTCCATTGCGTTCTTTTGTCCTCCACGTCAAACTCACCGTTCTTAAATTTTTGAAACCACTCCTTTCTCTCACTTAAAGCAGCCTCACCATATGCTTCTAGAAGCAATCGGTGCGCCTCGGAATTTTTTAAATTAAAGAAGTAAATCAAAAGTTCCCGCAAATGACGCTTATTCGGCACAAACTTGACATTTTCGCAGGAAAAAATTACGTGATGCTGATACGGAATCACTAATACTTCAAGGTTATGGTGTTGCCAGATGACGAAACTTGGGATATTACGTTTTCCATCTGGACAATTTGAACATGACCTTTTGGTGGTGCTATCTTTTGTCAAACCGCGGAAACTTATTTGTACACCTAATATTATTTTTTAAGGAAACCTAATATTATTTGTACACCTAATATTATTTTTAAGGTTATAATTAATAAAAAAAATATTTATTTTCATGCAATCGTCAAATTAGATTAGCCCAATCGAGTTCGAAGAATATCGCAGAACTTACGTAGGATCGTTTTATTTTACTCATTCATTATATCTAAGTGTATTATCTCTAAGTCGAGTATATATGTATTATCTCTAGGTCGAGTATATATGTATCGCGATTAAATATTTCGCATTATCGCGCGCACCCCATATACTCATCTAATATATTATCCTTAATTCGTTTATACGTATTTCGACTTTCTCCAATAAAAATAATGTACAATTAAACACGATTCTCTCGCACGTCGCCCTTCTCTCTCTTTCCCCCTCATTCTCTCTCTCTTTTTTTTTCGATACATCGACTCTCCATCGGGGCTTTCGCGAATTCGAGAGACTCGCTTTCGTGCGCGCGTGTCTCCGCGAGAACCGCTGACCGCGCTGTTTCGCGCTCTATTCGCGCTTCCATTCGTCACCGCTACGTCGCCGACCGATAACGATATCGCGGAAGCGTTTCGTTATCTAAGTTACGGCTATCTGGAGAACGATGAAAATCAACAATCGTTGGACAACGCGACCTTTCTGAGCGAGATTGACATTATTTCAAGAGTACTACGGTCTACCTGGAAATGGATTCTAAACGTTGGAAACAATTGCGTGATGCGCAGACCCGATGCGGCGTCGCGGACATTCACAGTCACAGCTCATTAACGCGAAAGTGGCCGAAGACGCATCTCACGTGGAATTTCAGACTAGCAAATAGAGAAACTCTACGCACGACTCAAATGGCGTTCACTCTATGATCCGAGCATTCTTCGCTAACGTTCTCGCGCAACACGTCACAACCCGATATATTGATATCGTATCAATCGGGCATACACGCGTACGAAAGCGATAAGAATGGAGACGAGTGCCCGTCGCCGTTCACGGGGGCGGCCGTCGCTCACGCATTCTTTCCAACGGGAACGATCGATCACGTGACTGAGGTGCACGTCGACGAATCCGAACCGGGCACATCGCGATATTGAAACCTCCATCGGATAGATTATATCTCCTTCAGACGCTAACGCACGAAATCGGTCACACTCTAGGTCTGATTCACAGTCGAGAGAAGATTCGGTCATGCACCTTATCGCCTACGGGAGACAATTTCCACTCCGATTGAGTATAGAGGATATCATAGGTATACGAAATCTTTACGGATCGTGGAAAACTTCGACCCCGTCAATTATCATTGCCACTCCAGCAGCAACTACAACTACAGTAGCACCGACAACTACAGTAGCACCGACAACTACAGTAACGTCGACGACCGTGAAGACGACAACAACGGCTCCTACTAATTGCTTGATCTATGCGCTTTAAAGCGCATAGACGGGGCATTGATTATGAATTATCGCTTATACGTCGCGCGTAAACGCGACGCATGGTCCGATCGACACAGAGAAAAACCGCTATGGCTCGCCCTTTTCATTCGCCGACTATTTTAAATTTGTCCCTCGCGATCTCGCGCGTATATCGGCCGTGTATCAGAAACCCTCGGGAGACATCGTCATATTCGCGAACGGCTCCGTTTATCTCGCCGATTCAAATTTTCAACTCAAGATAGGATGGCCGAGATCCGTCGAATACATCGGATTTCCCCGCGCGGGGTAAAAAAAACGCCGCGATAAACACGCACACGGGGCGCAGTTACGATATATAACGATGATAAAGTGGCCGAGATGAACGATTGCGCGAGTAGGTATACAGGGCCGGTTCTAACTCAGGTCCTCTCAGGGGAGGTGAGGCGCGAGGGGATCTCAGCGGCGCGGGGGAATGACGTCACGCGGGACGGAGGGGATTTCGGTGGTGGGAGATGCTTGGGGATGGTGTACGAATATTTTTTCCTGTATTTATTGCTTTATTAGTGATCCCTTTTCTTAATAACAAAAAGAAAAAAATACAAATTATAACATTTTTATTTCAAAGCGATATAATAACGAAATTTTGGGGAAAATTCTTAGTGTACGAATATTTTTTACTTGTATTTATTGCTTTTATTAGTGATCCCTTTTCTTAATAACAAAAAAAGAAAATACAAATTATAACATTTTTTTTTCAAAGCGATATAATAACGAAATTTTTGGGAAATTCTTAGTGTACGAATATTTTGTACACCTGTACTTATTGTTTGATCTCTTTCTTAATTAAAAAAAAGAAAAAAAACATAAATTATAACATTTTTTTTTTCAAAGCGATATAAATAACGAAATTTTGGAAAAATTTTTAGTGTACGAATATTTT
>JAPIVC010000227.1:287500-347022 GCA_030586385.1 Camponotus fellah | reverse complement strand
TATGTGTGTGTGTGTATATATATATATATATATATATATATATATATAAACACAGGATGTTTGATGGCTTTTCCGCGAGTGTGAAAGGTATAGTTGTATATATATATATATATATACAGCTAATCTACTTTCACTGTATATATATATATATATATATATATATATATATATATACAGGGTGAGTCATTTTAATGTCCCACCCCAAATATTTCTTTTCCTATGGCTTTGACAAGAAAATATTTCAGACAAAAGTTGTATGGTTTCAAGGGGGCTATAAGATGGTACCATTGGTTTGACATTGAAGAGTCATTTGAAGGTCACGTGAAGGTTATTTCAATTTTTTTAAATGGAATATATTTTTGCACATTGTTGTAGCTCATGTCGAGAGTTTTCCAAAACACTATAATTATGTTAGTTTTCATTAAGTACTTTCCAAGTTATGAGACTTGAAGTCATTCCTTAATTTTACATAAATCATAAAATAGCTTGCAAAATATTCAATTTTCGATTATCTTACCTTATAATGACGCCACTCAATGTCAAATGGATATTAGAGTTAAATACATCTTTTTAATCCTTACAACTTTTGTCTAAAGCATTTTGTTCTAAAATGCATTCTAAACGAAATATTCGACTGTATCCAGACTTCTGGTCCAATTTTTATATATATATATATATATATATATATATATATATAAAATTGAGTGAAGCCAATATCTAGAAAGAAAACGAGAATGAAGGCTCTTTCCGTCCACAGAAATATCTCCTCAGGTAGGGGCGATAGTGAAAAATGCCTCAGACATTGGAAAGTCGTTTGAAAGTCATTTTTTTAAATGGATCCTTCTATTTTTTATTGCATATTCTTACTATACTTTTATGTACAAAATAATGAGAGGAATCAATTGGTGTTTAAAGAAAAAATATAGAAGTTTTTAAAAAAATATATGAGAGGAATCAATTGGTGTTTAAAGAAAAAATATAGAAGTTTTTAAAAATATATATATAATTGTTAATTGCAAATTATATATTTTTTCTTATAAAGTAAAATATTTATTTTTTTTATCTTACCTTGATATTTTTATATACAGAATAATGAGAGGAATAAAAAAATATGAGTTTAATCCAGTTTAGAAAAATTATAAATTTACGTGTAGCTACATATTTCTTTTTTAAACAATTATTAATTATGTGTTTTCTTTACACCAATTAATTTCTCTCATTATTTTGTGTATAAAAATATTGAAATAAGATAATCGAAAAACTGGATGAATGTTCACATGTTTTTAGCATCTACATCTGAGGTCAAGGTCAAACTAATATTTCTATGTTTTTTCTCATCTAACAAATCTTACAACTTTGATTTTTTTTAAATGTATTGTTTTGGAGGTATTACATATTGTTTAAAATAGGATAGTTTAAAATAGGATCTACATAATATTATTGCAAAAAATTGTTAATGTTTAGAACTACTAATGGTGTTGTGATTATAAATATTTGAAACTAATATATTCATTCCAACAAAATCAGAAATATATTATTGACATACATTTACTGATAAAACACAATTTAAAATAGCGAAAAAAGAAAACTAGAGAAATACAGAAGAAAATGTGACTTAATTCTACATTAAGGTTTTGCTCCAATAATATTTGTTTTAAGATACCTTATTTTATAAATATATATAGCCATTTATCGAAAATTAAATTGAAATTTAGACTGACCCAATATGTATATAAAACTAAAATAATATTTTAAGATTAATATTTTGAAATTAATATTTGAACGGAAATAATATTTTGAAATTATATGTAAATAGAAATTCATATATGTATTCTTTTTGTGTAAAGTATGCCTCAAAATAAATAAATTGTCTTACAGACACGATTGTAGACAAGATAAGCAGCGGTGGACTCAAGACCAACAATGTAGATCTCGATGATGATGAAGATGGTGATATTGATTCTGCTCAGGATCTTGAAGGTTCGGCTGATCAACCTTTAGATTTTTAGATTTCCTAATACATTTCCCAGGGAGCGACAACAAGTAATAGAAGTATAGCATCTTAACCGATAAAAGCAAAAATCAATCATACTATTAAAGAAAAGATACGCGAATTCAGTTCATGTCGTCCATTATCCTATGAATAACCATTGTAATCGGAATGTTCTCCATATCATCATCGGCCGTCTGTCAATCCTATGGAAATTCATGCGTGATAAATGAAATGAGCCTAAGTGAATTCTGAGAACAACGAAAAACACGACGATCATTAATTATGAGAAAGACGGATTTGAAGCAAGTCGCATTGAACAGACAGCGATCATTATTGAATTGTAATGATTTCAATTCTACTTCATTCTAGTTAGAAAATTTCAACGTCATTCACGTTAATGTAGCAAATGTCTTACCTGTCGCAATAATAAATAATCGCGCATTTTGTAAACGACATTTGAAAAATACAAGTGTATGCAAGTCATAGACTTTATATACATGGGGCAAGAGAGAGAAAGAGAGAGAGAGAGATATAAGAAAGAAAGAAACAAGAAAAGAAAAGAAAGAAAAGAGGAAATAAATTAATAGAAGGATGAAGAGAAGGATGAAGAATAAGGGTTAGATTAGATTAAGTTAAGTTAAGATTAGGAAAAGTAAGAGAAGATACTTCTTATTTTTTCTTTTACCAACGAAAGCTTATGCTAGAAATATCCTATTAAAATTGGCCGACAATTTCACATATATCGTATTGTCAATGTTTATTGCTATACAGTGCGTGTCAACGATTCTATCCTAGGCGAGGCAAGGGGAGTGTAGAAGTAGCCAATCAGTCAACAGTGTGGCAGTGGCTGATTGGCCAGTTCTACGCTCCTCTTGCTCCAAGTAGGACAAGATCGTTGACGTGTACTGTACAATCACGCATTGCGCTCACATTTGCAGAATAATCTTATTTCAATGATAAGATATTAATTTTTACTCAAGTCGGTTACACAATACAAGTATACACAATAGTGAATTTTCACTAAACTATTCACACTTTTGATGTAGTTCCAAATCATATCGTTTTCATTTTGAAAATAATACAAAGCTTAAATTTGTTTTCAATAAATTGTAAAATTAGTTTATTATAATGAGAGTTATATTATAATGCGATAGGTGCAGCTATATATTTTTAGTCAGATGCATGTTAGAAACTTAGTCTGAAAACATTAAAATGTCAGTGCTGTGTACAGATTTTTATGTTAGATTAAAGACTACTGCGCACAGAACGCGATAACGCGTTCCGCGCGGCGGAAACTGACGCGATAGCAAAAATTGAATTGAGTTCAATTTTGATGCGCGGATGTTATGTATCTGCTGATTGGCTATCGCATCAGCTTCCCCCGCGCGGAATGCGTTGCCGTGTCCTATGTGCAGTAGCCCTAAGTGATGTTAAAAGTAATGCAACTATTTTAAAGTGAACAGAATATATAGCTATATTAAACTATATATATTAATGTTATACCTACTTATAAACTTATCAGATAGCACAAAACATCCTCAGAATCATTCTAAATATGTCCAGGATGATTCAAGACATTTGAGTAGAACATTTTAAAATATCATTATAAATATATTTTATGAAAATATTTAATACGCAGACATATTTACTTTCTGTTATATATTTGGTAGGATATTTAATATATAATTTAGAAATTTTACATTATAATAAAGTATAAATGTGTATATATATCTCATAAATGCTCATTGAATAATTACTATGTCTGTGGAATATCTATTCTATTATATATTGAATGTTCTTTAGATTTCCAGAGGATATCTATATATGTTATTTGAGAACTAATTCGTACTATAATCAAAAGATTGATATATACATCATTTTTCATTTATACTATCATTTTTCTTACAAAATCTTTTCGAGACTTTAATATATTTATCTCATTATATTTAATTGATAGATTTTGTACTTTTCAGAAAATTGTTTATTAATTTTTTATGTAAGAATTTTTAATCAACTGAGTAATTCTCATATTTGTGTAATAATCTTTAATAGACATTTTTGCGATTTGTATTTCTGCAAAAATTGGATAATCTTATTATATATGTCCCTTTGCTGCTACAGGATATAATCAAACCTAATCTAACTAATTCATATTCAATTTTTCACTATAAAATTTAATATACAACTTTATAAAGGACGAGATTACTTGACATAAATCCAAAGTATATCTCCTTTTTATCTCAATTAAATTTCTAACATAATCCCAATAAAAGATTCAGCATATTAAACTTTATTATTTAAAATTAAATTAGTTTATTAGAAATTTTTTTTAAATTGGCAAAAAAGATATATACTTTTTCTTATATTAGTATTTGTACTTAGTAAACTATATCTATGATAAAAAATTGAATACGAATTAGTTAAGTTTGGTATCACTATGTAGCGGCAAATGAAAGAGGAACATATCTATAATAATATTATATACATATAAACGTCTAATAGTTATCTTTCCAATCTGTTATATTTAACTTAAAATGAATTTACTTTACTTTAGCTTACACAAGATGGATAATTTTCATTTCGACATATATTATAGAGGATATGTGCATAAATAATACATCACCAATAATATAGTTTAAATTTTGTGTTTCTCTGTTTTCTCTTGGATTCCAATATATAATTTTGAAATTTTATATTTATTTCTTCATCTTTTCCTATTCGTGTGTTTACATTTTTTGTTTACATTTATTTTCCAAGTATATCTTTTGTTTATATTTAGATCACCTTTTTAAATAATCTTTAGAAGATCTTAGCCGTGGAAAAATTTTACAAAAAAATTTAATGAATAAAATATAATTTTCGATACCATATATGTTTAAGAAGAAATATATTTAATAAAATATATGTTCGTAACTTTTAAAAAATATATGTATGTAACTTCGCTTTGTTTTATAAAGTCTAGTAGACGCTATTAATGCCTTAACATATGAAATTGGTCACATTCGGAGCTAGTAATAACTAAACGCATATCATCAAGCTATTCATGAATCATGATTGTTAATTTCGAAAAAGAACCGACAACATTATTTTGGAATTGTCTCCACACACATCTGTTTAACAATTTCAAATGCAATTATAATAGATTGTAAGTATAATTTCAAAACAAATATTGTCGGTTTCTTTTTCTAACTAACAGTTATGATGCATGAATAGCTTGATGAGATGCGTTTAATTATTACTAGCCCCGAATGTGACCAATTTCATATGTTAAGGCGCCTACTGTACATATGTGGACACCTCTATAGGTGTCCCCACCTTGCCTAGGGGAGGGCTCCACTTCCGGAAGATATAACATGATCCAATCTATGATGTTATGGGATATATCTCGCATAGAGAGTTGCAGAAGATCCCTCACAAAGCTTATGGAAAAGTGATTTCAGTGAAATTGTTTAAAAGTTAAATATGTTTTAGTTTATAATTTCCTCAAAAATTTCAATGATTACGAAAATTTCAAAAATAGGCAAATTTTTTGTTACAAATGTTCGAAACAGACAATATTAAATTACACTAGATATGTGTTGACTAGTTCGACATATGGATAGAAATATGCATGTATGTTAATGTATTCGCATATATATATATATATATATATATATATATATATATGAATACATGCGTGTGTATATGTGTATGTGTCACAACAGAAATAAAGACTTCATAGTTTGTCTCTTCCGTAGTATTTATTGACTCCAAACTTTTCTAGCTTTGTATTACTTGATAATATAAGAGATAGAAACAATCCAGAAGATGAGAAGTCATTGAGTAACGCTCTAAAAGAAGAACAACAGCATAGTAATACATGTGAATCTAATATTGTCCGTCTCGAACGCCTGTAATAAAAAAATCTGTCCGTTTTTGAAGTTCAAAAGGTGCCTTTAATTAGGACCTTTAATCAAGAGATTATAAATTAAAACATCAACTTTTAGGCAATTTCACTGACGCCACTTTTTCATAAGATTTATCCTTAATCTATGTGAAACAAGATATATCCCATATCTCGGACACGAAATGGTTAATCTTTGGGTAGGAGTGCAGGAAAAGGAGCGAAACTCCTCCCGCGCCTAAGTGTTTACTTAAAGAGTAAATGTAAACAAAAAAATATATATATACACACACACATAGGATATAACGAAAATATGATAAAAGTATGAAATTTTAAAATTACATACTTCAACCAAGACAAAGTACTGCAAAATTTAAACGGTATTACTTAGAAATATTATCTACAATACATGTCGAAATGAAAATTATGTGTAATTTAAAGTAAACATTTATCAGAAATTTTAGCCGTCATTCGTTACAAAGATTTACCCTTTGCTCTCCATTTCTGCTAGATATCCCTTTAGAGAAGATATCTGAGTGTAAAAAGTTAATAAAAGAAGTTTTGATAAATATTTACATGTAATCAGATCTTGCAAATGTCAATAACCATGACATATGTAACAGAAATCATCTTTCTGAGTAACTCTCAAAAGATTTTAACCATCACATTGTTTAAGAAAAAGTTATGAACCATAAAAGGTGTTATATATCACACGTAATTTTTGAATACCATATACATAGATTAGGTTGTCTTATAAAATACATGCATAAATGCAATGGGTTCCACGCATGCATGAGTACTCTCTCTTATGGGAAGCTTTCGAGGAGATATCTAATTCAACCTATGTCTGAGCTGAAATATACCTTGCGTATAGAAAATTACAAAACCATAAGGAACTATAGAATAGATCTGATCTATAGAATGTTTTGCATTGGTATTATAAGCTATAATTATACCAAAAAATTTAATGTTAAAAAATTCATCAGTATGTTTATCGGATGAAAAATTCATCGTTCCATGATTCCAAATTTGGATTTGTAACTTTTTATACAAAACAAGATATATCTCCTCACACTTCAAAAACAAATTGAGTTAAATTAAGTTTTGCGAAATAGAGCCTTTCCTAGAGGGACAGAAATCACTGTGTCCACGTATGTACTTGGTAAAATAGTTAGACCTATAAAAAGTTAGGCGGTTGCAGCAATGTTATTTTAACTTTAAGCGAAACTTAAATATATGTATATCTTTATCTTTTTTTTTAAATAAATAAAGACAGATATATATTTAAGTTTTGCTTAAATTTAAAATAATGTTGGTGCAACCTTAGTTAGAGCCTCAGACCTCTATGTTATCAAAGACATACATTTTGACAACATACTCAAGAAGAAAAATTATTGTAATTTTCTATGCGAAGTAAAGTATATCTCACACCTCATATGGGTTAAGTTAGGGTCAAGTTATATCTTTTCGAAATGGAATCCTCGTAGGAAGGCGAAACTGTCCATGTATGTACATTTCACTTTAACTCTTGCAGAGTGCATTTCGCTTTATCTTGCAAATTACATGCATGGACGCGATGGGTTTCTCCTCTCTGGAGTATCTTCACTTCCGAAAGATATAATCTAACCCAAACCTATTTCTAATTCGCAACTAAAATTTGGTTTAAATTAGAAATAGATTTGGATTAGGTTATATTCCGGAAGGTGAAGCCCTGGAAAGAAAGCGGAATCCATTATTTTTACGCACGTATTTTGCAATCCTTTTTTTTGTTCAAAAAGAAACAAAATACATTACGTACCCGACGCATTCGACATGTCAGAGGTGGGGGACTTCTCGGCACAGCTTAATGACGTTTCCCGGAAGTGCAATGCCACTCACTAAAACTCCCCTTGTCCGCCATTAATCCATTTTAACTGGATTCTGAAAATCGCTATTGCAACACTTTCAAGATGTCGCAGTCTGAATACGTCCATTAGGCATCCTTCTTAATATGGGAGGCGAAACGTTCGCAGATTGCTCATTTTCATTTGCGGACAAAATGCTCCCTCTCTCCTCTTCCTATGAAGGCTGTCCCACTCGAGGGAAAGATGGAGTCGTTCTCCGTCAGTTTCAGCCCATGATATTCGGGAGAATAATTTCCCAAATAAGCCTGTCCCGACCCTATGTTAGGGTCTATTCACTGCTATTTGGTACAATGGGAATTTTAATATATACTAGAGGGATTTTGGGGGATGTGGTCACTCTACGGCGTTATGTTCGTCGGTGCATACGGAAGGCCAGTCGGAAGCCAGCATGCACGCGAACATCTCCACCGGCACTTATTTGGTCAGCAAGCGACCTTTCAGGGATCCTCCATGGCAATCAGCATCGCATCTATCGAGTGAGATACCAACATTGCTCTGAAGTTGCATATCACTGTGTTAAAAAGCAGTATTAGGTGTGAGATCTGGATAGCTCAGTGGTCTAAAGCAGTTGCCCGGAAAACGAAAGACTCGGGTTCGATTCCCGATTTAGCCATTTGCATCTCACATATTTTTCTAGCCTGCGAATATTGTTTCTTAGCAATTATTCGTTAGGCTGAAAAATGTGCGAATGCTCTCTCCACAGGATATGCGTTAATGACGTTGCCGCGGATGGATTCTGTCCCTCGTTGATCAAATGGGCATAAAGATACGTCCGATCTCCTCCCACATCCCTACCTTTCTCAGCCCAATTTTTTGAATAATCCCCCAGATCGATCCCAACTTTTTCTTAAAAGACGGGGGGGAAGAGGCGGCATCCCAAAGCCGAAACGGATGCTCCCTTCTTTTCCACAACTTTCACTTTCTGTCGGGGCTCGAATATCTCGGTGAGAGGTGAGTGAGCGGTCTTGATCCTTTACAGAGAATCGTATAGTGCTCCCAGTTCTCGTCAGTGAATCTTTTTTCAGAATGGAGGAAGGATCCACATCTCCGAGGTGAACTCCCGCAGATCTTATTGAGGCGAAGGATTTAAAAGCACTCTATTCCGGAGCACTCTACTCCTTTTGAGCGAAGAGATCGGAAAGATCCTGATTTGGATCCTTCTTTGCTTTGCCACCAGTCTTCGTCGGACGCCACGCTCCCTTACGGAGTACGCACATTGAAACACCTATAGTACGATGTAACTCGAGGGTTACACGTAACGGCCACCGGAGCTGCGTAGTCAAGGGACTAACTCTTATCGTCGGGCACTTATTACACCACTCTTTCTCTTCCGCCAGTTTTTTGGCAAATGCTGCCGACAGTCATGGATCCAAACTTTTTGGATCTAATCTCTTCAGGGATAAAGCAGTTATCAATCCTTCGAAGGTACATATTCGCGTACTTCGAAGGTGATCTGCATCCCTTGATCTTTCACGAGCCGACGTATCTCTAGTATACTCATCTCTGGGCCATCACTGGATTCAGCATTCCAACGAGAGACCTCAAGCGCAACCCTGAGATCTCAAAAACTGAGTCACACTCAGTTCGCTTGAGTTTAAGTACTTCGATCAATGTTATCTTTCGGAAGAAAATTAATTAAGACCGAGGGGAATGGTAGGATTTTGGATATCTTTTATCATGGATCAGCAAACAATCAGCAAAACTTTTATCTGCCTATCCACAATTCGGCTCTCTTCTTCTTCTTTTTTCCTCTTCTTATTCTTCTTCCCTTCTTCTCTAATATTAAGGCAAGAAGAGAGACGGGAAAGAGTATCTTTAAAACTCGGCTTAGGTTCACTCTTCCATTTCTTCTTCTCCCATCGCCCATTTCTCCTCAAATCTATTTGGAAGAAGAACCTGGAAATGGCAGTTTCAGAAGCCAAAGAAGAGACGGGAAGAGTAAGGAAATTCTACTTTACCTCTCCTACGCTTCGTGAGTTCTCTCTCTCGGGAGACTCAGAGCTGTCAAAGTCGAATTGATCTTAGCGATTTCGTCCCCGAGCAACTCCTTCCCTTCAGATGCTCTAATAAATCCGCTATCTTCCCGATTTCCAGTAAACAGGCGGAACAGAAGGTGAAGGAGGAAGACTCGTCCTCTCGAGGCGCTCATAAGATGGTCCTTCTCTGGGAGAACAAGTCTTCCATCTCGATTTTCATCTGGAACTCACCACTTGGAGCAAGGTTACCAAATAAAGGCATGATGTCTTGAGAGAGAGCAGGCACTTTCTCTTGCCCATCTACAAGCCATGAGTATCCTTTCCTCTTCTTTTTCTTTCTCTTCTTACTTCTTTTCCTCCTTTCTCTATCCTGGCATCCTGCAACTCCATTTGGAAAACGCAGATTTAATTCTACGTCTCTTTTTCTCTTTTTTTTTATCAAGGTCTCAGGAGCTTCTCAAGCTAGTGAATTTTAATCAGCGAAAGAGATTGACCATTCTTAAACAAGGTTTGCGCGATACTCGAGTTGGCATGTCACTACGACGAATTCTCGCAACACTTTTTGATGTGTGCCCTTCAAATACAGAGCTCTTTCGACCATATTGTCTACTTGGGATATTGTAGCTTCTACTATATCTATCGAATAGAAAACAGAATAATACTCCAAGTCTCAGAAGGATTCTGCGGGGGGATCTCCCTTCCTGAAGTCCCCTAGAGTATTCCGGCCAGAAACTAACTGATAAAGACTGCCCAGCCTGGATTGTCTTTATCGAGATTTTCCTTCCTCTATGTATGCTTTTAGATCCATATCAAAGGGCATGAGAGCTTACTCTTACCACAAAGTGATGCAACAGAGGTGGAATAGCAAGACAACTCATGTATATGTCCAAAAATTACGTGATTTATGAAATTTTTTGGTTCATAACTTTCTTAACAACAAGGGATAATTAAAATCTTTTTCGTCATTCAGAAAGGTGATTCTATAACATATGTTAAAGTCATTTGCATATTTACGGATCTTAACTATGTGAATAGAACTTACTGAAGTTTTATATAAATGTGACTTAATTCTTTGAAATAATTGAAATATTTGGAGTTCTAATATGTTTATATTATGCTCATTAAAGAATACAACTCCTAACCTTGTTTATTTATATTTTATAATATTTAGTATACTTATATATTATTTATTTATAATATTTAGTATACTTGTTATAATATTTAGTATTTATAATATTTAGTATACTTGTTTGTATTTTTAATATAAAGAAAGAGAGAGGAAACCTTATCATAAAATTAACATATTATAAGTAACGTTAAATCTTTATTATAAAATGAACACGTGAGCAAAGGGGAGACTTCATTCCATCTCGTAAAGGATTAACGTAACTCAAATCTAATTGATCTTTTGATTTAAAAATGAGAAATAATTTAATTCAAATTAGGTTAATTTTTTTCGAGAGGGACCGTCCATGCATTAACGTTATTTATCGAATTTTTGTACATTTTTAAATAGATATATCTACTCATACGGAACATGACATCCATTGGAGGTCCATATAACCTCCATGCACCTCTATCTTCACGGTGGATGTTCAATGGATCTCTAATAGAAATTCATATTATCTCCACGGTCATTTGAATCCATCATAGATGTTCATTAGACGTCGGTTATATGATCGATATATCGGATGTATGATAGATATGTACACACTAACCTAAAGATATGTACACATATAAATATGTACATATAGATTAACATATAGATTAACATATAGATATGTACACATAAGTTAACATAATATGTTAACATAAAGTAAAAATGTAATTTCTAAGTATTATTTAAAATTTTCACTTAGTATTTGAGAATATATTGAAAATTTATAGTAATCTATATTTTATTTTTAACATTTTAAAAATTTTTCACACAAAATTTAAATTTTTATTAATAACTTTAAATAAAAATTTAAATAAAATTTATAAGACTTTATAATTAACAAAATTTTAATACTAAAAAGATTTTCTTTGATGATAAAATTTTTTTACATAATTTATAATATATGTTAATTATTATATTAAAAAATAGAAAACCTTTAATTTTTTAATTAAAACTAAAGATAGCTAAATTTATTATACATAATTGTATTTCGTAAAATTACCGTAGCTCTTGTTAATATAACAAATTAAATTATTTAAAAAAAATAACTAAAATACATTAAACAATTTTGATGTAAACAAATTATGTTTTTTATTAATTATTTTTTCTAATATTTATAAATATCATTTTTTGTTACTTTATCTTATATCTCACTAATAATTATAGTCAGTGGTAGTAAAATTTCACTCTAAAATCAGTAATCGCGCTGGTTCGTTCGTTTACCGCTATGGTGCGCTCTTTTTCTTGTACTTGAGTTTTAGTCATGAGAATTATATAAAGCTTGCAAAAGGTGACAGATAAAATTAAAAGTTTTACTTCGATCTAATTTCTGATGCAGTTTCAATAGAGAAACTTCAGATATTAAATCGATATAAGTCGGATAAGTAAATGTCTGGCCAATAAACGAAAATGCTCCATTCATTATCTGTTTAAAATGCATGTTTAATACGCACCTAAATATAAATAAAATTTTTAATTTTATACGAAATAAATAAATTATAATAAATTATAATCTAATATTATTGATTAAAATAGTCAATACTAATATTTTTAGTGAAATATTAAGTATTACAGAGTGTGTATGAATGCATTATTTTATTTAATTTCATGAGAAAGCAAACATTTAACGAATAAAAGAAGAAAATGTATTTTTATTTTAAACGGCTTTTAAACGCTTTTTTGTATCAGAAAAAACGTATCTCTTAACGCTTTTTAAGTAAACATTTTAACCAATCAGAAATGTTCTCAAGAGTCAGTTATAAATGTTTTAAAAAAATTTGATATTTGTGAAACGTTTAAACGAATATGTGCTATCTGGAGCTCTAATTAATGTCTATATGATATCCATATGACATTTAGAAATGAATTTTTATAACCTCTATGTGACGTCTATGTGGCATCTATAAATACGTCTAATGGATGTCGAATGGAAGTAAGAAATGCAGATCTCTATTAAACGTAGGAGGTTACATGGACGTCTAATAAAGAATCTGAATCTCCATGATGGACGTCTAATGGATCATGAAACATTCATTAGAAGTTTTTGTTCCGTGTGGGTATATATACCAGTTACTGCCTTTAATTGCACCTAACTTTGTAAACGAGCGACGGTAAAACTTTTTGCAAGTTAGAATGATGTTTTCCACAATATGTGTCAAAGTTATTGAAATCAATGAAATTGCTCCTAATGGATTATCAGTTATTTTATAATACATTTATCAACAATAATAATACATAAAAATATAGTTTGAGTCAAAAATTAGATTTAACTTGATAGAATAAATAAAAAATACTTAACTTAAATTTCTAAAAAAAGTAACAAAAAATTAAATATATTTGTCAACAAAATTATTGCATAGGTAATTTCATGCCAAATTTTCGCATAATTTCAAATAAATATAACCCCTATTTGAAAAAAATTTTTTTCATTCTTAAGCTTAAAGCCTTTATTTTAAAAATCATTTGTCAGATTTAGAAGTTATCCTGTCCCCTTCTCGTCATCTCCTAAAAATAAGGATGTGTTTCCAAAAAATTGCATAATTGACGCATTCCACGAGATGGAATAAATTTTTTTTCGCAAATTTTATGATTGTTATCATAAAATATGGATTTTTATGTGTGAATTAAAAAAAATAAAGTTTGTACGATTTTTTTTCATGGAATTACGACACATTAAAGTTATCTACATATATTTTTTTGTTCATTTACCGCCAACATTAGCATTACCTGATGCGCATCATAAGGAGATTGCTAGTCGGATTTGGAGCAAATCATGTGTGTGTATGTGTGTGTGTGTGTGTGTGTGTGTGTGTGTGTGTGTGTGTGTGTGTGTGTGTGTGTGTGTGTGTGTGTTTGTAGGTGTTGTGTGTGGGGGGGGGGAATATGGAAATGATCACAGCGCTAAATCAAATATAAGAGCCTGCAATAATATGAGCATGAGCGTTGGCAAGAAATTATGGCGAAGACAAGGCGGCAATACACAGTTTTAAGGCTCCTGAATAGTCACCGCAGTCATATTGAAATCGTGACGTCAGAAGCGAGAAATAACGCTGAGAATTCTTGTGTTCCATTTTTAAATAAAAAGATATTTTGAAAAAATAACGTTACAGATTGCTTTAGCACACTTGTAAAACATTCTGAAAACTAACTCCGAAACTTTTTCTCTTGACCGTTAATAAACTGCCTTAAAATGAGTATCAAAGTAAGCGAGAAAAAAATGCATAGTTTGAGACAACTGTTGAGAAGAGTGGGAAATGTTTTTTTATACTATATATTTCTTGCTAAACTTAGTTTTCGGAACATTTTATGGGTTTCACTAATAGTAAATTATAATGAAATGACAATAGTAAATAATAATAGTAGTAAATAATAATGAAATGACATGCAAGAATTCTTAGTCGTGTCATTTAGGCTGTCAAAATGTCACTTTTAACCTCTTATAATTTGTCATTTTGCAGTGTGAGGCGCTGCATGGAAAATTCTGATATGTGGTCATTTGTTATTGATTTTTTCATGTCAGATGATATTAATTTTTATGCATAGCTGACTTTATTTTATTTTATAATAATAATAGAGTAATTTCTACAAATATTTCTTTGATTAAAAAAAAATGTATCTCATCTTTTAAATAAGTAAAAATATTAGGTTTTATAATTCTGTTTAAAAATGAAAAAAATGAAAAATAAAATTAAAAATGTTTTCTGTATATTATTTATAATTTATTAATTACATATAAATTTTAAGATTTTTTTGTTGTTTCTTATATATATGTTTATTATGTACATTATAATCACTATAATGTACGATGTACATAATAAACATCTATATAAGAAACAACAAAATAAAATCTCAGCTATGCAGTAAAAATCAATAATACTTCATGAAAAAATCAATAATACTTCATGAAAAAAACAATCATACACACGCATATACCTTAAATTTTTAAAATGAAACTCCTTACTTTTTTTTACATTCTTGTACCTTACATTAAAAGCTTTCTAAAACATTATAATTAAGTATTTTTTCACGCAAAATAGTGATTGTTCACTATTCTTATCTCAATATATTTAGGCACAAAATAATTTCCATTGGTGTAAAAAAATACATAGTTATTTTAAAAAAAAATATATATAATTTGCAATTAATAGTTACATATTTTTTCTTAAAAATAAGTAACTGTTAATTGCAAATTATAATAACTATGTATTTTTGCTGTTAATTGCAAATTATAATAAGTATGTATTTTTTATATCAATGGATTCCTCTCATTATTTTGTGTCTAAAATTATTGAGATAAGATCATCGAATAGTGAATATTTTACAAGGTATTTTATAGTTTGTGTAAAATTAAGAAATTATTTCGTCTTATAACTCGAAAAGTACTTAATAAAAAATAACAAATTTTTAAATGAGGAATATCCTTTAAAAATTTCATTCGTTTTACTGAGATTTGATCCTTGTGATTTGATTCTTTTAACTTTTTCTTACTCATATAATTGTTGTCAAAAGGACCCAATTTCAGATTAATTTATTATCAAGATTGTTTTATGCATAATAATCATCTGTTATTGATTTTTTCAATTCAGATAATATTGATTTTTACTGCATAGCTGGTTTTATTTTTTCATTTTATTTTATAATGATAATATGATAGATAATATGATAAATAATATGATGAGTAATGATAGATTATTTTCTATAATTATTTTTTTTTAAATGTATCTTACTTTTCAGATTTGAAAACATGTAAAAACATTATATATAACTCTATTTAAATAATAATTAAATAATTATTTAAAGTGTTATTTACAAAATAATTAAATGTTTTCTATTATATTATAATTTGTTAATATTATAATTTAATATTATAATATTTATATAATATTATAATATTTATAATTTGTTAATATTAATTAATTATCATAATGTATGATGTACAACATAATAAATATGCATCATATAAGAAAAAACAAAATAAAATCAGCTGTGCAGTAAAAATCAATATCATTTGACGTGAAAGAAAGTCAATAACATATGACAGATGAGTATGTGTGTAAATGTGTGTTACACCGATCCATTTCTTATCAATTAATAGTTTTTTTTGTCGCCACTGTCAACTCAAAGTTTTGCGAGTACTCAAGAGTACTCAAGAGTCTTAAATGTGAACATTTCTACACTCCGTCCTCCAATACACACACACACACACACACAGAGAGAGAGAGATAGATATATACACACACACACACACACACACACACACACACATATATATATAATACTATATAATATATATATATATATATATAGTGACACAAGCAATTTTTTTGAAAACGAAGCGAGATATAAAAAAAATGTTTCAGACAAAAGTTATATGGTTTGAAGGGGAACATAAGATGGTGTCATTAGTATATATATATATATACCCAGCAAACCAAAATATTGCAGCTACATTGCCGCAACATTGCTGCAATGTTGTAATATTGCCGCAATATTGCTGCAATATTCTGTGTTTTCTGTATATGCAGGGTGTCCCGCAACTACCACTCCATATTTTAAAAGTAGATTCTCTGGCCAATTTAAAAATTTTTCCTCAGCGAAAATGTCGAAAAAGATCATTATTTTTTGCATATTCCCAATTTTTGTCATGATGTATCTTTCTAACTAAGCCTTAAATTAAAATTTTATTAAAGTAAACTCTACCTAAAATTAACTAAAAAATGTGACTTTATTAATATTTTATTCCCATAAGGCTTAAATTTGCGAAAAACCCTTTATTTTCAATCATTTATAACTCGAAAACTATTAGTGCCTCGATATTTTCGCTGAGGAAAAATTGTTTTTAAATTGGCCAGAGAATCTATCTTTAAAATATTGAGCAGTAGTTGTGAGACACCCTGTATATATATATATATATATATATATATATACACTAATGACACCATCTTATGTTCCCTTTCAAGCCATATAACTTTTGTCTGAAACATTTTTTTATATTTATCGTTTCGTTTTCGAAAAAATTGCTTGTGTCACATAAATGCCCCACCCTGTAAATATATATATATATGTCAATATATTTAATATATATATATATATATATATATATATTATATATATATACATAAGATGGTGTCATTAGTTTGACCGTGAAGAGTCACCTGAAGATCACGTGAAGCTCACTTCCAACTTTTTAAATGGGATACCCTACATACTTTTACATATTTTGTAGCTTGCCTCAAGAGCTTTCCCAAACATTATAATAAAATATTTTTTCATTGAGTTTCCGAGTTATGATTGATTGATTGATGAATTGAGTACTTCTTTTCTAGTTATGAAGCTTGAAATAATTTCTGTAATTTGCAATTAACAATTATATATTTTTTCTTAAAAACAACTGTGTGTTTTCTTTACACCAATTGATTCCTCTCATTATTTCGTACATAAAAGTATTAAGGATGTTTTGTATGTACAATTTCAGCAAAAAAATAGCTGAAAATCAATATTGACGAATATCCACTTTTGGTGTATTTTGAGTATGAGAAATTGTGTGGCATATTACAATTTGATCTTAGCTACAGTGCAGAGATGTATTTTTTAATATTTTTTAATATTTTTTGCATTTTTATTGAAATATTCCGAATTTTGTTAATCAAAATGATTAACTTTTAGCAGAGAATTTCGCCTTGTGACAGATACATGGCTAACTTCATTAAATTATATTTAATATAATATATATATTTCTAACCAGTTAGTATTTGTATAATATTATTTGACCAAATATTTCCTCTGTATCTAAACTTTTGCAAATTTTAAACAAATTCTGAATATTATTTCCATGTGTTTTTGTCATCGACGTGATTATACGCAAAGTCTGTAGATGTACGACGGAAGGGGAAGGAAGGTCTTCGCATTCATATTTACACATTTGGCCCCAACATGGCGGCCGCTTTAATACTATATATCAATTCCTCCTTTCACTTTTACTACTACTCACTCACTCTTCTCATACAACACACACTCACACATAGCTTCGTAGCCCCAAAATGACGCTCATGCGAAGACCTTCCTTCCCCTCCCGTCGTTCATCTACAAACCTTGGTTATACGTTTCCCATAAGAAGACATGCTAATTCGGTGCAAATTAAAATCCTTATAACTTGTGAACGATAAGTGAATCGTTTAAGTGATTCGATTTAAATATTGTACTGAATATTCTAAACATATGTAAGAACATTCTGTACAATTTTCATTAAATTCTCAATATTTTGAAAATAGATACAAAACATCCTTAAGATAAGATAATCAAAAAATGAATATTTTACTAGATATTATGAATATTTACTAGATTTTATGGTATATGTAAAATTGAGAAATTATTTCAAGCCTCATAACTCGGAAAGTACTGAATGAAAAAATATTTTATTATAGTGTTTTGGAAAGCTCTTGAGGCAAGCTAAAAGAATATGTAAAAGTATGTAGGGTGTCCCATTTAAAAAATTAAAGATGACCTTCAAACAACTTTTCAAAGTCAAACCAATGACTATATATAATATATTTATATATATATATATATATATATATATTATATATATAAAAAGAAAAAATATATATATATTTTTTTTTTCTTTCTTTTTTTACTTTAAAATGTACATGCAGTGTCACATTTCATCAATAGACACGGCATCGAATACTGCAACATTAAGTATGACATTCTGTTCACTTAGAAATAACTGCCTTTGCATTATATTTTATTGTATTATAACCAATCGTATTAGCAATTTAATATAAATATATAGATTGCGTCCAAGAAATTGTGCACCAAAATTCGTTTTGTCTTTGTTATTTATTAAAAAAAAAAACAGAACACACTCATAGTACTAAAAGCGTGTTTCTCGAACTATTCATAGAAATAAACTATTGTGTATACTCATATTAATGATTATTTATTTTTAGTTAAAAAACGTCTCCAAAATGCGATTGTGTAATTTTTAATGACAATACTGCTATCGCAAAGCCTATATCAGATTATGTATTGAAATTAAAGATTGAAGATTAAAATTTAATTAAACAAGATTAATTAAACAAGAAAAAAGGATCCTATATTATACCTTATAATTACTTTTGATAAATTTCGTTCAAATGTTTGGAGTTTTTAATTTATAAAAACATTGAACAACAATAGATATTATTCTCTAGAAACTACAGTTCAGTTTAAAAGTATTAAAAGTTGATAACTTTTAGGACTTTTTGCTAAAATTATCATATTTGCAGTTCTTTGCGAGCTTTAACAAATGAAATATTCCAAAACTCACTACGTGGAAGTTTTTGAGTAAAGGTCATCACACACAAAATTGCATAGCTGCATATGCATATCATAAGATCATATGGACCAATGAGCATCGAGTATTAAATCGCCATATTGATTTACATAACATAATATTCGATGCTTATTGGTCCATATAATCTTATGCTATGCATATATGCAGCTATGTAATTTTGTGTGTGATGGCCTTAAATATTTATTTTAAGTTACACAGCACGGAAATTTTTAATTTTATATATTATAGAGAATATATTTCTAAATAATACACCATTTGGATTTTATAATATTCTGTTTTGGTTTCTATGATATGCAATTTTGAAATTTTATTTTGAACGAAAAAATGATACAAATAAATATGAAATTCAAACAGAGTATTACTTAGGAATATATTCTCTACATCATATGTCGAAATAAAAATTATCCGTGCTAGGTGATTAAAATAAGCATTTGCTAGCGTTTGCAATTCGAATCTCACTCAGACTTTCCCAATAATTTGTCTATAGAGTCTAAATGATTGCCTAATCATTAATGATTATAGTACTATTAGCTGTATTTTAGCTCTATTTTAGGTATAGAATAAGATTAAAAGAGAGATTATAAATAAAAATTAGCTGTTACTCTCAACGCTCGGACACTAGCGTATATTCTAGGTAAATTAGTTAGCTATACAGGATGTCATGAAAGTGATCATTATTTTAAAAAATTAAGATAAATTGGCTTAAAGTCAGAAGAAAAATCTTGTACAGTTATTCGCAATATTCGCAATAATTAACGAGAAATAAATTAAAGAAAATCGGCTAATCTACGTGAATAGAAGCGGCGAAGGCGGTCTCTGTAACATAATGGCGGCGCGTGACGATGATTAGGAAGAGGAAGAGCCTTCGCCGTGCGCCTGCACACTCATCGCTTCAGTGAGACCGCCTTTGCCGCCGCGCGCTTCTATTCACGCAAATTGGCCGATTTTCTTTAATTTATTTCTCGCTAATTATTGCGAATATTGCATAACTGTACAAGACATTTTTTCTAACTTTAAGCCAATCTACCTTAATTTTTTAAAATATATGATCACTTTTATGACACCCTGTATATATCAGATTAAAATATCTCATAAATCACACACACACACATTCAATTTTTAACTATTTTATCTTCATAATTTCTTATGTAGAATGTTACAAAGAATTTATTAGGAGTATAACCAAGTTTCTGCCGCTCATAATTATATAGCTCCAGCTGCAAATGTAATGAAATTAGGCATTTATCAATAAAATTGAATGCGCAAACCCATACAGCACAGAAGCTTGCATCAACATTGCTGTAATGTTACAATATTGCTCACTGCAGTGTAATGTTGCAGAAATAATGCAGAGACATTATTTTGTAATATTACTTTGGTAATGTTGCAGCAACGTTTTAACATAGCGAAAATATATAATGTGTTTCTTTACTTGCCGCTACGTGGTGACACTCAATTTAACTAATTCGTATTCGAATTCATCTAAGATGCATATAAAGTCTACAAAGGATTAATGTAATAATTATATTTCTTGTCTTGTGTCAGTTTAATTTCTGATAAACTGACTTCGTTTACTTAATATTCTGAATCCTAATGAGGGATCCAGATCATTAAAAAAATAATTTGTTCAATCCAAATAGGAAATAATTCATTTATTGCACGTATTAAAATATTCTGGTGTCGAATGTATGTAAAATAATTGTATAAATAATGTATATTATTGAGATGAATATTTACGAAACATCTAATAAAAAACACTACATGTTACTAATAGATGCACTAATGTTTTTTTAAAGGTATTTTTTCTTTCTTAAACATTTTTTTTATATTTTCAAAGTTTATTTATTAAATTTAAAACGGTGTCTGCATTTGTAGCAAAACGCGTTTTAATATTACAAATACGTTGCACTGTAATATTGTTACAATCTTACATTGCAATATTCTTAAAAGCGGACATTTTAACGTTGCTACAATCCTACAACAATGATGCAGCAACATTTTGCAGTGAATTTGCAACGTTCTAATTTCAGTGAAAGATTGCTACAATGTGTCTGCAATCTTTGTGTGCTATATGGAAATATTCATTTTTTGTGAAAGAGATATTTTTTTAATCGATTTAAAATAAAACATGATAAGTTATTTTTTTGGACAGGTACTTCTTGACTACTTTGATTAAATAAAACTGCAGCTGAAGCTTAACGATTGATTTCTGAAACAGTCACGACTGATCGCTACCAACAATAATCGTACCGATTGAACGATAAATTGATGCGAAAAAGGCCAGTCATAAAGTGATATGTCGAAGTATCGACATAAAGTGATTCTTTTGGATGACAACGCGCGACTTCATATTGTAAGAATCGTAAAATAAACACTATTAGAGCTCAAATGTGAAGTTCTACCGCATCAGTCTATTTTCCAGACTTGGTCCCATCGGATCTTTTCTGATTAATGCAACACGCGATCGGCGATACACATTTCTCCAATTACAAAGAAGTCTAAAAATGAATCGGTCAATGGATTGCTTCAAAAATCAAATCGTTCTATCGTCGCGGAACTTTTGCAAAAAAGGTGGGAAAAAGTTATATTATAGAAAACAATGGATTATATTTTGATTAATATATTAATTCATTTTCTTATTAAAATAAATGCATTTTTCAAGAAAAAATGGTGGGAAATTAGTTATAGACCTAATATTTATATAATCTAACAACTATAAGATAATTTTATTTATAAAAATTAATCCTCCTAAATATGTGAGATATCTTTTTATAAAAAAATTTCATTCGATCCATTTTATGTTTCCCTTGAAATCCTGCAACTTTTATTTAAAACATTTTTTTAAAATCAAAAACAAAAATCTTAGAGATGATTGATTAAAATGAGAATCTTATATACATACGTATATATGTATATATATATATATATATATATATATATGTGTGTGTATATACATATGTATATACATATATATATTTTTTTAAGCCTTCTAAGTATTTTTATTTTATTTATGTCCGCTTCTACCAACACGGTTTAAGAAACATAATTTCTAGTGACATTCGATTAACGTAAGTTAACTTGAATATTAGTTTTTATCAACTATTTATTCAGGTTTAAATTATTGAGTTTATATTGAACGGCCAATTTGACTATTTAAAAATAGTTGAACTATGAGTAGAAATATAATTAGTATTTCCCATCATTTCAAATATGTCATATAATCTTATATCGTCATCTTCGAATGACGAAAATGTAATCGAAAAATTAAATAAAAGAGAAAGAAAATTTAACTAACGTAAATTATATTTTAATTATGTTATATTTTTTCGCACTTTTTATAACTAATATTTTCTATTAAATATTTACACTTTATCTTAAATTACGTTTTAATTTTTTCTGTTCTTCTCTTTTTGATAAGTTCTATTCTCTTAACACATTCGATCTTGTTCAAGGCCCAAGAAAAACAACAAACTTAAAAATATTTACAAATTCAAAGGTTAGGTGACAAGGTACAATACCATTAGAGCCAATATTATCAATCAATGTAGAAGTTTTAATAAAAGATTTTAGAGTTATGACATACAAATTATAAATTTAGCTAAACGCTCTATATTACAATGTTGGAAGAAAACAATCAACATTAAATCCAAGCTTAATTTTAACGAAAATTTCGCTAAATTGGAGATTACTCGACAAAAATAATTACGTCACATCTACTTTAAATTCACATAATTTACGTGGATAGATTTATCTACGTGGATAGATTTATTCACGAATCATCTACATAAATATAACTTTCTTTTTTTATCATTACATCGAAGTAATCTATTTTCGAAATATCAATGTAGATTTTATGTGGATATTTCTGCTGAAATTATCATCAATCAATGTCTTGTAATACTATTAAAGTATTGTAATGTTCACAGATTTTTTATTAACATTTCTCAATTGTAACTTTGTATCCGAAATATTTCAGAAAAAATTTTATATTTATATATTTGGAAATATGTAATGTTACATATTTAGAATGTGTTTTTGCTTTGCCGCTACGCGGTGCTATACCAAACTTAACTCGTATTCAATTTTTCATCAAGAAATGTATATAAAGGATTAAGATACTAATATAAGATCCGAAATATATTTCTTCTTGTTGATTAGTGATTGATTTAATTTCTGATAAATTGACTTAATTTAAAATAATTTGTTTAATAATCTGGATCTCTTGTTGGTATTCAAAATATTAAACAGATTATTTGAAATTAAACGGATAAATGAGAAATAGCCCATTTATTGCGTATATTAAAGTATTCTTGTTATCGAGTATATTTATATATTTTTAAAAATATCCAGGATATTCACATTTATCAGAAACGGAAAAAGTAATATGTCAAAAATTCGTAAAATTTTCACATGGATTTCCACATCCTATTCACGTAGATTCTAATATCATTCTGTGGATTATTCGAATTATCCGATTTATCTGTGGATCATTCGAATATCCAGATGTATTCAATGATGTTAATCCACATGGTAACAACGTTGATTTTACTGTTTTTATCGGGTTGAATCGGGAGAAGATGGTAGAAATGGACATTAGTCAAATTCCAATGTTTAATCTTCAATCTTCAATGTATTGTCTGATATGTTTTGCCTGTTTTTGACATGACAAAATATATACGCATGTAACATTAGCGACATTATCATTAAATATATAGGATATTTAATGTACAGTGTCTCATCGAAAATATACAAGTAGGTCTCGTTAAATTGAACTAGAAACATCATATTACATACATATTGCAAACAATTATGTACAATTTCGAGATATTAATTTTAAAAAATTGATCAATGAGCGCGTGATCCGCTAGAGCATAAGATGTACGCTCTAGACAATTTTTCGTTGTCATGTGACACTCGCACGAAAATAAATCAATCCGTTTCTTTATGTTTATGTTTATGTGCTTATGCAAATTTGTTTGGATAGATTTTAAAAGTTACAAAATTTTGATACCGATATATAAGCTCTATGACGGTAGATCTCGTTCAATCGTAATTCTGTGCAATATCTGATCAAATTTATGGATAGAAAATATGCCCGAAAGTATGTGAGTGTGTGAGGGTTGCTGGATGAGCGAAGAAGGTAAGAAATTTCGCCATAATGCATTATACTGAGCAGAGAGTAATTTCCTTCTGATACAGACCTGAATTACCTTTGTGCCTATCGAGGTACCTTCACGCACAACTAAAAATCTTTAAATAATTACTTCACACATCATTACATAACACAAAATAAAGAAATTCGCGAAATGAGGCAAAGAAGGATTCTAAATTCGGAATAAGACGACGTAATTTCGGACGTAATTTACATAAAAATTACATTTAAACAAAAGATATAAGTGGATACTTTGCGCATTATTTTTAAGATTAATAATATATAACGTTATAACATTGAAATATAATAAAATAGATGTAATACTAATTAAAACGATTTGTGTAATGCGGCAACCGAACGGAATCAAGTTGATTGAGAATAGAAAAAAAGGTGATCAAAAGTAAAATTATTCTGCTACTGTTACGCTTGCACATGCTGAATTTAATTAATTCACACGAAGTAGTTTTTCATAATACTTGCTATTTCATTTTTGGCTATATTTTATTGAATACAATATAGAAAATCTTTCTCAAAAATTATTTCCCGCTTATTTCATTTTTTCGGCAGGTATAATTGTTTTATCCTCTTTTTCTCATAGTCATCTGACTTATAAAAAAATTAGTGTAAGATATATGGAATAAATACGACCTATATTTCATGTACTCTCGTTAATGATCTACTTAATATAAAATATTATAATGCAGTCAATCACACGATTGTAAAAGTAAGACGTCGAATTAATTATTAAGAGATTGCCTATAAAGAATTGCTTATAGAAGTAACGTGAAATAATATATTATTATTATTATCCTATTATATATTATGCAACTCAATTCACAGAAATTACAATTCTTTAAATCACAATCAAGCAACATTAATCATGTGATGTTAAGAGGTTGTTTTTTACGAAATTAAAAAATATTTGACGTGATTTATCTGCATTTATCTGCATTTAACTATAAATATTTTTACTTACGACTTTTACTTAAATAGTATATGGTATCATCATAGATATTAGAGCAACATATAATCTGTAGGAAAAGAAAAAATCAGTGTGATTATGTGAATATAGCCCTGACATTAGAAGGCAATTTGCGATTAGATAACGCAGATTACACCTCTCATTTAGAAGAAAAATAAAATTTCATTTTGCAAGAGTCTTTTATATATATATTTTACTTTGACACACACATTCCTTTTATAAAATATTCAGGGAAAATAATACACAAATCATATTAATAAGAGACAAAATAGTATATACTGAAGATTTGAGTGATACATGAGTATTTGAGTGATAAAATACATACTTCATTATTTTTTTTCGATCAATACTTTATTGTTTTATCTTTTTTGTCTGTCTTAATTTATAATATACAGTACAATAATTCTTGATTTTATCATTTATTTTTATAAATTATTTTTATAAATTACATTTTTATATTTCTTTTTCTTTATTTAAAGCTACTGTAATTATTGTCAGTTCATTCATAAATGATCATAATTCTTAATAGACATAAATGTTAAATTTGTGCACTAAAATATGTAGATAACGCTTCAAAATATATTCACATTTTTGAATAGTAACAAAACATCATTTATAATGAATTGGTAATGACTAACATCACTTGTAATGACTCCTTTCTGCATCAAAAGCAATTTGCACATTTCACCTGACTTATTATCGACTAAATATAATTGAAAGCGAACGCAAATAGTTTTATCGAATCTTTTTTGTGCATATTGCACACACACACACACACACACACACACAATTTTTATATATATATATATATATATATATATATATATATAAAATTATATACAATTAAAAAACTGTTAGTAATCCTTGTATCATGATTTTTTGTAAGGTGCACTTGATCAAAACGTGAAAAATTGTTACGTCATTCAAGAGCTACCTATAAGTCTCATTTAATTGGTATATTGTATATGTAACTGTATAAGAATTCTTTATGAATAAAAATTGTTGTAGAAAGAGGAAATATTTATTTATTTGAAAATCTAATATATTAAATATATATAAAATATATTTATTATTGTTTTATATTTTTATTTATTCTTTTATTTCTAAAAATTCAATATAAATGTAAGAAATATATAATAAGAAATAGAAATACAATTCATATATATGTGTGTAATATTCTGCATCTTTTTTTATATAAATTGTAAAGAGACATGCCCACAAATCTTCTGATAGGATATATTTTACAACACAAAATAATATATTATTAATATTTAAGGACAGCTCTCAAACTGCAACAGAAGTATATTATCTTATAATACATATCTTATAATAAAAATAAGAGGTAATTTTATAGCATTTTAATATCATTTTGTTGATATTATCTATCTTATATATACATAATATTACATAATAAATTCTTGAAAACTTACCAATTCCCTGAATGCAATACATCAAAACTTTCATTAATTTTTTCAAAGGGAAAATTGTGAGTAATAAATTCATCAAGTATCAACTTTTTCGATAAATATTCTTCTACCAATTTCGGTACGCTTTGCTTTGATTTCCATCCGCCAAATGCAGTACCTTTCCATATTCGTCCTGTAACTAATTGGAATGGTCTAGTACTAATTTCCTGTCCAGCTGCAGCTACTCCTATTATTGTGGATACACCCCATCCTTTGTGGCAAGATTCCAATGCAGCCCTCTAAAAAATCAATCTTTTAGAATGGACTTACTTATGCCCTAATGAGATTATGGAACAAAATTTTCTAAACATTTACCATAGTATTTACATTTCCAATGCATTCGAAGGTATAATCCAATCCTCCATCAGTCATCTCGATTAAAACTTGTTGAATAGGTTTATTATAATTTTTAGGATTAATAAATTCTGTACATCCAAAAATTTTAGCTGTAAATAAATACAATCTTTATAAAATTTTATTATACATGAAGTTTAGAATCTTAAACAAGAATTAAGAAAAACATAGAGATATATTTGCACATTAATTTTTATAAAAAGTTTATTTCAATGTTATTATTATTAATATATCTTATATATCTTATTAAATTATTTACCTTGCTCAAACTTAGCTGGATTAATATCTATTCCAATAATACGAGATGCACCAGATTTCTTGCAGCCAAATGCTACAGCAAGACCAACAGCTCCTAAGCCCCATATAGCACAAGTACTTCCAGGTTCTACTTTTGCAGTATTTAAAGCTGCACCATAACCTGTAGATATTCCGCAACCTAATAAGCAAACTTTGTCCAATGGTGCTATCGGATTAATCTACGATATTTGTAATATATTAAGTTTTTTCAATATTTTTTATAGAACATTTTTCTATATTAACTAATTATATATATATATATATATGTATATGTATATGTATATACAGGGTATTCGAAAAGTATGGGACCCACCTATTATCTTAAAAAGAACACACTTTCACGGAAAATGACTTCAACAAAAGTTGTAGAGGTCGTAAAGTACTATCTTGTGATGACCTTGAACTTGAGCTTGAATTTGACCTTGGGGGTTATTTGGGTCAAATTGAATTTAGGTCAAATTTAGGTCAAATTTAGGTTAACACACTATAAATTATTAGGCCAAAACACTATAAATTATTTTTCCATGAAGTACTTTTCGAGTTGTGAGGCTTAAAATCATTTCTTAATTTTACATAAACCATAAAATAGCTTGTAAAATATTCATTTTTCGATTATCTTATCTTAATACTTTTATGCACAAAATAAGAGGAATGAGAGGAATCAATTAGTGTAAAGAAAACACATAGTTGTTTCTAAGAAAAAATATGTAATTTGTAATTAACAATTCCATATTTTTTCTTAAAAACAACTATATGTTTTCTTTACACCAATTGATTCCTTTCATTATTTTGTGTAATAATTTATTATAGTGTTGGAAAGCTCTCGAGGTAAGCTACAAGAATATGCAATGAAAAATATGGGTTTCCATTTTAAAAATTCAATTTGACTTACAAATAACCCCCAAGGTCAAGTTCGAGATCACCACAAGATAGTACTTTATGACCTCTACAACTTTTGTTTAAGTCATTTTCCGTAAAAGTGCTTTCTTTTTGAGATAATAGGGAGGTCCCATACTTTTCGAATACCCTGTATATAATATATGTGTATATATATATATATATATATTTTTAGTATATATTGTAAATACCTTTGCGAGAGAAATATCAGCTACCACTGTATATTCAGAAAAGGTAGAACAACCCATAAAATGTGCAATTGTTTGTCCCTTACATGTGAAACGAGATGTACCATCAGGCATTAAACCTTTACCTTGAGTTTCACGAATTTTGCTGCATAAATTCGTTTTCGGTGATTTGCAAAATTTACAATTGTTACATTGAGGAATATAAAGTGGTATAACATGATCACCTATAAATATTTGTAGAATTAGAGAAATGTTAATTAAATATAATGTAATCAACGCATGAAATTAGAAATTGATTATGATATTATTTGTAATTTATAATATAATTTATGATATAATTTATAATAATAAAATTATAGTATTAAAAAAATTCTTTATAAAGATTTAATTAAATTTACCAGGCTGAAATTCAATAACATCTTCTCCAATACTTTCCACAATGCCACTGCCTTCATGACCAAGTATACAAGGAAATATTCCTTCTGGATCCAATCCATCTAAAGTATAAGCATCTGTATGACAAACTGCTATAGCTACCATTTTAATTCGAACTTCATGTGTCTTTGGTGGTGCTACCTCAATCTCTTCTAAAGATAAAGGCTCCTTTTGTCTCCATGCTACAGCAGCTTTACATTTTATAACCTGAAAAATAAAATAAAATAAATTAAAATTATTTTACTTCTTTATATTTTATAACCTGAAAAATAAAATAAGATAAATTAAAATTACTTTACTTCCTTCTTTATAAATTATTACATATTAACTGCAATAAATATTAAAATATTTGATTAAATTAGAAAACTGCACAGAGAGAGAGAGAGAGAGAGAGAGAGAGAGAGGAGAAGAGGAGAAGGAAGAGAGAGAGAGAGAAGAGAGAGAAGAGAGAGAAGGAGAGAGAGAGAGAGAGAGAGAGAGGAGAGAGAGAGAGAGAGAGAGAAGGAGAGAGAAGAGAGAGAGGAGAGAGAGAGAGAGAGAGAGAAGGAGAGAGAGAGAGAGAGAGAGAGAGAGAGAGAGGAGAAAGAGAGAGAGAGAAGGAGAGAGAGAGAGAGAGAGAGAGAGAGAGAGAGAGAGAGAGAGAGAGAGAGAGAAGAGAGAGAGAGGAGAGAGAGAGAGAGAGAGAGAGAGAGAGAGAGAGAGAGAGAGAGAGAGAGAGAGAGAGAGAGAGAGAGAGAGAGAGAGAGAGAGAGAGAGAGAGAGAGAGAGAGAGAGAGAGAGAGAGAGAGAGAGAGAGAGAGAGAGAGAGAGAGAGAGAGAGAGAGAGAGAGAGAGAGAGAGAGAGAGAGAGAGAGAGAGAGAGAGAGAGAGAGAGAGAGAGAGAGAGAGAGAGAGAGAGAGAGAGAGAGAGAGAGAGAGAGAGAGAGAGAGAGAGAGAGAGAGAGAGAGAGAGAGAGAGAGAGAGAGAGAGAGAGAGAGAGAGAGAGAGAGAGAGAGAGAGAGAGAGAGAGAGAGAGAGAGAGAGAGAGAGAGAGAGAGAGAGAGAGAGAGAGAGAGAGAGAGAGAGAGAGAGAGAGAGAGAGAGTAATTATGTAATGCTTATTTTATAAAAATGTTTTCATGTGTCAAGTTTATACATTTTTTTTATATTATAATATATTAAGTAGGAGTTTTTTAATAAATATTTTATGGATAAATAATAAATACAATTTAAGGAAAACTTAAGGAAATATTATAATTTTATTATATTTTTAAAGAAATATTACTTTTGTGCAATTTAATATGGAAAAAATTAATTACGACTGATTAATTAATGACTGACAAAAATAAAATGAGACACCCTGTGTGTGTGTGTGTGTGTGTGTGTCTGTGTGTGTCTGTGTGTGTGGGTACAGGGTGTGTTTATTTTTGTCAGTCAAATATATCGATATTACTTAGAGTTAGAAAAAAATGTTTATAATTGTATGAAAGGGGCCATAAGCTGGTGTCATTGATTTATCTTGGATAGTTTAAAATCATGTGGAGGTCACCTTTCTTAAATGGAATCCCCTATTCTTTATTACATATTCTTGTAGCTTATTTCAAGAGCTTTCCAAAACACTACAATAAAGTATTTCTTCATTGAGTACTTTTCGAGTGATGAAGCTTAAAATAATATTTCAATTTTACATAAATTATAAAGTATCTAATAAAATATTCATTTTTTGATTATCTTATCTTGATACTTTTATGTACAAAATAAAAGTAATCAATTGGTGTAAAGAAAATACAGTTTAAAAAAAAAATACAGTAATTGTTAGTAATTGCAAATTACATATATTTTCTTCGAAACAATTATGTGTTTTTTTTTTACACCAATCTAAAATAATCTGTTATTGCTTTTAAAAAAAATTTATTTTATATAAAAAATATATTGTGTTTAATAAGATTCATTAAACACAAGAACATTTTATTTTTTATATGTCTTATATTTTCTGTGATATCAAGATGACTTTGAATTTTTTAAAAGATATTTCATATTCCTTTTTAATACTGTGTTGTCATTGCAAGAAAGACAAATTTAATGATCTGTAATAAAGTTTTAACTTTATCCAAAATGTATGATTTCTTTTAACTTCTATGTTTTCATTTAATAATCTAAAATATTAATAATGGTTAATTTTTGTATTTATAAAGTAATTCATATTTGTTCAGTAAAAATATCAAATTAAATTTAATTTAAAATTATAACATACTTCAGTAACTCTCTAAATCTGTACGGCTGAATGGTACACATGATAAGAAAATATGATATACATAAAAAAAATTGATATGATATGTTGACTTACGATAACTGAGAAAAATATTGTGCATGTAGTAGCTCTCTATGCAAAGAAATTTACTAGTCACCAACATCCATTGCATCATACTCTTGAAAATTTATTTAAAATATAAAAAAAAACTTATATATATTCTTTTAAGAACTTATATATTCTTTTAAGAAAAATAATATTCTTTTCAAAAAACATGCAAGAAATGAAGTAGCAAAAATTGCTGTTTTAATATATTCTATAGCCATGTTTTGAGAGTGAAGATCATTTCAAGGTTATTTTCTTACAAATCATTAAATTCTAAATCTATTCCTTGAATATGAAATAATATTAAGAAGAATATAGATGTTAATTAACACATTAACTGCCATGAGTATTTTTGGAAAAAGATCCCTCAGGCCACATCACTTTTTTTTATTAATTTTCTTAAGAATGATGTATTTAGGACTATTATACAGTAAAATTACATTTTTTGTAAATTATTATTTTTAAGTTATTTCCATTTCTTGACCTTGTCTTTCTAGAAGACAAAACTAGCATATAGTTTACTAGTATATTTTTTCATGCACATTTAATATGTTAAAAAATTTAAAATTATTGTATATGTCAAGACTTATCTTAATTTCAAGAAAAAAAATACAAGCACATAAGAAAATGAAATATATTTTTGTTCAATGAGTCTCATCAAACACATTCCATATAAAAATTTTTATTTTAAATCAATAAATAACAAATTATTTTAAATGCAATTATTATTGACTCTTTCATGTGTATGAGTATGTATGAGTGTGTGTACATGTGCGCATGTGGTGTACATGTGAGAAAAAGTAATTTCCAGCTACATACTTAGATATCTTTATCAAAATGTTAATAAAATAAAAATGAAAAAAGCGATGAATTATTTATATATTATATATATATATATATATTATATATATATATATATATATATATATAATATATAAATAATTATAACTACAATTATATATATATATATAAAAGACAATTATATATATATAATTGTCTTTTATACTCTTGATAAGACAATTTTAGTGTAGTTGATTAATAGTACATCTCATTATTTGTATCTAGAGTCTATTAACTCACAATCGAATTTTGAAAGACTTGTATGTATGTAGATGATATACTTGATATTTAGACTACTCATATATAGAAATAAGAAAATGAATAAAATTATATATATATATATATAATTGTCTTTTCATTTTTATTTATATATTCATTTTCTTATTTCTATATATGAGTAGTCTAAATATCAAGTATATCATCTACATATATACAAGTCTTTCAAAATTCGATTGTGAGTTAATAGACTCTAGATACAAATAATGAGATGTACTATTAATCAACTACACTAAAATTGTCTTATCAAGAGTTCAACCTGTATAATTAAATCATTTATATATTTATGGTAAAAATAAACACAAACATCTTATTTCTCAAACTTATTTTCCAGACTTATGTACTGCCGCATTTGACATTCGTGCCACTCATATATATAAAGCATATAAATTAAATTACCTTTTCAGCCGTGTCTGACATTATAGCTTTTTAAATTTATTATATATCTGTTTTAGTTATAAAATGCGTTTTGTTTAAAATTAAGCAACTTCTATAACTTAACCTAGCACCAATTATATAAGATAAAATCCAATATTACTGGCAACCATTGAAATATATACCATACTGGAATGGAATGTGCACTGCGGTCTGATTAGCGATGAAGATTGTGCGACTGCGATAGTTGATTTAGGACGTTGTTCATCGGCATATATAATGGACTGAGCATTGCAATAGACAGGCGAGCGTTCACTAGAGAGAGAGATACTACATGGGAGGCCTATGTCTGTCTCTTTTGCTAGTATCTCATTGGTAAGTTTGTTTCCCGTCTCGATGGGCGGGAATTAAAGTTATCAATGAGATACTAGCAAAAGAGACAGAATAGGCCTCCCATCAAGGTCATTCTACAATAGAGTCGTAAAGTCGTAAGTCGTAAAAAATTGACCAATCCCAGTTAAAGTTCAGGAGAATAATCAACTGTGATTGGTCAATTTCTTACGACTTACGACTTTACGATTCTATTGTAGAATGACCTTTACAGTTTAACCAGTTACGATAGTAGCGTCGGCACCATAGACTTATATAATAGACCTCGCCATCTTATGGGCGCACGCACGCCGACATGGAAGGACAGAGATAGTGATGGAGTCGTCCGCTCTCTCTCACATTTGAGAGAGAGTGGGAGAAGACGAAGAAGACGGAGAAGGCACCTTATTTCTTCTAACTTCTAACCTAATCTACTCTGTCTTATTCTCTCCTTTATCCCCACCTTATCACATTTAGACAGAGAGAGTACAACTCCAGGGGTGGCACCCGATTGATCACGTCGCCAATTGGCCAATTCAAAATAGAACTCTCTGATTGGTTAATCGTTGCTGGTTACTCTAGGCACAGGTCGATATGATTGGCTGTGGTCAATCGTAACGTGATCAAACGGGACGCTCCCCAACTCCAGCTATTGATCTCTCACTCTTGTGTCAGCGTAGGTTGCTCTCACGATTGGCGCGGTCTATTATATAAGTCTATGGTCGGCACCTTTGATGTTGCGATGTATGAGTCACATGACTCATCGCCATATTCTTGGTTGGAAAATGCGCCAAATTTAAAAACATTGAAGATGTAAAATGTTCACTACAAATCCTGTAATTATTATAATTTTTATATATAATTTTTCCAAAGGTGTTTCTATATATCGATTACAAAATTTTAACCACAGTTGAACTCTAAAAAACATATGAAAATTAGTATTTTTAATTAAAAAGTAATAAGAATTATAAAGTTAAGTTTAATTGACAATAAGCACAGTTTAACAATAAGTTTGATGCTACATAATTAAAATTACAAAGATCTTTCTAACAAGAGTGTAATTTATTTACTGTCTGTATTATATTACTGTATTATATAACATATATATATATATAATATATAATATATATAACATATATATTATATGTATATATATATATATATATATAATTAAATATATATTATTAAATATATTATTATTATATATATATATATACATATTATTAATATATATATTATATATATAATATATATTATTTTATATAGCCTATTCATAATCTATTTATAACCTATTCACTATAATAACATGACATAAATCGACAACGTCGCCATATTGTTGGTTGGATTTTTCGCGCATGCGCATTAGTAATTTAGGACACTGATTTTCGTCTACTGTCGTAATTGGTTGAACTGTGTTACTAGTAGTTAAGTAGTGATGCCAATCACTGAAACAAAATTCGATAAATTAGGTTAGATTTTGCATTTTCACAAAATATGCATAAGTGAAATATTGAAAATTTATAAATTTTGTAAATAAATGTATATATATTTTCAATATTTCACTTATGTATATTTTGCGAAAATGCAACTTGTCAAAATCTAATCTAGCGTACCGAATTTTGTTTCAGTTGTTGGCATCACTACTTAACTACTAGTTAACTAAGCTTAACTAAGGCTGTGTTCCAAAATTCACTGCCAGTACTGAAAATCTATAGTATACGTCACGTAAGTTATAGATTTTCAGTACTGGTAGTGAATTTTGGAACGCAGTCTAAGTTAAGCTAACTGGCCACTGTTGGGCCTAAGAAAAAACAAATAATGACAAAAGAGGAGTTCCGGTAAATATGGCGGACGTGTTTCACTTGTGTGTCCTTCGCACAAGAAAATTTTTGAATTTATCCTCTCACGAGGATAGAAACTAACCACTCAATACCTACTCCTTGGCCGTAAGGGTTTGGATTAACCTGGTGCCATTAACCAATAGAAGAAGAAGAAGAAGAATGACAAAAGAGGAAATTTAAACAAAGCGATTTTAACATTATATTGTGAAACATTATAACATTATATGAGAAAATGCCGGTTTATCAGGAAGCAGAAGTAATTATATCTTTATAATATTAGAAATATATTAATAAATATTTGTGAATTTTTTTCATATACATGTTTTTTCCATATACATTTTTTTTGGTAATTGATTAACAAATATGTGTAATAATCTATATCTATTCAGCAAATCCAAGCACAGACCATTATTGTTATTCATCCTGGCTCTATGTATCTACGTATGGGTCGTGCTTCTGATCTAAAGCCTGTTACATTGTTACATGCAGTAGCAAGGAGACGTTTACCAAGTGGAATAAAATACAAGGACAGTTTCCTGCCATCAGCTGTAATATTAGTAAGTATAAAAAGTATGAAATAAATAAGTACGAAGTAAATAAGTATGAAAAGTATGAAGTAAATAAATATGAAATATATGGCAAGAAATTTTTTATTATCAACATTTGTCTTTTATAGACAAAAGAATTAACGCAAGCAATGGAAGAATCTCGACTGCAGGTATCACATACTTTACAATCCTGTTTACAATCAGATGGGTGTCGAAGATATGCAACTCCACCACAACAAATAGCAGCTTTCAATCGCAGATCTATCCCAGAAATCTCTTCCCCATGTAACATGAAATGGACAAAAACTGATCATGACATTGTTGTTGGTGATGATATTTTATCATTAGATCCAGAGGAAGAATCTAATTTTAATATCCATTTTCCTTATAAAAGAGGTGAACTTAATATTCATACGGGTCCAGGCGGTAGCTTAACAGCTATTATAGCAGATTTAAAAACAATTTGGGAATATGTATTGACTGAAAAGTTAGACATTCCTTTGAGAGACTTGAAACACTATCGTGCAGTGCTTGTTGTACCTGATATTTATCATCGATCTTATTTAAAAGAATTGACTACATTACTGTTGGACGAAATTGGTTTTGGTCGCTGCATTCTGTTACAAGTTAGTTCTCGCCTGTAATACTAATATATTTGCTATTTATATTTATATATAGTCTTTACAAAAAGAAAGTCTTATTTCATCACATTTCATTTTTTAAATTTTATTTTATTTTAAAACTGTTGTATATTTTAACAAGTAATTTGAAATTTAAATAATTGCTAATGCTTTATTATTGATAGGATCATGTAGGTGCATTATTTGGTGCGGGTTTAGGTTACGCATGTGTGGTAGATGTTGGAGCACAAAAGATATCAGTGTCATGTGTGGAGGATGCAATCTCTCATAAGGATACGCGAGTACGTATGGATTATGGCAGTGCAGATGTTACGCAGACATTTTTTTGGCTTTTACAAAAGTCCGCATTTCCATACAAATTATGTGATCCCATCAACAAATTGGATGCATTGCTTTTAGATCAATTAAAAATAGATTTTTGTCATGTAGATTTAAATGTATGTGGTTCACAAGAGAAAACGTTTGTTATTAGAAAGCCAAAAAAACAAACAGAAACATACACTTTGCAGGTATATATATATATATATATCTTTTTATTCATTCTTATAAAAGAAAAACTTTATTTATACTTCATAAAAGAAAGTTATTTATTTCTTTACATATTTAACTATATCAAAACAGGTAGGCGATGAATGTTTAATAGCACCTTTGAGCTTATTTCAACCTGAATTGTTTAGAATTACTGGAATCCATAATGTTCACGTTCAAAAAAGATCATTAGGTGATCCAGAAGACCCTTATGATGAGAATTATTTAAGGGAAACAAGCGTAAGTATACATTCTTTATAAACAAGTAAATTTGAAGCTTTATATAAAATTTTTCTACTATTTTTTATATAAAAAAAAAAGATTTCCTATATGTCAATTATA
Source organism: Camponotus fellah (assembly GCA_030586385.1). Lineage (NCBI taxonomy): Eukaryota > Metazoa > Arthropoda > Insecta > Hymenoptera > Formicidae > Camponotus > Camponotus fellah. Next base: position 309,908 of record JAPIVC010000227.1, on the reverse strand, counting down.
TAAAATAAAAACAAACGTTAAAAATGTATTTTTAATGATACACACACACTCACACACACTCACACACACACACACACACGATGTTCCATTTTAACATTGCCATCGAAATATCTCGTAAAGTCTAAAGGAAAAATGTTTCAGACAAAAAAGTTGTATCGTTTTGAGGGGGACATAAGATCGTGCCATTAGTTTGACCTTGAAGAGTCACCTGAAGGTCACGTGAAGATTATTTCCAACTTTTTATATGGGACACCCTATATGCTTTTGCATATTCTTGTAATTCATCTCGAAAGCTTTCCAAAACACTATAAGTTAGTTTTCATTAAGTACTTTCCGAGTTATAAAGCTTGAAACCATTTCTTAATTTTATATAAACTGTAAAATATCTTGTAAAATATTCATTTTTCGATTATTTTACCTTAATACTTTTATATACAAAATAATAAGAGGAATCGATTGGTGTAAAGAAAACACATAATTGTTTCGAAAAAAAATGTAATTTGCAATTAATAATTACTTTTTTTCGTCTGAAACATTTTTTCGTATCTTTAAAGCTCCTTGCGCAATACTAGGCAACAGGTAATAACAGAAATAATATCTATTCTCTGCTTCTATTGGCAAATATTTTCTGTTCTGCGTATTTATTGGTGAATAGTTTCTATTCCTTATTTTTATTACCTTTGTTGCCTAGCATTGTGCAAGGCTTTAAACTTTACGAGATATTTCCATGGCAAAGTTAAAATGGAACATCCTGTATATGAAATCTTTATAAACTTGAACAATATCACTTTACATTTCTCAAGTTTAATATTGAATATATTTCTGCTTTAATATTTATTAATAATACCATTTAAATTTAATTAGATCTATTTTTGTTTCAGAGACGTGGAATGAAAGAATCTTTAGATCATTCGTCAGAAATACAAGAGGAAACGGCGAATATACCTACAAATGCGGGCGAAGATGAGGTCGTAGTCGACACGGTCAACGATACTGTACCTAGTTTGTCTAATCGCGATTTAGAAGCTCCTCGAGATTTTGTGGTCCCTCAACAATTATTAGGTCTTGATCAAGCTATATTACAAAGTATTGAACGATGTTGTAAGTATAAAGTTATTTTTTTCGCTCAGAATAGCTTATAATTAGAAGAGACTACACGTCATACAATTAATTTTATTTCAATAGCCAACGAAGATTTTAAGAGAAAAATGTATAGTTGCGTGTTAGTTGTTGGATCAGGTTTAAAGTTTAAAGGTATTGGTACATGGCTTCGCAATCGAATATCCCTTCAAACACCTTATATGTACAGACCTGGTAAGTATTTAAAAAAACAATTATATGATATATATATATATATATATACATGTATATGTGTATGTACATATATACAGGGTGTTTTAGATCACCCATATCACCCATTTAAAAACTAGAGAAGTGGTTATTTCAAAAAAGTAAAAACATTTTCTTTATAAATCAGGTGCGCTCTATCGAATGGTGATATTTTCAACTTCTAGTTCCGGCGGCAATAGATGATTTAAATCCTAAGTGCATTTTTTTCAAATGGAACCCCTTATTTTTCATTCCATATTCTTGTAGCTTGGTGTAAAGAAAACATACAGTTGTTTTTAAGAAAAAATATGGAATTGTTAATTGCAAATCATATATTTGTTCTTAGAAACTATGTGTTTTCTTTACATCATTGATTCCTCTCATTATTTTGTACAAAGAGTATCGAGGTAAAATAATCGAAAATTGAATATTTTACAAAATATTTTTTGGTTTATGTAAAATTAAGAAGATTTCAAGCCTCATAACTCGAAAAGTACTTCATGGAAAAATAATTTATTATAGTGTTTTGGAAAGCCCTCGAGGTAAGCTACAAGAATATGCAATGAAAAATAGGGGATTCCATTTAAAAAAATGCATTTCCTGTCTGAATCGCTTATTTGCAGTCGGAACCAGAAGTTGAAAATCACCATTCGATAGAGCGCATCCGATTTATAAAGAAAATGTTTTCACTTTTTTGAAATAATCATAACTTGTTTAATTTTCAAATGGGTGGTCTGAAACAACACACGTGCGCGCGCGCGCGTGTACAGGGTGTCACTTAATTGGCGCCCACTATTTATACAGCGATATTCCTTGTGGAAAACGGAGTCGAAAAGTCCTAAACATTTTTTTCTATAATGAAAAAAATTTGAAACCATTTTTTTCTTTTATTATGCGAAAAACTTTATTTTGTACTAAAAATCATATTTCTTCCGTTAAAAGCCTTGACGAAATTTTTCTTAAGGAATTTTCCTTAAAGAAAATTCCTTAAGGAAAATTTCGTCAAGGAGGCTAAAGGTCGATGCTTATTGGCACATCTTTACTCAATAATTATCGCTTTATTAAGCATTATAGAAAAAAATGATTTAAGACTTTTCGACTCAGTTTTCCACAAAGAATATCGCTATATAAATAATGGGAGCCAATTAAGTGACACTCTGCTCTCATATATTTACATACATACAGGGTCTTCAAAAAGTCCCGGAACGCTAAAATATCTCGAAAACGATAAACTATAATAAAAAAATATGTAAGAAATAAAGTTATAGAACTAAATAAAATATACCTAATCATGATAAGAATTTGACTTTGGATGAAGTATTCAAAGTCATATGAAGGACAAGATGATTTTTTTAAATGGAACTCCATTTTCCATTGCATATCCTTATTTCTAAGCATAGCTTATTTCAAGAGCTTTCCAAAACACTATAATTAAGTATTTTTTCATTGAGTACCTTTCGAGTTATGAGGCTTGAAATAATTTTTTAATTTTACATAAACCATAAAATATCTAGTAAAATATTCATTAGTGTAAAGAAAAAACATAGTTGTTTTCTTTACACCAATTGATTACTCTCATTATTTTGTATATAAACGTATTAAAGTAAAATAATCGAAAAATGAATATTTTACAAGATATTTTACAATTTATGTAAAATTAAAAAAAGATTTCAAGCCTCATAACTTGGAAAGTACTTAATGAAAACTAACTTAATTATAGTGTTTTGAAAAGTTTTCAAGATAAGCTATAAGAATATGTAATACAAAATGGGAAGTTTCATTAAAAAAAATCAACTTAATCTTCATATAACCTTGAGTACTTCATGTCAAATTCTTCTTTTCATCATTAGGTACATTTTATTTAGTCCTACAACTTTCATCCTTATATATTTTTCATTATAGATAATCGTTTTCGCGATATTTTAGCGTTCCGAAACTTTTTAAAGACGCTGTATGTATGTATGTATGTATGTGTGTGTATATATATATATATTATATATATATATATATATATAAGAAGTTTTTGATGTCTTTTATTCTATAAAATATAGCAACAATTTCTTCGGTTTATATGCGTATAGTAATGAATAATTATAAATCTTCTTTCAAAAAACAATAATGAGTTTATTCCTTTTTTATATTATTATTGTAGAACAACTAGATATTATAACTCAGCCAAAGGATATGGATCCTGGCATGACGACTTGGAAAGGAGCAGGAATTTTGAGCTGCTTGGAATCGGCACAGGAATTATGGATTGCTCGAACTGAATGGCATCGCTGGGGAGTGAGAATATTGAGAGAAAGATCTCCTTTTTTATGGTAAAAGAGATACTTGCTCACATATATATCTAATTATATATAATTATAAGCAATATATATATTTTATATATATTATAAGGAATATATATTGTTTATTAATTATATTTATTATAACACATATTTTGTAAAAGAAATAGAAAAAAATAAAAAAGATGAAAACAATTTAGAAATTTCTTCATTTATCATGATTAGTGATTAAAAAATTTGTAATTTTATTGCTGTTGTAGCAACAGAAAAATGTCATTTATTCTTTATATTAATTTTATAATGTTGACATTGAAAAAAATTATATTAAAAGATAAGTTTCTTATTATTTCTCATAATTGGCTGTTATCTGTATATTCACTACTTATTTGCAAAGCTTATAAATTTTATAAATAGTTTTCATCTTTTATGTCAAAAGCATTTGAATATATTCAATTTCAATATTCTTCAGAAAATATGTCAATGTATATATTTATTAAAATAATATATTGCATCTTCATGCATGTCTTAAGTATATTATGTGATGTATATTTGGCTTTATTTCTGGATTAAGGACAATCTATATAAAATGATCTCAAGACATCTCAACCTCCTTATAAAAAACGAGATATAGAGATATAAAGTCAAATAATTTGTCTTTATCAAGTGTATTCTGTAAATTCATAAATTACAAACTTTGTCGATGATATCATGAATGTAATATCTCGAGAAATAAAATTGTTATTTGACTTAGTAATTATTATTATACTTATATTTTATAACATATATGTATTATAATGTTATAATATACATTTATATTAAAAATTATAATAATAATAATATTAAAATTAAATTTACTCATATATAATTTTCATACATTGGCATATTTTGAGGAAATGTTTTTATTTAGAGACTCCATCTATAATATATCTATAATACAATATTACAAATAAATCTGTAATATATAATGTTAATAGAGTCTTAGTAAGTGTTAGTCTTTATATATATATATATATAATGTGTGTGTGTGTGTGTCTGTGTATAAATTATAGGTACATGTATAAGTTAGTGTACCAATTATAGGTACACATTAAGATAAAAAGAATTATACATACAAAGCTGTAAATATAATATGAACATAATACAAAATAAATATAGCAGTTATTATTATTATAGCAATTTGAAAAATGCATTTTTGAAAACAAATTACTGTACTATATCAATAATAATATAAATTTGTAATATAATAAATTTTTACTGGTATTATAATAATTCAGTCATTCTAATTCTAGTTTTATTGTTACGGTGATATTGTACTATGTCATTTTCTATTAGAAAATTTACATAATATGACACATCTGATATAACATCTACATAAACATCATCTCCTCCTTTCATATAAGCAGATGTCAGTGCCTAAAATAATTCATATATAGAGTTATACAACAACTATAATACAACTTATAATACAACTTATAATACAACTTTGCACATTCGTACAATTAAACAATTTTGTAGAAAATATAGATTATGTATTTGATAAAAATAATACTTACTGCTAATAATTCTTTGAAGCCCTCATTACCAGGAAAAATTGTATCAATCACAGTGTACTATAAAAAGAGTTTTACAAATTAACAATGAGATGTTGATTTTCCATGTCTAATATAAAAACACAATTTTATCTAATAAAAGTATAAAATAAGTTTAAAATTTACATACTAAATCATTTTTCACTTTTTGGAATATACGTTTAGTTATAACAAGTTCTTTTTCATAGGTCTCATTTGCAAAAGTCTCTGCCATATCCAAATAAGCTCCTCTCATTTTCTCGAGTCCATCTTTTTTATTTTTTAAACTATAATAAATATAATATACAAACTGCAATGAAAACTTTGCATGTTGTTATTGCATGATACTTACTATGTGATATCTTCTTTAATATCTGAAAGATCGCATTTTAAACTATTGAGAAGTTCTTGCATGTTACACATCTCTTCTTCCATTTCAGTCATTACTTCTACACGTAAGTCAGATGTTCTCAGAATTGGATAATCTTCAGGTTCTATTTGTTGAATTTCTTTCAATAAGCTTTGATATAGTTTTTCTTGTTTCATTTTCACATCATCGAATGAAGACACATTTGATGGTTTCAAAGTAAAAATCTCATTATTTGATATTTTGTTTATTAGATCTTCTAAATTTTTTTCTCGTTCTATTTTCTTATCCTTTAACGTTTCAAACGCATCCTCTAACGTATATTCCATGTTTTTTAAAGAAATATATATATATATATATATATATATATATATATATATATGGATCAAGATTTGTTCTTTTTAAGTGCTGAACTGGTTGCACTAGTTCAGAGAGTGTGCACCAAAGCACAATTCAACCTCACAGTTCAAGTTACGACAGTAGCGTCGGCACCATCGACATGTATAATGGACTGAGCATTGCGAATTGCGATAGCCAGGCGAGCGCCCGCTATAGAGAGAGAGAGATACTACATGAGAGGCCCATAGACTTATATAATAGACCGCGCCAACCGTGAGAGCAACCTACGCTGACACAAGAGTGAGAGAGCAATAGCTGGAGTTGTGCTCTCTCTGTCCAAATGTGATAAGGTGGGGATAAAGGAGAGAATAAGATAGAGTAAGTTAGGTTAAAGGTTAGAAGAAATAAGGTGCCTTCTCCGCCTTCTCCGTCTTCTCCCACTCTCTCTCAAATGTGAGAGAGAGCGGACGACTCAATCACTATCCCTGTCCTTCCATGTCGGCGTGCGTGCGCCCATAAGATGGCGCGGTCTATTATATAAGTCTATAGAGAGACCTATGTCTGTCTCTTTTGCTAGTATCTCATTGGTAAGTTTGTTTCCTGCCTCGATGGGCCGCCTCATAGGCCTCTCATGTAGTATCTCTCTCTCTCTATAGCGGGCGCTCGCCTGGCTATCGCAATGTTCAGTCCATTATATATGTCGATGGTCGGCACCTTTAATGTTGCGGTGTATGAATCACATGACCCATCGCCATATTTTTGGTTGGAAAATGCGCCAAATTTAAAAACATTGAAGATGTGAAATGCTCACAACAAATCCTGTAATTATTATATAATTTTTCCAAAAGTGTTTCTATATATCTATTACAAAATTTTAATCATAGTTGAGCTCTAAAAAACATGTGAAAATTAGTATTTTTAAATAAAAAGTAATAAGAGCTTTAAAGTTAAGTTTAATTGACAATAAGCACAGTTTAACAATAAGTTTGATACTACATAATTAAAATTACAAAGATCTTTCTAACAAGAGTGTAATTTATTTATTGTCGTATTATATAGCATATATATATATATCATATATAACATATATTATATATATATATATATATATATATTATATATATATATATATATATATTATATATATATATATATATATATATATATGGGTCATTCTTCGTCAACCGGTGAAGCCGCCTGTCCAAAATTGGTTTCAATGCAAATAAACGAGTAAGGGCTTAAAATTCATAAAAAATAAAAGCTATCGAATGCCGTGTGCTGATTTTGACTATCCAAAATGACTGATCCAATATGGCGGCCAAAACGTAGGATTAAAAATGTAAAATTTTTTAATTACAAAAAATTACCTATTGAGGGAGTATTTGGGTTCGCTGGTTACGAATCCGTCATCAGATTTTCAAAATTCAAAATGGCAGATAAAAAAAACTAAAACTTAACTTTACTTGAACGAGTCTCATCACTCGGGGGTTTTTGAGGTCGCTGAATAAGAATCCGTAACCAGATTTTCAAAATTCAAAGTGGTCGATTCAAAATGGCGGATAGAAAACTTAAATATTTGTACATGAATTTGGCATTACATGAATTTGGCATTCACACGATCCGCCTTCACCTGTTTCGACGTACAATATATCAACATACCGTCATGCCACGTTATACATCAAAGTATTAAACCATGCACGATTTGGATGAAACTTAATGTCAGGAGAGGTTTTCGGGGGTGCTGATTATGAATCTGTGGTTAATAAACAATCCAAATAAAAAAGATTTTATAAAAAATACGAAAATCAGCACACGGCATTCGATAGCTTTTATTTTTTTATGAATTTTAAGCCCTTACTCGTTTATTTGCATTGAAACCAATTTTGGACAGGCGGCTTCACCGGTTGACGAAGAATGACCCATATATAATATAATAACATTTATATATTATATATACAATATAATAACATTATATATATACCCAGACAGCACAGAATGTTCGGAGAATATTCTAACAAGATACTTTCCAGAATATATAGATATTCCGAGAATATTCGGAAAGAATATTCTTATATCGTTCTAAGAGGCGGAAAAAAAAGGGGTCACAAAAAAAAGGCTTGGGCCGCGGCGGGGGCCCCTAAAAGGCCCCTAAAAGCCCCCTGGGGCCCCTTTCTGCTACAGGGGATGTTCTCAACATTTTTAGAATATCATTTATTAAGTTCTCAGAATATTCTAATAACATTTCAATGAATATTCTCTGAATGTTCTAAAAAAAGCAATTTCCAATATTCTCAGAATATTGGAAATAATATTCTTATATAGTTCTAAGAATATTCTGAATATTTTTGGAATATTATTTGTTAAGTTCTCAGAATATTCTAACAAGACGATTCCCAAATATTCAGAGAATATTCGAATACAGTTATTTTCTGAACATATCCTATGGCGCTACAATCGCACTCGTGCAGAAGCAGTTAAAGGTTAAGGTCACATGGACTAAAATTTTCCGCGTAAAGGTCATTCTACAATAGAGTCGTAAAGTCGTAAGTCGTAAGAAATTGACCAATCACAGTTGATTAGTCTCCTGAACTTCAACTGGGATTGGTCAATTTCTACGACTTACGACTTTACGACTCTATTGTAGAATGACCTTAACGGAATTATGCCTCTAATTAGTTATGCGGTACGCGTTACGCGGAAAATATCAGTCCATGTGGCCCTTAGAGATTCTCTAAGAATAGTACAACAACTACGAATCGTGATTGTGTTCAAAAGATTTAAGTTGTCTTAAGTGTAATCTTATTATGTTTTAAACTAATCATAGAGCCGTATTAGTATTTTAAGACATTACTCGAAAACTTTTAGTGATTTTCTATTAAAAATAAGTGTTTTGTATTATATACAGGGTGTCCGAAAGATCGCCTACTCCACTTCGGGAGGTGATTCGGGACCCAAAAGCAAGCAAAAAAGTTCATAATAAACATAGGTCCGGAAATGAGCCGTTTCCGAGTTATAGCCACTTTTATGTTCAAAAATCGTAATTTAGAATCCGCTTGGCATCCCTCTTTCTTAATTATTTCTTAAATTAAAAATTTTTATTTTTTAATTTTTATTTGTTATTTTTATTTAATTTTTAATTTTCAATTTTTGTTTAAATTTTTATTTTTAAATTTTTATTTTTAATTTTTTTTTAATTATAATTTTTTTAGTTTTTTTCAATTCTTTAAAATTTGTAAATGATTTTTGAACATAAAAGTGGCTATAACTCGGAAACGGTTCGTTTCCGAACCTATATTTATATGAACTTTTTTGTTTGTTTTTGGCTCCCGAATCACCTCCCGAAGTGGATTTAGGCGATTTTTCGGACACCCTGTATATATGTGTGTGTATGTAACACTGTATAATTTAGTACCTGAAAGAAGTGATTTAATTTTTAAGTGTTAATTTTTCATACATATATTTTTTATCATATATTTGTACTTATAATTTTATAATTATATAATAATATTTATATTATATATATATATATATATATATGTGTATGTGGGTGTGTGTGTGTGTGTGTGTGTGTGTGTGTGTGTGTGTATGTGTGTGTATATTTTATGATATAAAATCTTTATTAATTGTATCTATATCTTATTTCTTTCATATATTATACCTTTTCTTATTAGCCTGAGATTTTACTTCACATTTATCGATGTGTCGGATAGCAATTGACTATCAGATAGAGAATTTCTTAGAATCTCAATAGAGACTCTAGAAATTCTCTTTGACAGCTAATTGCTACGTTCGGCAACGTCGACAAACGTTAAGTGAAATCTCAAGCATGGAATATTCAAAAAGAATATTCCAAAAAGATTCCATGAAAATACGCAGAATGTTCTCTGAAAGTTCATTTTATATCCAAGAAATGTTCTCATAATATTTACGGAATGTTATTAAAATATTATGTGTAGTAATTATAATATTCATAGAATATTCTATAAAATATTCATAGGATGTTCACAGAACCTGACTTTTTGTCTACTTTTAATGTTCTATTGGAGGTTCATAGGAACTCCAAAGTACTATACAGGAACATTCTAGGAATATTTAAATATTCTTCAATGTTATTCTATGAATGTCCATAGAACATACTTGTGTTGTCTGGGTAAGGTCATTCTACAATAGAGTCGTAAAGTCGTAAGTCGTAAGAAATTGACCAATCACAGTTGATTATTCTCCTGAACTTCAACTGGGATTGGTCAATTTCTTACGACTTACGACTTTACGACTTACGACTTTACGACTCTATTGTAGAATGACCTTTACACTTAAGACAATTTAAATCTTTTGAACACAATCACGATTCGTAGTTGTTGTACTATTCTTAGAGAATCTCTAAGGGCCACATGGACTGATATTTTCCGCGTAACGCGTACCGCATAACTAATTAGAGGCGTAATTCTGTTATAGCATAACAGGAGCACAACAGAATTACGCCTCTAATTGGTTACACGGTACGCATTACGCGGAAAATTTCAGTCCATGTGGCCGTACCCTAACCTTTAACTGCTTCTGCACGAGTGCGATTGTAGCGCCATAGGATATGTTCAGAAAATAACTGTTATTCGAATATTCTCTGAATATTTGGGAATCGTCTTGTTAAAATATTCTGAGAACTTAACAAATAATATTCCAAAAATATTCAGAATATTCTTAGAATTATATAAGAATATTATTTCCAATATTCTAAGAATATTGGAAATTGTCTTTTTTAGAACATTCAGAGAATATTCATTGAAATGTTATTAGAATATTCTGAGAACTTAATAAATGATATTCTAAAAATGTTGAGAACATTCTTAGAACCATATAAGAATATTCTTTCCGAATATTCTCGGAATATATGGAAAGCATCTTGTTAGAATATTCTCCGAACATTCTGTGCTGTCTGGGTATATATATATAAAAAGATTAATAAATTTTATCTTTGAGGATCTTTCGGAAATCTAAAAAAAACTAATTCGCTTTATATCTGTAACGTTTTTACAGTTTTTGACCGCACAAGCATATCCACCCATTTTTATTACTTTTTTATTATTTTATATAGCCTATTCATAATCTATTTATAACCTATTCACTATAATAACATGACCAGACGTGACATAAATCGACAACGTCGCCATATTGTTGATTGGATTTTTCGCGCATGCGTATTAGTAACTTAGGACATTGATTTTCGTCATCTACTGTCGTAACTGATTAAACTATGTCTTATCCTTGTTGTTCGCTAAAAGTTAAACAAAGACACATCATGTTTATGAGTGCCGCGATCATTAAGTGGAACGCAGCCTAGTTAAGGGTCTACAGGACCGACGAGAAAATTCCAACGTAACTGTTTCCAACTTTAAAAAAATGACTCTCATTCCATGTGTTGGTGTATGTCCGTATCATACAACGGGAGGATCCCATTAGCCCACGAGCCCGATAGCACACAACCACACATATCGCCCGATGCTTAAAGTAATCAGCACAGTTGACCAATCAGAAGGTCCTAGTGTTCTAACCGATCAATTAGCAACACTCGTGCGCTATCGGATCCCGTCCACTACCAACATTGATTTATTAGCTGTATTTTAGGTATAGACAGCATATTCGTACTTTTCGTTTTTTGGCTCGAAAAAGTCATATTTCTTCATGAACCATTTTTTAATATATTCTTTATAAAAATTGGAATGTTCCTAAAGAGCCAGATTTTGCAATTTGGTTCTTAAAAATTTATAATAAATTCAATTTGCAGCTACATCTGACTCTCGATAACTCGCAGTCCAAAACAGCACGTTTTTGGAAATTTTATTTCGACTTTTTTTCCAAAAAATCGCTCTTTAGGAACCTGCGGACCTGGTGTTGCTGATTAAGAATATCATAATTTTATTGCGATTTTCACTATATTTTAGCCATAATACGTAAAATACGATTCCGCAGTTCACAGCCGGCCGATAGGAGTCGCCACCGTAGGTCCTGTAGATCCTTAACCCAGTCAGAATGTATAGTTGTTGTGATGTCGAATTAACGTCAAAAACCAATGTTGAAATAAAGTTGAAATTTTGATCGAATCGACATCGAAATAGTACAAAATTTTGACGAATTTTCGACTATCATTTCGACATAATTTCAATGTTGAATCAACCAGTTTATTAATATATATTTCAATAATTAATGCTTTTATAAAAAAAAGTAACTTTATGTAATCATTATAATCATATCAAAAATAATTTTTCTTTTACTTTTATAAAATTTTTATTGCACGCTATATTTATTTAAAATAGTATTGACAGAGTTTATTATCATATACGGTGCACCGTATTTGCAATATTAAAACGAGTTTTGCTACAAATGCAGAGCGTTTTAAATTTAATAAATAAATCTTGAAAATATGAAATGTTTAAGCAAGATAGGAAAAAAAAACATTTACCGCCTTGGAAAAAACATCTAGTTGTTTTGTGTCTAGTGTTTTTTATCAAATGTATCTTATTAAATATTTATCTCAATAATATACATACAATTATTTTACATACATTTGACACCAGAATATTTTAATACCGTGCAATAACTGAATTATTTCCTATTTACCCATTCAATTAAGAAAAATTTGTTTAGTATTCTGAAACCCAATAAAAGATCCTGATTATTAAACAAATTATTTGTTTTTAATAATCTAGAGATTCCTCATTAGGATTCAGAATATTAAGTAAAATTAAGTCAGTTTATCAGAAATTAAACTGACAAGACAAGAAATATAATTACTACATTAATCCTTTATAGACCTTATAACCATCTTAGATGAATTCGAATACGAGTTAGTTAAATTGAGTGTCGCCGCGTAGCGGCAAGTAACTGCAGGTCAAACGTGTCGAATCAACATTGAATTGACGTTACATCTCTGACTAAATATCGACTCAATCAGTTGTCAATCATATCGATGTTGAATCAACTTTGAATCAACGTTACATTTCTGACTGGGAAGCTAACTGGCCACTGTTGGACCGAGCCTTAAGATAATTTGGAAATCGTTTGGGGAAGTTTAGTTAAGATCATTTTAATATTTAGGAAATAATATTTTCTTTTTAATAATAAAAATGTATCGAACGTTAAGTTGGCAGATCGTAATTATGTTTAATGTATATTATAAATGGAATCGATTAGAAATCATTTGAGGATAATATATTCATTAATATTTTTATTTGGAAAAGTTGCTTTTTTATAATTAAATAAATTATGCATTCAAAATAATGCATGCATTATGCATGCGACATAAAGGATTCAACCAATCAGAGTTCTTTGGCTGCGTTCGCTTTGTACGCTTACGCACTGTGAGCATCATTCTATCTTCGTTTGATATTCGATGTGCAATAAAGACAGAATGATGCTCACAGCGTGTAAGCGTACAAAGCGAATGCAGCCTTTATAATTAAATTTGAGCATTGAAAATAATGTATTATTATGCTTTATGCATGTGACATAAAGGATTTAACCAATCAGAAGATCGATCATATAATTTCACGTGAATTTTTCACTTTTCATTTTTCACTTTTCACATTTTCCACTTATCCAAATTTTACGTAAAACTTTTCACGCATGGCGATTATGTACGTAGCTTGGATGCGCGGAAAGTAAAATTATTAAACATGGTTTAAATATTATTAAAATAATATATAATTATTATTATAATTATATCACAAGAAAATCTATAACCATCTTTCTGTCTGCAATGCAATACTACAAAAATGTACTACATTTATTCAATTCCGAAATATATTTATTAATTCCCTAGATTTCCACTTTTTCGCCAGCAACTGTCAACAAAATGAACACAGGTTTAAGGGCTCCTGCACACAAGATGCGGCAACATTTGCCGCGCGGCGAAAGACGACGCGGTGAGCCAATACAAAAGTTGGATTGAGTTCAACTTTGACGCGTGATGAATGAATATGTCTGTTGATTGGCTATCGCGTCGGCTTCCATCACGTGGTAAGTATTGCCGCGTCCTGTGTGCAGGAGCCCTAACTCTATGTGACGTGTGATGTCGTCGAAATCGACGGCGTAGATTTTATTTAATTGAATTTTTTTATAAATCAACATAATTTTTGATTGTCTGTTGTTCTTTAGTTATTCTTTCAATCTGATCAACGAAATAAAAGTCATTTATTTCAGTTTCAGTTTTCTCAAGATCCTTCCCAAGAAGCACAAGTATATCAACCATATATATAGTACTCCTATATTGCCAGTTCTGTAGGAGGAGCGAAAACATCGGTGCAGACGGTAGCCTTCTCTCGCTTCTTTTATGCGACGATTTCACTTTGCGCATGCGTCAAATATATATATATACATACATGCCCCGTATATGCATATATGTATATATGCTCACTCCTCCTACAGAACTGGCAATATAGGAGTACTATATATATGATATCAACATATCCTATGTATGTACAACGGACGTCCATGTCGGACGTCCGTTGCTTATGTTCCAAAATTCACTGCCAGCGCTAAAAATATTTAATATATGTAATGTGAACTATAGATTTTCGCTGGCAGTGAATTTTGGAACACGCCATTGTGTACATCCATCCGACATCTATATTACCTGCAGTGGACGTACAAAGAACGTCCACTGTACGTCCATTTGCAACAAAATTAAATAATAATATAATTTACCCATTTTATATAAAATTTTACCTAAAAATTTTGTTTAATATTTATATTTCCATATTGCACTTTACATCTTAAATAGATAATAAATTATTTTCGTTTATTCGCCGGACATTTACTTGTCCGATTTATAAAATCAACTTAATATCTGAAGCATTGAGATCAGAAATTAAATTAAACAATATAATGTTTTATTGAACACTTTAATGTTATTTGTTACTTTTTGCAAACTTGATGGCTGATATTCATAGTCCGATCTTATATTTATGATTGTCTTAAGGGCCTAAGCAGAATGGCTGACTTATAACCTTAAGACACTGTTTTATGCCCTAAGTCTTTGTCTTAGGTAACGCACAATACTGTGTTATGTCTTTTAAAATTATAAGTTAGCCATTCTGCTCAGGCCCTAAGACACTGTTTTATGCTCTAAGTCTTTGTCTTAGGTAACGCACAATACTGTGTTATGTAATCTTTTAAGATTATAAATTAGCCATTCTGCTCAGGCCCTATGTCTGGTCCGAGGTTGACTTAAGACTTCATTCAACCAATCAAATAGCTGCGTAGCATTTCAAGCTCGAACTTAAGACGATCTCAAATACATCGACATAGAGCATGGACTGCGCCATCCGTATGAAAAAGTGGTCCTCGAAAATGAGAAGGATAGGACGTGAAGACGGCCAATCTCTGTCCTTTTCTAACAACACTGTAATACTGGTTTTCCGGGCCTCGAGCTTAAAAAATTAAATTATATTTTATCTTACATTTTTATTAAAAAACAATTACAAAATGAATATAATTATCTAAAACTTTTCATGAACCTAACCTAACCTTTTAATTACTGTTATACTTACTTATGAAATGATCTTCGAGGTTCTTTATTTCCTCGCCACTTGCATATACAACACGTATACACCATTATTTTTAATAATAGCGGACTCTGTATTAATCATAAACTTGCACAAATAATTATCATCTGATCAAGCCCAAGCATGGTCATATACCGCATCCTCTATAGCACTAAAAAAAGGGTAACCGATTGCTTAATACATTCCTGTACTATCAAGAAGAAACCAATCATAATCTTAGAAAGAGAGAGAGATTGGCCGTCTTCACGCTCCATCTCTTTCTATTTTCGCGACCATATTTCATACACTGCTTGTATACGGATGGCGCAGTCCATGCTATATGTCGATGCTCAAATATAAGATCGAACTATGAATACTGGCCTATATAAGGTGCTTTCCATTTAGTGACACAAGTCGACACAAGTGTCATTCTATCTTTGTTTATTGTATTCATTGAAAAAAGATAGAATGACGCTTGTGTCGACTTGTGTCGCTAAATGGAAAGCACCCATAATTCTCCCAACTAATAAAAGAATGATAGCGCACGTCGCGTAGCGGTAAACAAGTGAACTAACACATCCTTGCGTACTTGCGCGAAACTTTGACGTCCAAGACCGGACATCATATGAACGTTCAAATATTAGCCGTTAATGAATGTCTAAAATTATACGTACATACGATGGACGTCCATTTCATGTCTATAGACGTGCAGATGTAAAATGAACATAGAATGGACATTCATAAGACGTTCTGTGCTATCTGGGATAAATTATAATCTGCATTAAGAAATAGAATTGCAAAAGCTGTTAATATAAGGATCTTGAGAAAACTGGAACTGAAATAAATGACTTATTTTGTTGATCAGAAAGAATAGTTAAAGAACAATAGACAATCAAAAATTACTTTGACTCATAAAAAAATTCAGTTAAATAAAATCTACGCTGTCGATTTCGACGACGTCACACGTCAGAATAAACCTGTGTTCATTTTGCTTGCTCTGTCAGTACACATAAAGAACTCTGATTGGTTGAATCCTTTATGCCACATGCATTATTTTGAATGCATAAATTTATTTAAATTACAAAAAAGCAACTTTCTCAAATAAAAGTATCAATGAATATATCATCCCCAAATGATTTCTAATCTTTTCCGTTTATAATGTATATTAAACATAATTACGATCTGCTAATTTGACGTTCGATACATTTTTATTATTAAAAAGATAATATTATATTGCACATTTATTCGTATACTGTCTATGAATAATATGTAAATGACTTTTAAAATCTCAAGAATTCGCGGTTCACAAATCTAGTAATATTAGTAATTTTGTACTCTATAGGTTTTAGTCTCCGTCTTTGGTAATTTCACTTTTCACGAATTTAGCTACATAATTGCACAGTGATTCGTTAAAAAGTTCACGTGAAATCTGAGTGAAAAGTGGAAAGTGAAAAATTCCACTAAAAATTACATGATCGATGCCCTGGTGCCTTCTAATCTTCCCTTCATGTTACATCACGTGATCTACGTCGTAAATATATACAATAGAGTATACATCTATATGACGATCTGACGATGTTCCGCGGCATAAATATGTAAATATAGTATGGTTGAAAGAAGCGGAAGCTTTCTTGCATTTTCCTGAATAGTATTATAATATGCAATTGAGAGAGTTGTAACATTTTGTTGCTCAATGTAATTTCGTAGATACACGAACTTTCATGCGAAATGACGTAAACGGTTTTCCAAGATCTTTACATACCATATCTCGACCGAAGTTTGATAAGAATGTCATTCAGTTGCCAATGGTGAGAGAAAAAGAAAGAGAAGGATAGAGATGTTATGTTTATATTACGACGAATAGAACATTTGCAAATTTGTAAATTCAAAATATCTAAGAAGAAGGATGGAATGTGCCGAACGGAAGTATCTGTGTATAATTTAACGCTATGCCACGGCAATCTTACACCGCGTACCCTGACATATCGTTTGTCGACGATGTCAAAATTTTAGGTACTATCATGGACACAGATGTGGAGCTTGGCAAAAGTGAAGGGTGCGAAACTATCCCAGGCTGCTCCGGTTATTCTAGCATGGTGCACAGTAAGAAAGTTATTAAACATGCATTACGACAGCAAGCCAAAAGGCGTAGAAAGAACACGACAATAGCAGCGGGCAATTCTCGCGCGTTGCCTAGAATTGTTGTCAAACCATTACCTCCACCCCCATCAAATGATCCACCATCTCCGGTTAATAATGTACAGCACATCAATACTGGTAATTATAATACTGCGACATGTTTATTTTTATTTTTATTTCTCTATTTTGTTTCTTATATGGAGCAAAATGGTATTACAAATAATTTTTGAAAATTTATTCGTTATATCACAAGAAGGAGAAATTTATAATATATTTTTATATCACAAGAAGGAGAAATTTTTAATATATTTTTCAAGTAACGATATGATAAATTCAAGCATTAATATTGAATGGCAAATTTTACGATGAATCAGTTTATATAATTTATATTTTTTTCATAACAAAAACCATTAGTATCGCATATAAAAGAAAATGTACAATACTGATTTATTACATGTATAATTTGTTAATACTAGACAACGCAAAGCACGCGCCATTTATTTCCTTTCATTATATATTTCTTACTGTCACACAAGCTGTCAAAATTTGTAATAATCGCAAATGAAAGCTGCTCACAACATGAATTGAGCGCAATAAAAGAACTAATTGGCATCGCGGAAAAGCGACAACAATAAACTTCAATATATTCGAGTAATCGACTTTACAAGCACTTTTTCGAAAGGGATAATATGTATATATATATATATATATTTATATGTATGCAATATATATATTTATATGTATATAATTTAAGATAAGTATATAATATAAGAAATATATATATATATTTCTTTTATTACATTAGTATTACATTTATATACATTATAAAAATTATTTTTAGACACAATCATGCCAATTTATTAAATAGTCTTCTTCTTCTTGTAATTAATTATTTATTTTGTATTATGATTTATTACTATTTTATTTTTGTGTTAGATGAATAATAAATAAAAGCAGAAAAAGGTGAAATAAAGAAATAGAGAAATATATTATAGAGTAACTGACTTATATATGCACATGTATTTATTAACATATTACTTATATGTAATAAATTATGCTGAATTGACTGATTATGTCATAATTAGTATTATATATTATATATTAAAATAAATGTTTTTAAAATGAATTTTTATTATGATAGTTAGTATTTTTTGAAGCATAATAAATATATTTTTTATAAAGATAAATTTTTGCAATGTAATATAATACGGCTGATTTTTATTGTATAATTAATTGGAAACTATTATAAGACAATTAATTTTATTTTCTTATATAAAATAGATAGTAATTGTAAAAGATAATTTTATTTTTGATGACATGATATTCTTAATAACTGATAATTGAATGTATAATCTTAATAATATATATTCTATATAAAAATATAGCAGCGGAAGAGCCTGCTGCCACAATGAGAGAAGTTTTGGCTAGTTTACCTGGATTTAGCTTGAAATCAGGCCGTAGACGATCTACGAAGAGATTGTCAGCAACCGCACAATTAGAAGCTGGTCTTGTAGATTTGGAATCTCCAGCAAGCATATTAGCAAGTACAAGCTTACGTGCTTTGTTAAATAGGCATACATTTCAAGGGTTACCTCCACTGTACCAACGAAAGCTCGCACAACTCTTGCCTGCTGTAGATAGACAGGTATTTTCTAAAATTTTTTAGTACTTTTTACTTCATAATATGTATCTGTTACTGAAAAACTATTTAGAAATTTTTAAATATTTTTTTGTTAAAAATTAAAAATTATTCTGTTATCTGTCATTGTTAGGATGCTGCAATCTCTGGATTAAACAATGAATTTTTTGCAAGAGCTTGTTTAGAATGGCGGAAACGTTTAGCAGAAGGAGAATTCACTCCAGAAAATCAACAACGCCTGAAAATGGAAGCAGAACGAGATAAAAATAAGCTGGATCCATGGAAAGTGAAACATTTTGAGCCAATATGGGGAGAGAAACGAGAGCCTAAACTTAAATCGACTCTCCATTATATTACCGAGTCACGTTCTAGTGGTGCAGTAACACGTTCAAGTTTAAGACTTCGTTTGGAATCGAATGTGGATATTTCTGCATCGGAACATGTTTATCCTATTGTAATGACAGGAGATAAAATCGATACCAAGACCGAAATTAACATAAAGAATTCTGATAGTTTAGCTAATTCTGAAGAAGTGCAAGAAAATTTAATGGCTTTAGATTATAATACATTGTCAGATAATTTGACTGATGAGAAACTTAATGATTCCATGCAAGTGAATCCTGTAGAAATAATAGAAGATGTTCATGAAAGTAAAACGGAGGAAATCGACCAGATCGCAGATATTTGTGAGAATAAAGATTTAATTGAAGCTAATGACATTGCAAGTCAAATTTGTCAAGACAACATCTCGAATGTTTATGAAGAAGAAACAGATTTTTCTTCCAATAAGAAAAATTTGCAGCCTTCAGAGAATAATGTAATTGAAACATTAGAGGAAGATACTGTACTGTTGCCTGATGGTAATTCATCACCTAGATCTAATGAACAGGTAGAACGTGCGTCACATACGTCTGGAGAATCAATTTCACAGTTATCCAATGAATATATATCACAAACATCTATAGATCAAATTTCAAAAGAACAGATTTCACAAATGTCGAACAATCAAATTTATCAGATATCGGATTGCGAAACTACAAGTATCCTTGAAAGCTCATCACCGAAAGATCAAGTTAGATCAACAGATATTATTATAGAGGATACTAATTTGATGAGCAATGATCAAACTGAAACAGCACATGTTTCGCATGAAAATCCAACAGATAGTGAATCACAAATTCCAGAAGGAATGGAAATTGATAGCGAAACCTTACAGCGTATTCATGAACTCGAGGTAGATAAGAGTTTTAATACACTATGAGTTATTAACAGATTAATATGTTGGTAATCCCGACAATTTTTTGCAAAAAATAAAAATATGTTATTATTAATACTTTAGGTACGAGGAGAAATGCGCGAAATGTATGAAGAAATTTCGGGTTGTCCCGAAGAAATAATATATCCTATTCTTGAGGGAATTGAAATGACTTCAAACAATGCAGAAGTAACTGAACCGCAAGTATCTGGACAAACTGAGGATGCTAGGGGATCAGATGTAAACGCTGGTAATGAAGATGAAGCTCTTCGAGAAGCAAATAATTATGTCTGTTCTGAAATGTTAGAATGCAGTTGGACAGTAGATCCAACCATTAACAATATTAATAATAATAATAGAGTAAGTAAATATGATTAAAATAACATTTATACATACATATACACAGTATGTACACACACACACACACACACACACACACACACATATGAATTAATTGAATGTAGTAACTTATATAAATTGCAAATACATATATATATATATATATATATATATATATATATATATATATATATATACAGGCTGTCCATGACCACCCGTATCAGCCGAATATTTCGAAAACAATGCGCGATAGACAAAAATGTTTCAGACAAAAGTTGTAGGGTTTCGAGTAACGCATTACATAGCAATATCAGTATGATCTTGAAGAGTGTTGTCAAGGTCATGTAAAAATAATATAAAAATTTTTAAATGGAAAGTACTATTTTTTATTGCATATTCTTCTAGCTTATCTCGAGAGCTTTCCAAAACACTATGATAAATTATTTTTCCATGAAGTACTTTTTGAGTTATGAGGCTTGAAATCATTTCTTAATTTTACTTAAAACCATAAAATATTTTATAAAATATTTATTTTTCGATTATGTTACCTTAATATTTTTAGTACAAAATAATGAGAGAGAGTGTAAAGAAAACACATAGTTGTTTTAAAAAAAAAATGTAATTGTTAATTGCAAATTACATATTTTTTTCTTAAAAATAACTATGTTTTTTTCTTTACACCAATTGATTCTTCTCATTATTTTGTACATAAAAGTATTAAGATAAGATAATCGAAAATGAATATTTTACTAGATATTTTATGCAAAATTAAGAAATGATTTCAAGCCTTATAACTCGAAAAGTACTTAATGGAAAAACATTTAATTATAGTGTTTTGGAAAGCTCTCGAGGAAGCTACAAGAATATGCAATGAAAAATAGGGGGTTCCATTTAAGAAATTTAAGGTGACCTTTACGTGACCTTGACAACGCTATTCAAGGTCATACTAATATTACTATGTAATGCGTTCCTCGAAATCCTACAACTTTTGTAGGAAACATTTTTGTCTGCCGTTCTCGGTTTTTGATTCGGCTGGCAACGGATGGTCTAATATACTCTATCTAAATAAGTTTAATATTAATTTTCTTGAATATTTAATGTTTTACCAAATGTTTTCATTAATTTATTTTCTTGTTTTTTTTGAAGACACAAGAGGAGCTGCAAGTACCTTGGCCTTTGGTAGCAGCTGCTCTTGATGGATCTGTAGCAGCTAACATTACAGTAACAACACAGGATGAATGCAGTGAAACTTCTACAACCGATTCTACCACTGCTTCACAACAATTTATTAATACGGATACCAATGTAGAATCTGTTAACTGTATCCAATTACCGGTTGTTCAAGGAACTACGTTTCAATCAGATGGTTTAGCCATCAGTACGCCAGGAAACAGCTGCATTATGAAGAGCTTGCAATCGCAAAGCCCACCAATTATCACATTTCCACAATTACAATCTATCAGATTTGTACAAACCAGTTTTAATCCAGAGCAAGATACTACATCTTTAATTACAAATAATTCGCCTACAATCTCAACCCAGCCTCAACAAAGTACTACCGCGCAAATAAATATGATACGAACACAGGATACCATCACCCAAATAA
>JAPIVC010000227.1:175000-280000 GCA_030586385.1 Camponotus fellah | reverse complement strand
ATTACGGTGATGCAGTGGTGTATGGTGTTTTATGTACATTATATTCATTCTATTTCCTCTCTCCCTATATGTGTATACAATCATTATTAGACCCTTCTGTCATATTATTGATACAATCGTATAACGATTGAAGGTTTTGAGGCAATAATATGCTAAGTGAAACGACGTGTTAGATCTTAAGCTCATATTTATTTGCTGGCTCCTTTGTGTTATGGATAAAATTATCTATATTGTTTAGAAGAAACACTATGAAGAACAATATGAAGAAATAAGTTCGAAAATTTCTTGTATACCTATGAAATTGATCTTGTGTGCGACTTAATATATTATTGTCATGGCCCATCAACTTATGCTTAATGTAATTTAAGAAATACGCATTAAATTGTGTCATACTTTTTCTAAGTATAATTATGTTACTTATCGATATAGATTATCTGTTATATATGCCACCATAATGTTAATTTTTTATCTATAATAGTAGCAATTATATATTGTATAATTATATATATATATATATATATATATATATATATATATATACAGGGTCTTTCAGACCACCCGTATCACTCATTTAAAAACTAGAGAAGTGGTTATTTCAAAAATGTAAAAATATTTCCTTTATAAATCGGGTGTGCTCTATCGAATGATGATATTTTCAATTTCTGGTTTCGGTCGGAAATAGGCGATTCAGACAGGAAGTGCATTTTTTAAAGTGGAACTCTATTTTTCATTGCATATTCTTGTAGCTTATCTCGAGAACTTTCCAAAACACTATAATAAATTATTTTTCCATATACTTTTCAAGTTATGAGATTTGAAATCACATCATAATTTTACATAAACCATAAAATATCTTGTAAAATATTCATTTTTCGATTATCTTACCTTAATACTTTTATGTACAAAATAATGAGAGGAATCAATTGGTGTAAAGAAAACACATTGTTGTTTTTAAGAAAAAATATGAAATTGTTAATTGCAAATTACATATTTTTTCTTAGAAATAACTATGTTTTTTTTACACCACTTGATTCCTCTCATTATTTTGTACATAAAAGTATTAAGATAAGATAATCGAAAAATGAATATTTTACAAGATATTTTATGGTTTATGTAAAATTATGAAATGATTTCAAGCCTCGTAACTCGAAAAATACTTCATGGAAAAGTAATTTATTATAGTGTTTTGGAAAGCTCACAAGGTAAACTACAAGAATATGCAATGAAAAATAGGGGGTTCCATTTTAAAAAATACACTTTTTGTCTGAATCGCCTATTTCCAGCCGGAACCAGAAGTTGAAAATATCACCATTCGATAGAGCGCACCCGATTTATAAAGAAAATGTTTTTACTTTTTTAAAATAACCATTTCTCTAGTTTTTAAATAGATACGGGTTTGAAACACCCTGTATATATATATGCAATCTTCGAAATTACTCTGTATCCGTCGCTCAAATGTAAATAAAGTAATATTCGTTTAATATGGGAAGTTATTTAGGGCCAATTTCACCAAGTATCTTACAATCGGCGTTTAATTAAACTTTGTTTTATGTAAACGAAGATTTTAATCTCGATTATGGTCGATTAGATTTCACCAGTTTTACAGCAGTGCAATTAACTCCAGTTTAATAAATCGAAGTTTAAGTGTAAAATAACACCGACAACATCGCAAATATAAAACTATACATATATGGCAATGATCATTTGACAATAAGTCATATAATCTTGAAACTTACCGTTAGGTTTCAAGCAGTGGAAATAAATAAATAGTGTAACTTTGAAAAATGTCTAGAGCTGCTTCTAGTGCTAAACGCAAAAGAGATCCGACGTTTCAGCCTGCGGAGGAAAATAATTTAATAGACATTGTTTCCAAGCATTATAGTATAATAGAGTGCAAAAGATCGATGCTCTCAGTACTCGTGCCAAAAATGAACAATGGGGAAAAATTGCTACAGAATTTAATACAAACTCTACATTCGTGGAGAGAGAATGATGCTTAAAAATCTGTGCCAAAATTTAAAGAAGAAGGCTAAATCTGTTATGACACAACAGAATCAAAGCATTTTTACCACAGGTATGTTGCATATTTAAAAGACACAAATGCACTTTAG
This sequence comes from Camponotus fellah, assembly GCA_030586385.1. Lineage (NCBI taxonomy): Eukaryota > Metazoa > Arthropoda > Insecta > Hymenoptera > Formicidae > Camponotus > Camponotus fellah. The sequence continues at coordinate 277,889 of JAPIVC010000227.1, read as the reverse complement.
TATGGGCAAATATCTAATGATAATCAGATTCTCTTTGTAGGAGGTGGCTCATTCAAAAAATTTAAAGATAATTCAATTCTGGAAAGAATCATTACATTGATTCGACCGAATGTTCAAGGCTATGTAAATGCCTTTGTTAATGATGGGCCTAATATCTATATCAGAACCCATACAGCACAGAAGTTTGCATCAACATTGCTGCAATGTTACAACATTGCATATTGAAGTGTAATGCTGCAGAAATATTGCGGAGATATTATTTTGTAATATTACTTTGGCAATATTGCAGCAACATTTTAACATAATGAAAATATATAATACGTGTTTCTTTACTTGCCGCTACGTAGCGACGCCAAACTTAACTAACTCGTATTCGAATTTTCGCCTAAAGTGGATATAAGATCTACAAAGGACTAATGCAGTAATTATATTTCTTGTCTTAAGTCAGTTTAATTTCTGATAAATTTGATTTATTTAATGATTTGATTTATTTAATATTCTGAATTCTAATAAGGGATCTAGATTATTAAACAAATAATTTATTTAATAATCTGGATCGTTGGGATTCAGAATATTAAACAGATTTCTCTTCACTGAACACTGGATAAATGAGAAATAGTTCATTCTCATGCAGCACAGAAAGGTTGCAAATATATTGCAAAATAATTTTATTGAAACATTGCAATATTGCAAATCGGTTGCGAAACTTTGTTGCAACATTGCTGTAAAGTTGCGGCAACGTTAAGATGTCCGCTTTTTGTAATATTACAACGAAATGTCGCAATAATATTGCAATATAATATATTTGAAAAAATGTAACGTTGCTGCAATCATGTAGCAATATTGCATATAAAACATTTTTTCGAAATAATTCTTGATACATGATTCTTGGAAATTTATAGAAAACATATAAAATAAAAAAATCTTGATATAAATAAAAATTTGTAATGATTGTTATCATTACAAACTTTTATTTATATCAAGATTTTTAATTTATGTTTTTATATACTCTTACAATAATAAAAGAACAAACATTAATTAGAATTAATTACATATTTTTATTTAAAAATTGTTAAAATCCATTTACATATATGTGTATGTGAAAAATACATAGAAATAATGTACAGAAACACAAAAATAAAATGAAATAAAATGTTCTATAAGATAATAAAAAAATATATATATTCAATGAAGAAAAATCTATTTAATATTTTAAATCCCGACGAGGGATTCTGATTATTAAACAAATTATTTGTTTAATAATCTGGATCAGTTCTCGGAATTAGTTGCCCTTTTCGGGTCGAAATCTAAGGCGACGCCTACGATTCCCCCACTACCGCTCGAGGCTCGATGACCGAGCCGCTGATCGCGTAACGCTATACCTTAGGAGCGTTGTCAGGAGCGTCCGCCAAGCGTCCCGTTTCGCCAAATCATTAAAATTCATTAAAATTTTCGTTATGAAATATAATTTTTCTTTTTATAATTAATTAAATACTACAATTTTTATTATTATAATATATTATATATGCATAATATGTTATAGATATATATTATACATACATATATGTTATAATAATATATTTTAAACGTTATATAATAATTATTTTATATTAATTTTGAGAGATAATAGTTTTCCACATCACCCATGAGGTACTATTATAGATGCGTTTTTTTAAAAGTGATTTTCCCAGTAGGCCTATTCCACTAAAAATCAAAATAAAGAAAAATAATGAAGATAAGATATGTGGCTTGGTGCAAGAATATTTTATATCGTAAGATATAAAAGATGTAAAAATGGAAGAAGAAATAGAAAAATTTAATGCGACTTTCTGAGTCGTTTGCATGATTCTACTAAAGATGACATATCTACGGGAAGTTTAGAGTAGTTCGCATCAGCGAGAATAATGATGCGTCGATTAATGAAGATCGTTTTTCCGTTTTAATAATTTTCATTTTTGAAAAAGAGTATTCACATAAATATGTAAACATGGAGAAAATTCGAAGGCCGAAATTTTTAAGACGCGGATAATATGATGTATATAAATTTTAAAAAATTTGACTCCCTTTTCTAGCCGTGCTTTTAAAGAAATATCACATTGCAAATCGCAAAGTTCTGCCTGAAATTCTAGGCTTTATTCTTCGATTTGCGCAGAGAGAAGATGCTCGAAAAGTATTAAATCTTTTCGTAATATTTTAAAATTTTTGAAACGCGTATCGAATTGGCTTATCAATGGATCAATTATTATATTAATTTGTTTTTTAAAATTATAATTTATGCCATGTTCTTCAAAGAGAACCTGGCAAGAAGGAAAATAATGAAGAATATTATTTTCTAAGTGATTTTTAAATAATAATAACTTTCTGCAAAAAGAATCGACATGACTAATAATTAATTCCGAAATAGATTGGTTGGTCTTTTAATTTAAAAGCAGCTTTAAATTTAAAATATTTAAATGATTTGTCATGTCGGTTATTAAAACAAGCTTGCAAAGTGAATCTAAATCTTCGAAAAAAAATTTTAATTCGTCACATTTTGTAGGAAAATTTTCTTGCAAGAAAAGAAAGATCTCTTTTCTTATTGCAAAGAACTTTTCTAAACATTTTCCTGCACTAAGCCACCGAATTTCACAATACAGAGGTACATCTGTATAAGTTGCGTTATGCTCCTCGAGAAAGAGTTGAAATTTTCGATGAGAAAGAAATTTTTGACCGTCTTTAATTGTATTAATAATTTTTGTGACAGTTTGCATTGCGGTGCACAGTTTCACTACTTTCCCACATAACGCTTCCCAGTTGTTAACAACGAAAAAATGAAACAAAAGAACGACCATGTTTATCGCCGTTGTTTCTCAATGATACTCTATCAGCGATTAGCGTGACGTGAGCATTTAAAATTTAAAGTTTCGTGAGATTTAAAAAAAGTCCGTATTATTAAAGTATAATAAGTGATAAGTATAATAAGTAATAGTGCAACGTGTGATACGTGTCTTATTACCTGCAAAATGGACAGGGCAAAGGTATGTGCAATATTTCGATAAAGAATGGGAGATTTGGGGAATGAGAGGAATTTTTTCACAAGCATTCTTGATAAAACCACCTGCCTTCTGTGTGATTATCAATCCTTTGTTGTTAAAAAATATATTCTTCATAGGCATTATAAAACTAAGCATTCACATGATTATTCAAAATATGTGGACGAGGAGAAATTTAATTTAATCGAAGATTTAAAATTAATTTATCAAGAAGGGTGTCCGAATTCCCGTGATAATGCATTTTCGGATAATGCATCCTCGGTAAAAGCTCTTATAGCATCGTATGCGATTTCAAACCTTATCGTGAAAAATTCAAAATCATTTTCTGAAGGAAAATTTGTAAAGGAATGTCTTATCGCAGCAGTAGAGTCGTTTGGAAATTCGCTAACTCTTGAAGAAGCTGCTAGCATTCCTTTAAGTAATAAAACAATAAAATCGCGTGTGATATTGCTTCTTCCTTAGAAAAAAAATTAAAATCTTTATTAGCATCTTGGTCTTTTTTTTCATTATGTCTCGATAAGAGCACCGATAACCGGCTAGAAAAGGGAGTCAAATTTTTTAAAATTTTAGATGCATCATATTATCCGCGTCTTAAAAATTTCGGTCTTCGAATTTTCTCCATGTTTCCACATATTTATGTGAATGCTCTTTTTCAAAAATGAAAATTATTAAAACGGAAAAATGATCTTCATTGAGCGACGCATCATTATCCTCGCTGATGCGAACTACTACTTCTAAACTTCCCGTAGATATGTCATCTTTAGTAGAATCATGCAAACGAGCCAGAAAGTCGCATATAATTTTTTTCTATTTCCTCTTCCATTTTTACATCTTTTATATCTTATGATATATATAAAATATTCTTGCACCAATATTCTTGCCACATATCTTATCTTCATTATTTTTCTTTATTTTGATTTTTAGTGGAATAGGCCTACTGGAGAAACCTTTAAAAAAAACGCATCTATAATAGTACCTCATCGGTGATGTGAAAAACTATTATCTCTCAAAATTAATATAAAATAATTATTATATAACGTTTAAAATATATTATTATAACATATATGTATATATAATATATATCTATAACATATTATGCATATATAATACATTATAATAATAATAGAAATTGTAGTATTTAATTAATTATAAAAAGAAAAATTATATTTCATAACGAAAATTTTAATGAATTTTAATGATTTGGCGAAACGGGACGCTTGGCGGACGCTCCTGAGGTATAGCGTTACGCGCGCGATCGGTGGTTCGGTCATCCGGTCATCGAGCTTTGGGCGGTAGTGGGAGAATCGTAGGCGTCGCCTTAGATTTCGGTCCGAAAAGAGCAACTAATTCCGAGCATTGTTTTAAGGATATCCCTGCTTGCTAGAAGTTGTCTATAGTGATCTCGATGTATTTTTTCTGAGTGACCCATAAATGTAGTCAAATCAGAAACATCGATATCAGTGAGGTTTAGTTGTATGCAATGAGTTGCCGCATGTTTCTGTAGAATTGTACCGCGTAAACTTAATGATTTAATTGCATTGCCTTTTTCTGCAAATTTCCTCTTTAAAAGACAGGCTCTAAGATACCTGTATCTATTATTGTTATAACCAGGTAGTCCAAAGACGTAGGGATTCTTTTGCAGTACTTCGGCTTCTTTTCGAAATTGTAAAAGCAGGTTAATACATTTAAGCAGCTCATTCGTCACCAACACAGACACAGTACGTCCTAGTTTTCCTCTAATGCAAAATCGACTGTAATTTTCTGCTATTTTTCGGTTCTCTTCTGATAATGATGTATATATATCACTATACATGTTTTTATTTATTCCTTCACAATTTTTAAAATCTTCGATAAATACTCGCTCTATCTCTCCTGCCCGACGTCTATTGAACACGTGGATAGAAGTTAGCGTTACCTCTGCTAAAGCTATCCAACTTTCAGAACAAAAGGATTTTTTAATGCCATGTAAGCTTTTCTTCTTACTTTTTCTAAATGTTTGTAGAATATTTGAATATCTTGCATTGATGGGAGATTTACCTTTTTAAGTCTTTTGTGAGCTGACTGTGTTTTAGTCACTGCTGTATTCACATTTGTCCCAATGTCTGCAACTAAAAGTTTTAAAAAATCTTTCATTAATTTCTTTTTTTCTACATCATCTGTCTTTATATATTCTGTTATAAGTAGATTTCCCACATGTTTTAATAGTGTCGACAAATTAGCCATTACTGCTGAAGTTTTATAAATATTTTTTTCGTGATTGTATTCTGCTACTATATTGATTGCAGAAATGCAATCATCATACATTTTTGGATTATAAAGTGACTTAAAATTTTCAACAGTTTCATTAATTTTTTTTAATGCTAAAAGGAATCAACCGCGAGTACGCGCAACCTTGCACGTATCATATCGTGTTGATGTTGCAGTATATTTCACACATAATTTATTGGCATATACTATTAACAATTCGTCATATCGTATAATTCTTGTTACTTCGTCCTCTCTCATTACTGGAAACACAATTTTCTTTAATGTTTCACTTGCTAAATGATGTATTCTGCAAGTTACTTTTCTACCTATAATTATAATGCATTTATTTTTGCTAAAATCTATTTTAAAGCAATTTCGAGAATGGTGTCGTATGATTTTTTTTTAAAAGAAACCTTTACATTTTCCACATGTTGTAAAGTCTGCAGCAGATTTAGTAAATTTTTCATTGGGACGTCTACACACTAAAAGTATTCCATTATTGATTTCCGAGTTTATGTTAAACTTAAAATTACCGTTTTTACGAATAATATCAATTATTTGTTTCCTTTCGATTGCCTTAGGTAATACTTTAGGCAAACTTTTTATAACCTCAGGCTCATTGCAATGTACACTTTCTAAATGACGTGCCAGTTGTGCTTGCAATTTTGAACAGAACAAACAGTAGTTCTTTTTTATCAATTTTGCATTCGATTTTTGCACTTGCATATCTTCATCGTTACATGCAGTATCAATATTTTCTGAAACAACTCTCTATTCGATGCTGAGGAAACAGTAGTATTTAAAACTAATCTTCTTTTTTGTTTTCTTTTGTTATGTTCCAATCCGTTATGTTCCAATAAATGTAGTTCATCTTCAGATGGCAAATAATGCGATTCACTGCTATTTTCTTTATTATTATTACCCTCTAAGATATAAAAAGAAAATAATATATGCATTATATAACATATATGTATGTAATGTACATAGTAATGTATATAGTTGTCTTTAAAGTGGATGCATTTTATAGTATTATGCATCACGATCAAAGACATGATATTTGATAAATTGCTTATGAATAATCGGCGGCAGGTTGGTACCGAACGCGGTTCACATTGACTCGCGGACGCGCGTGGAGAGACGGCCAAAGTGTCGGGACAAGCACCGCGCGCTACCACACACACACACACACACACACACACACACACACACACACACACACACACACACACACACACACACACACACACACACACACACACACACACACACACACACACACACACACACACACACACACACACACACACACACACACACACACACACACACACACACACACAAATGACCGGTGAGATGGTCAATCTCGTTTTGCGAGCAAGTAGTAAGAATGAGCAGTTTTATGGTTCACGTTGAGCAGTGCTGGATGAGCCCATCGTTGTATACGACGTTCACACACCGCACTTCCGTAACAATGAGCGTATAGCAATATGATTTCTTGCCGGGAACTAGCATGAGCACGTGGCTTTCGTGCTGTGAGGCGTATTCTTATAGTGAGCAGATCAAGAGACACGGTAGTGTCTTGCGTCGAGTTCATCTCACGCGCGCCGTGTCTCTTTACGCGAGACGGGAAATTGAGACCAGTTCAGATTATTTCATATTATTATATTACGATAATCGCTGAACGGATCGAGCTCTTATTAGGCTTAATCGATAGCTTATGTTCGAATTATATAGTAAAAGTGTCTTTATTTTTACTCTACGAGCTGTAGAAGTGGAAATATCGCGATATATAATTCTAAAATCGTGAAAATACGATTAAGAAACGTCGTCATCAAACAATATGGCGTACACAATTTGGCGATTGGTACGATTGCCGCTGTCGACACCAGATGGCGAAGGTGCTGGCGTCTGGCGCTTCGTAATTGACATATACATGTCAAACATATACATGTCAAATTATTATTGATATGAATAAATTATTATCAGTAAATTAATAATAATTACTTTTATTTACAACAAAGTCATATTAATAAATAATATAATATAATATAATGAGAGAAAATAATCTTTTGCATAGCCATATAATTATGATTATATGATATTTCTACAATCATTCTTGACTATGCAGCAAATATATAAACTTTTATGATTGCAGAAATACTATATAATCGATTATGTGGCAGAAGATTCTCTCTCTCATTATGTTATGTTATTATTATATTATTTATTATTATGACTACGCTGCAAATATATAAACTTTTACATAAATAATATAACATAATGCGAGAGTAAATAATCTTCTGCATAGCCATATAATTATGATTATATGATATTTCTACAATCATTCTTAGCTACGCAACAAATATATAATACACAATAAACTTTTATGATTGCAGAAATACTATATAATCATAATTGTGTAACTACGCAGAAAATTCTTTCTCACATTATGTTATATTATTGTTGTATTATTTATTAATAATAATTATTTTTATTTGCAGCATAGTCATAATAATAAATAATATGATATATAATATAATAGAGAATATAATCTTCTGTGTAGCCATATAATTATGATTATATGATACTTCTGCGATCATTTTTGACTAATTGTAGCAAATATATAAATTTTTATATGATTATATGCAAAAACACTATTTAATCATAATTATGTGACTCGCAGAAGATTATTCATTTACGTTATGTTGCTGCATAGCTCTAATATTCACTCTTACATTGTGTTATGTTGCTGCGCAGCTCTAATATTCACTCTTACATTATGTTATATTGTTGCACAACCCTAATATTTACTTTTATTAATTATTTATATACAAAATATCATATAATCATAATTATATAGCTGCACAGAAAGTTATTTTTACTCACATTATGTTATTGTTGTTACTCCCGACTATTGTCAATCTAATATCTTTTTATTAATTATTATATTATTTATTTATATTATTATTGTGCTATTATTATTTATTTTTTTTTATATTTAATTAGGAAGAATACACATATACGATACATGTCAATTTATGTATATTTGTATTAAAATAAATTTTTACACACATATATATACACACATGTATATATATATATATACAGGGTGATTCAAAATAAGTATAGTGTCCGTGAAATGACACATTCTTGAGTCAATTCTAAGACGATTTTTCCTTTAGCAAAATTTCGTCCGACGCTTAGTTTTCGAATTATTAAAAGAAGTAATTAACTTATAACGGGACGGATACAAGAGGCAGGCAAGGGTGGCGCGAGTCACCGTCAGACGTGGGTGCTTACGCGGGGCGATCGCTGCGATCAGCTGGTCGCTACATACACACACATGCGAATACATAATTCTCATTCTCTCTCTCTCTCTCTCTCCTTCTCTCTCTCTCTCTCTCTCTCATTTGCTTACTCGAAGTTATTATTACTCTTACTAAAATTATTATTTATTTTTTATTGTTACACATTTTTCCTTAAATTATTTTCTTATTCTATTGTACCGTTTTTTTATTTTTTTTTTTTTACGAGAGAAGACAAAATGCATTTTATGCATACTCACCGGGCGATCCGGTGAGTTATGTGGGACTCGAGTACCAAGTCGAATTATCAACTCGGTACTCCCTACCCACTAAAAACACCTCTCTTTCGCTAATTTTCTCTACCACTGTTTATTTGACATCCCGAAATTTGTTTTCATACAATACCAAAGAATAGTTATTATTACCTTGTTCGACGTATTGTTGTAATTTCTTGAGAAATAAATTTTCCAATAGATCGTACTTTTACTCAAGTTGAACGTAGATATCACGTTCTAAAGAACAGAGATCCACACTAAATAATTAATCGAAAATTCTTTTTTCTTTTATAAACTGTATTCTTTTATAAACTTCAACATAATCACATTCATTCACTCACTCGATAAGACGAGAAATTTATCAATGACTCTCTCACTAATCACTATCAATCACTATCGAATAATCACTGTTGGCCATTAAAAATCACTCCATTAAAGAAAAACACAACGTTATTACGACGTGACGATGCGACAACGCGACGATATTTACCCGGCGACAGCAAACAGTTTTTGGTTAGGCTAGGTTGCGGTAGGTTAAGGTACTAACAGCGCTGTCGAACGTGAACATGTGCTTGATTGAAGACGCGACAATTTAACGTATAATATTATCATATGACATTTATACATCGTATGAGATTTGTTTTAAAATTAATTAGAATAAATAAATGTTTAATACTTTCACTGTTAATGTTAAATATTATTTATTATTAATATTAAATATTATTATTAAATATTCTTAAATATTATTATTAACATTAAATATTTATTTATTATTATTAAATAGTGTTATTAATATTAAATATTTATTTCTTATTATTAAATATTATTATTAATATTAAATTTATTTACTTATTATTATTAAATATTTATTAAACTGTTGAAAATCAATAATAATATGAAAAAATATCATTAAATTCTGGCGTTTCAATCTCTCTTGGCTTTTTCTTATGGTTTTAAAAACAAATTCAGAGCGACCAATATTTCTGAACATTTGGAACATCTTCTTACGTTTTTAAAACCATAAGAAAAAGCCAAGAAAAACGCCAGACTTTAATGATATTTTTTCATATTATTTTCATATTACTATTGATTTTCAATCAGATGATTTAATAAATATTTAATAATAATAAATATATAAATTTAATATTAATAATAATATTTAATAATAAGAAATAAATATTTAATATTAATAACACTATTTAATAATAATAAATAAATATTTAATGTTAATAATAATATTTAAGAATATTTAATAATAATATTTAGTATTAATAATAAATAATATTTAACATTAACGGTGAAAGTTTAAACATTTATTTATTCTTTAATTAAAAAACAGATATCATACGATGTATAAATATCATATGATAATAATATTATACGCTAAACTGGCGCGTCTTCAATCAAGCACATGTTCACGTTCGATAGCGCTGTTAGTACCTTAACCTACCGCAATCTAGCATAACCAAAAACAGTTTGCTGTCGCCGGGTAAATATCGTCACGTTGTCGCGTCGTCACGTCGTGCTATAACGTGTATCTTTCTTTAATCGAGTGATTTTAATATGGCTAACAGTGATTATTCGACAGTGATTTATAGTAATTAGTGATAGAGTCATTGGTAAATTTCTCGTCTTATCGAGGAGTGAATGAATGTGATTATGTTGAAGTTTATAAAAGAATACAGTTTATAAAAGAAAAAAGAATTTTCGATTAATTATTTAGTGGATCTCTTAAAACGTGGTCCTTTAAAACGTGATATCTACGTTCAATTTGAATGAAAGTACGATCTATTGGAAAATTCATTTTTTAAGAAATTACAGCAATACATCGAACAAGGTAATAATAACTATTCTTTGGTGTTGTGTGAAAACAAATTTCGGAATGTCAAATAAACAGTGTTAAAGAAAATTAGCGAAAGAGAGGGATTTTTAGTGGGTGGGGAGTACCGAGTTGGTGACTCGACTTGGTACTCGAGTCCCCATAACTCACCGGATCGCCCGGTGAGTATGCATAAAATGCATTTTCCCTTCTATAAAAAAAAAAAAAAAAAAAAAAACGGTACAATAGAATAAGAAAATAATTTAAGTGAAAATGTGACAATAAAAATAAATAATAATTTTAGTAAGAGCAATAATAACTTCAAATAAGCAAATGAGAGAGAGAGAGAGAGAAGGAGAGAGAGAGAGAGAGAGAGAGAGAGAGAGAGAGAGAGAGAAAGAGAGAGAGAGAGAGAGAATGAGAATTATGTATTCGCATATGTGTGTATGTATCGACCAGCTAATCGCAGCGATCGTCCCGCGTAAGCACCCGCGTCTGACGGTGACTCGCGCCACCCTTGCCTGCCTCTTGTATCCGACCCGTTATAAGTTAATTACTTCTTTTAATAATTCGAAAACTAAGCGTCGGACGAAATTTTGCTAAAGGAAAAATCGTCTTAGAATTGACTCAAGAATATGTCATTTCACGGACACTATACTTATTTTGAATCACCCTGTATATATGTATATATATATATATATATATATCACATTTCTTTTCATTTATTATATATATTTATATAAATTTTATAAATAATAACATAATATATATATATACAAGGTGTCCCATTTTAATAGTTCTAGGCAAATATCTCAAAAAAACATGGATACGGAAAAATGTTTCAAACAAAAGTTGTTTGGTTCGAAGAGGGACAGATGATGAACATATGTATTTGACCTTGAGTGATCTATTGAAGATCAGGTCAAGATCATCGATGTTTTTTTAAACGGAACTTCCTATCCTTAGTAATAAATACAGAAGGAAAAATTGTTAACATATCGCTAGAAGAAACAGGAGTGAAAAAATCATGGTCGTGCAGTATTTCATGTAAAATAATAATACATAAAAAGTGATATTCTTAACAAATACCTTTTAAAAAAAAAGTTAAACTTAAATATCTGTAAAAAACGATCATATAATATTTAAATATCTATAGTAAGCAAACGTGACCGTCACATTTTGATATAGTATGATAGGGGTGATGATGGATTTATTTAAAAATGTTTAATAAAGTATTATGAAAAATAATAATTATGAAAAATTAAATTTAAAATACATAATTTTTTACACAAAAAGAAGTGATATCCCTAAAAAATACCTTTTAAAAAAAGGTAAAGAAAAAACGAGTTTATCTAAAAACCGTCTCACAAAAAATAGCTATCATGAAAAGTACTTTTATGTAAAAAATTAACTCTGAAATATTTTCACAAAAAATAGTTATCTAAAAATTGTATCACAAAAAATAGCTATCACAAAAAATTTACAAAAAGTACTGGTATTAATTATAAAAAATTGCGTCAAGTTGAGGTGCAATTTCACTTTAACTTTGTTAGAATTATAAATATAATATAATCCTCTGCTGACAAATAGATAGAAGTTCCGTTTAAAATCTATTACATTTTTGTCATGAAGAAGAACATTTTTTGTTAGAGTTGAATCAATTTTTTAAAATAATAAAAGATTACGTCAAATGATTTTTAAATTTTCTAGAAAATTAAAAAGATTAAAAAAATTTATTTAAAAATTAAAAATTAAAAAAATGAAAGATTACATCAATAATTTTTAAATCTTCTACAAAAATAAAAGAACAAATTTTTTTAAAAATTAAAAATTAAAAAAATTATAAATTAAAAAATTTTAAATAAAAAAACTCGGTGCTGCCTAGTACTTATTGAAATAATGCTAGTATATAATTGCTCATTTATTATTATTGCCAATCAAATTGGCAGCGCGCCGAGTTTTTTTATTTAAAATTTAATTTATAATTTTTTTAATTTTTAAGAAAATTTGTTCTTTTATTTTTGTAGAAGATTTAAAAATTATTGACGTAATCTTTCATTTTTTTAATTTTTAATTTTTAAATAAGTTTTTTTAATCTTATTTTAATTTTCTAGACAATTTAAAAATCATTTGACGTAATCTTTTATTATTTTAAAAAATTGATTCAACTCTAACAAAAAAAAACATGTTCTTCTTCATGACAAAAATGTAATAGATTTTAAACGGAACGTCTACCTATTTGTCTGCAGCGGATTATATTATATAAAAGCACATATGTATAAAATTTTATAATTCTAACAAAGTTAAAGTGAAATTGCACCCCAACTTCACGCAATTTTTTATAATTAATACCAGTACTTTTTGTAAATTTTTTGTGATAGATATTTTGTAAAACAATTTTTAGATATAACAATAGATTCCAATACCGATGAGCAGAAAGAAAGCATGCTAACACAAGCAAGCGCGGAGCAAAAGCACAGAATGCAATTGAGAAAGCTAAATAATGAGAATGATAAGGGAGCGACACAATGCACGTGCACAAGTACTACGTGTTGAGAGCGACTGACTAGGAGCTTCCGGAAAAGAAGCCCCACTTTTGGGCCCATACAGGGTCACGTGATACGCAAGCTCGAGAAGTGGTGCCGCCAGGCGGTCGTTGCGTGTTAGGCGGCTAGCAACAGCGCGCCCGATTCTAAATTACCTTAATGATGCTCGCATTATTCGCGAACATTCCGCCCGCCATCAGCAATTATTGCTGATGTATAACTGGCGTATGAGCGAATTAATGGGACGAGCTTGACAATCGAGCACGTGAGCTATGTTGTCGCTGTCTTGATTGTAACGATTCGGGTGAGTCCATCCTTTCCTGTGTGTAGCTCCAACACTCTTGCGAGTCATTGGCCATTTTGAAGGGAGTAGTTTTTCATTTGTGAGTAGCACCAATGTTCCAATTTTGATGTGATTCGAGGGATGATGTCATTTGGAGATTGCTTGTTGACGTTGTAGGTAATGAGCCGACTATTGAGACCAAAACTGCTGTATTTTTTGCTGGATGAGCTGCCATCTAGATAACCTAGGAGTTGAGAGATCGATTAATGATGGTTCTGGAACTGAATTTAGAGTCCCCCCCGATGAGAAAATGCCCAGGTGTGAGCGCTGAAATATTTTTAGGATCGTCACTTAATGGTTCGAGCGGTCGCGAATTGAGTATTGCTTCAATTTGAGTAAGCAGGGTAGAGTATTCTTCAAAAGTGAGCTGAGTTTCTCCAATTGTCCTTCGTAAGTGAAATTTGATCGATTTGACATCCGCCTCCCATTTTCCACTCATATGGGGAGAGGACGGTGTTGAACTTCCACTCGGTTCCTTCATTTGATAAGGCAGTTGTGAGCTTGTTTACCTCCCTTGAGCTTTTCGTAGAGTCTCTTGAGTTCCTTATCCGCCCTGATGAAATTTGTTCCACAATCCGAGTAGATTATTTGAGCCAGTCCTCTTCGTGATGAGAATCATCGATAAGTCGCGAGGAAGCCTTCAGTTAAGTAATCGCTGACCATCTCTAGATGGACAGCAGAAGAGATAAGGCATACGAAAACGCATATCCACCCCTTCTGAGTTTTAGCTCTTCTACCCTTCCAAATTTTGAGTGTGATCGGTCTTGCGTAATCCCTGTATGAGAAAATGACCGTGAGGGTGTCACGCGCGCCAATGATAGCTGACTCATGAGTTGCTGGGCTCGTGCCCCTCTTTGTCGAGCGCACACAACACATTTTAGGATGTGCGATTTAACTGGAGCTCTTCCGCCGATGATCAATGATCAAATTTGATAATGGAAAGTTCCTGGGCAGAATTGCAAGATGCTTTTTTTCATAATTGAGTTGCGCTTCGTTGAGTCTCCCTCCAACTCTTACTACACCCCCTTTGTCGATAAATGCAGTGAGTCTTGAAAACGCATGAGAGTGGTAACAGTGATCTCTTTGTGAGCAGCTTAATTTCATGAGAGAAGTATGCCGTTTGCGTTGCTTTAATCCAGAAGAGCCTGGCTTGTTATAGATCCTTTGGTGAGATGAGAGATGGGGATATGTCGAGGGAGTTTCTGAGCTTGCCGATGAATCTTGTACAAAGAGCAGTAATTCTTAGCAGTGTATTGAGCGATGAATATCGGTAGATCAAGTCCCAGTGATATGCTGGGCTTGAAGCACTGACAATTAGTGTGATTCCTCGAGCTTCTGAATTGCCAAGTGATGATGACAATTCTAGTTGAGAGGGCCATTCCGTTTGATCTTTAGTGAGCCATTGTGGTCCGGTTCACCACAATGGATTTCTTGAGCTGGTCGGTGTTAATGCCTCGCGATGCACAATCCGCCGGATTTACTGTCAGGAACATGACGCCAGGTAGTATCTGTGCACAATTCTTAAATTTGCGTTATTCGGTTCCTGACATAATCCTTCCAACGAGATGAGTGCGATCTGATCCAATTGAGAGTCACTTGAGAATCTGTCCACAGATGAGTTGCGCTTACCTTGAACTTCAGTGTGGCTTTGACATGAGCGGCAAGTTTTGTGAGCGTGAGCGCTGTGAGTTCTAATCGTGGAATTGTCAACTTCTTGAGAGGTGCTACTTTCGTTTTAGAGCACACTAATATTGAGTGTGAGCCAGTGGACAGTGAGTTAACAGTCAAATAAATGACTGCTCCCATGGTGAGCTGCGAAGCATCCGAAAAACCATGAAGTTCCACAGATGGAGTCACTCCACGTATTGAGCCATCGTGGAACTGAGATGCTGGCCAGGGGAGCGGTGCAGTCGGACACAGTACAATTGGACACGGGGCAAATGGACACGGAGCAAATGGACATGAAACAATGCACATGGTTCATTTGGACACGGTTCAATTGGACACATAAAAACGCACACCGATCAGTTGGACACGTAAAAATGTACACCGTTCAGTTACACACCGCTCAAATGTACACCGTTCAGTTGCACACCGTTCAATTGGACACCGTTCAGTCGACCACGAAAAAATGCACACCGATCAGTCGGCCACGAAAAAATGCACACTGCTCAGTCGGCCACGAACAAATGCACACCGATCAGTCGGCCACGAACAAATGCACACCGCTCAGTCGGCCACGAACAAATGCACACCGATCAATCGTCCACGAACAAATGTACACCGCTCAGTCGGCCACGAATAAATGCATATCGCTCAATCGGCCACGAACAAATGCACACCGATCAGTCGGCCACGAAAAAATGCACACCGCTCAGTCGGCCACGAACAAATGCACACCGATCAGTCGGCCACGAAAAGATGCACACCGATCAGTTGGACACGTAAAAATGCACATCGTTCAGTTACACACCGCTCAAATGTATACCGTTCAATTGGACACCGTTCAGTCGATCACGAAAAAATGCACACCGATTAGTCGGCCACGAAAAAATTCACACCGATCAGTCGGCCACGAAGAAATGCACACCGCTCAGTCGGCCACGAACAAATGCACACCGATCAGTCGGTCACGAACAAATGCACACCGATCAGTCGGCCATGAACAAATGCACACCGATCAGTCGGCCACGAACAAATGCACACCGATCAATTGACCACGAAAAAATGCACACCGTTCAGTCGGCCACGAACAAATGCACACTGATCAGTCGGCCACGAAAAGATGCACACCGATCAGTCGACCACGAAAAAATGCACACCGATCAGTCGGACACGTAAAAATGCACACCGTTCAGTTGCACACCGCTCAGTTGCACACCGTTCAGTTGCACACCACTCAGATGTACACCGTTCAATTGTACACCGATCAGTCGGCCACGAAAAGATGCACACTAACCCGATAGCGCACCAATTTTGCACCAAAAACAACTTTGCACACGACGCGAGATGGACGAGGTGGGTGCGGGAGGGGGGGGGCGAAGCCCCCCGTGTGTGTGTGTGTATATCTTGGCATGAAAGTTGTACTTGGTGCGCTATTGGGTTGGTGCGCTATCGGGACGTGGGCTATCGCACCGTGCGCTAACGGATCCTGTTCCTGATCGGTGTGCATTTTTTCGTGGCCGACTGATCGGTGTGAATTTTTTCGTGGCCGACTGAACGGTGTGCAACTGAACGGTGTACATTTGAGCGGTGTGTAACTGAACGATGTGCATTTTTACGTGTCCAACTGATCAGTGTGCGTTTTTATGTGTCCAATTGAACCGTGTTCAAATGAACCGTGTGCAATGTTTTGTGTCCATTTGCTCCGTGTCCATTTGCCTGGTGTCCAATTGTACTGTATCCGATTGAAGGCCTCTCCTGGCCAGCGCGTTGAGATGGTTTCTTATTGAAAGCCACCTTATGCTGAGAGAGGCTGGTAAGGGATCATCCCGAGCTTGAGTAATCATAATTCTTGTAGTAAGATCTTGGCCTTTATTACAACCGATGAGACCAAACCGAGAGGATCAAATATCTGAACCACTTCAGATAGTATGAGGCGTTTGGTGAGCTTCTTTGGAGGTGAGTTGAACTTTGATGAGAAAATAAACTTGTCTTCCTGAGGAATCCATTTGAGTCCGAGTAATTTGGTTTTTTCGCAGTCGTCCAATGATACTGTATCCGTTTTAGAACACGACACTGAGATATCGGTGAGAAATTGTTGATCCGTTGCATGTCATTTTGCGAGAGGGAAACCGCCCGCATTGCACAAGCCTATGATTTGATGAGCGACAATTGTGAGCTCTGAGATTGTGTCCGCTTCCCCGAAGATATCGTTCACATAACGTCCATGCGTTAGTGATGGAACCGCTAGTGGAAATGAGCTGCCTTCGTCTTTGACCAATTGAAGTAATACTCTCGTGGCCAAGAAGGGAGCTGCTCATGTACCGTATGTTACGATAATGGGATGGAAAGGAATCTCGTTGAGTTGGTCATCAATACATAAGATTCGCTGCAGATTCCAATCCTCCTTGTGTATTTTGATTTACATCTTGGTAATGTCAGTCGCAAAGATGTGACCATGATGACGGATCCATATGAGCACGTCCATGATATTGAGCAGTAGATTTGCACCGGTGTGCATGATGTCGTTGATGGATTTCCCAGAGGATATTGGACGACTCCGACTTTGTTGACGTATTGTCCAGTTTGAGCACTCCGTGGTTGGACAGGTAAAATGGTGGATGAGCCAAAGACGGATTGATTGAATCTTCCCTCAGGATCCTTAACTCTCCTGACTCCGAAGATTCATGTGCCAGGTTTTTCCTGGAGTTTTTCCAGGAGTTCCGATCCCTCATCAGTGACTCTCCTCATATGCCCGAGATCTTCGTACTCTTTGAGAAATGTCGTATAGAATTGGCGGTATTGAGCATCCTTGCTCAATCGACGGATTATTCGTTTAAGACATCTTGATGCTGTCTCTCGAGACTCTCCTAAAGCTGAGGATGATGAGCTGAGTGGGATCCGCATAATGTAGCGTTCTGATATTTCTCTGGTGTAAATAGCTTGAAAGTGAGCCTCACATTCTTCTTCTGCTGGAGTCAGCGTTGTTTGAGTCGTTGATGACACTTCCTCTTGTTCCCAAAACCTTGTTAGAAGCTCATTGAGAGCATCCTGCTGATGAGCTGTTATTTGGTGAGCGTGCACACTTGCTAAGTTGGCCAACCGGTGTGAACCTGGTGCCCAACTTAATGAAAATTTAAAAAAATTAATACAGTTCGTTTGTACTTCGTTTGTACCTGTTTGTACCATTAGATTTTTCGTTTGTACCTCAAAGGGTTTAGAGTTAACACGGGGTTAAAAAATGGTCAGCGCCCAACTTTAATATATTTTTATTTCATTAACAGCATTCAATAGAGAATCGTTTGTACCCGTTTGTACCTCCCTTCAAATCGTTTGTACCTCAAAGGGACCGGAAGTACAGCATTTTTAAAATATGCTCCAGAGGTAATTTCGTCATTTTTTGAGATATCGTAAAATGGCCAAAGGCATTTTTTTTTTACTTTTTTCTTTTTCTTTTTTTTTATTTTTTTACTTATTTTATTTTTTTACTATATTTTTAATATTATTACTTACTATATAATTATATTTTAATATTTTATAAATCAACAGAGATATTTTTTTTTGCAAAAGTATCCTGGTTGATGCTATTAACGAAGTTTTATTTTTATTTAAATTGTCATATATCTCCCAATTTCCCGTTACACGACGGCAGTGAGCGATGTAATGCCCAATGTCATTTTTATTAGTACCATCAATATACTCTATTGCTGCAATTAATTTGTATGCACAATTGCAACACTGTATATCTGATGGTATTTCGGAAAGAGTGAACATACCGGACCAATTGTTATATCTAAGCCTGTCAGCAAGATCATTCCATTGCAGACATTCAACATCTATAAAGAGATGTGGTCCTGTTGTAAAATTTGTAATTAAATTTTCATTGGCACATCTTTTACATTTTTTATTTATTCTTTTTGAATTTTATTTATTCTTTTATTTATTCTATCTTGAATCTTTTGATCAACTGCTATTTGCAAACCGCGTATGTTATTTTCGTATATTGGTTTAGGATTTACTTCCAATAC
This sequence comes from Camponotus fellah, assembly GCA_030586385.1. Taxonomy (NCBI): domain Eukaryota; kingdom Metazoa; phylum Arthropoda; class Insecta; order Hymenoptera; family Formicidae; genus Camponotus; species Camponotus fellah. The sequence goes on along the minus strand of JAPIVC010000227.1, from coordinate 258,632 downwards.
CTTGATATTTTTGTGTTCCATCCATCTACACGTTGAGCATTCTTGAGATATGTCATATGAGAATGAATTTTGCATCAAATATTTGTCTATTAATTGACTGACGTTGCACGCACAATCCATCATTCCATTTGTTGATTGAAAAATTTTATTTAATATTAAGGCTCTTTCCTTACATACCTTTTGTAATGTACCAAATGTAGATAGCATTTTAATGAAATCTGATATATAATTTGATGTATTATTAATATATTCATAATACGTGATCCAGTCGTGATAACCTATTAATAAAGATTGCACAATGCTATCAAATGCACATGTATTGCTTATCGTTATATGTTGGCCAAAAATATTTTGTGGGCGTAAGATATTGCCATTCTGTAATAAAGGGATTTTTGATGTAAAATGAGGTTTTTTATGAATGCTATCTATATCAGGGCATGCTGTCAAATATTTACCACGTTTTAGAGCTTTGTCTTTTTTACCTTTCCATGTCCCAACATCATTCAAAATAGATGTCTGAATTGAATCTATCGTATCATTTTCATTCGACGAATTACATAATATCGATGTATTCATTCTGTCATCTTCATTATAACATTCATGAACTTCATCATGTTGAGACATATAAACTTCATTTTCATTTAAGTTCATTTCATTTTGATTTATTTTATTCGAAAATTCGTCGGTTTCATTGAATGTTATTGTATTAGCGTTTAAGATTTTCATAATACCCGCAAGTGATCTAATGTGCAATATTAAAAATTTATCTGCACGTATATTTTTGGACCCTTTAAAAACTAAATTTTTTAATTCGTTAAAATATGCTTCGCTTCTAGCCGATGATGCAACGCTTATTCCATTGAACACCATTACCATTGTCCATAATGGAAATTCTTTAGAGATTCGAAGTAAGTTAACAGCGAAGTTAGGGCAATAATATGGATTCGGTCTATCTCCAGTTGTTATGAATTTTTTACTATTTATTTCCATATCATGAATGAAATCATTTATGCAACTACTAGATTCATATTCGGGAGCATCATCCAAGTATTCATCTATATTATCTTCATATTGTAATTCTTCGATTTTTATAATATTTAACAATCGTTGCTGTGCATTGAAACAAGTAAATTTATCTTCATTATTAGAAATATCCTCTGTTTCAGAGAAAGCAACTATCAAGATATCAAGACTAATCTGCTTGAAACTCTCATAAGTTGTAGTTTTACTTAAAATGCCAATGCAGCGAACGAAAAAGTCTTTGACTCGCCTATGCTTGTCTTTGAAACATTTCCATCGACAAACAGATTTTATTAAATGAGCAATGTCGATTCTAAGAATATATTTCACAGTATTTATGCGCGTGCGGTCTTTATTTTGCAATATTTTCATGCAATTATCAACGTATACATATTAAGATCACAATTATTAAATGCAAGAGCTACGGCATTTAGAAGAGCAAAAGAGTAATCAGTTACGACCTCTCTGGGACAAGATGCACCAGCTCGCAGCCATTCTCGTAACCAATACGTCAAAATATTAGTATCATGTTTTGTCGAAATTATTTGTAAAATGAGTAGGATTTTTATTTTATAAGGAACAACTGCTTGATATAAAAATACGAAATCTGTAGATCCATCAGGTTTCTTAATACTTTCTTAATACTATCAATGATCCAGTTGCATTTATACTTAACATACCTATTTTATCTCCTTGCCGATTAAATTGTTTATATAAAAATAATTGTTCAGGACTAAAATAAATGACAAAGAATTTATCCAAACCTATTTCACGTATAGCTGCTGTAAACTCCGGTTTATATTTCAATTGTAAAATTGATGCAATAGGATCTGACACTTTGCCAAGATCTAATTTTTCGTCAATATCTAATTGTTTTGCCTTGCGCAATACAGTTTCTTTATACAGATGTGCTGGCTCTACATCGCCAAATATCATTAACTGATTTGCTCTTTCTCTCCGCCAGCCGTATGCAGATGTTGCATGCAAATCTTTAACTATATGGCTCCTTTCAAGTTTTCGTAATTGTCGCTTTTTCTTATGAATGATATCGGTTGTATCATAACTAGAGATATGAATTTTTATATTTATATCTTCGTTATTTAGCTCATGCATACTATATGCATTAAAAAATGCACCGCATTCCGGGCATTTTCCTTTTATTTTTAAAAATATTTCGCCTGGATTACGGTTAATTCTTGCAGATTTAAACGCATAGCAGAATGGTATTTTTAATTGCTTCCATATCTCATTATAGATAACATCTGTCCATCCAGGTCGTAAAATCGTACATTTATTAGTATTTTCTATTTCGCATCTTGAGATATCATTCCATATTTTTTTGTCTAGATATATAATATTACGCCACGGTTTAAGAGCACATGGTGAAGGCATCGACCAGTTCGAGTCGTTTGAGTTATTTGACATTGCTCATTGCTCTTATTAATTATAGTTGATTTTGAAAATGCATCTTCATCAACATAATATTTTTGGCGAAATCGTTCCAAGATACCATTTCTGTTTTGCGACAGATATAAATATAAGTATTTTATACTAAGATCTCCATTTAAGAGACTATTAGCTTTTTTCCAAATCGAATCAGATAATGGAGGAATCTGACCTCGATCATCAAAAAAATTCAAGTCTTTTAATGACCCGAAAATTTCGTCAACACTTCTTTTTGGTTGACGAGGCATCTCGCTTTTATTTGTAAATTTACTTTCGTAAATTAGCTATAAACGCGATTTTGCTACTATAAATTTCGAAAACGATCACAGCGCAGAGACAGTCTCTCGAACATAAAAACAGATGCGCTGCGCCGCCAACGTCGCTGATCGTCGGTTCTCCTACCGCCGTACCTCTGTTAGTGGGAAGTGGGAGACGCTGCGGACGATAGCACATATAAAGTGGTAGGAGAACCGAAGGTCAGCGACGTTGGCGCCATCTGTTTTTATGTTCGAGAGACTGTCTCTGCGCTCTGCTCATTTTCGAAGTTTATAGAAATGAAATCGTTTATAGCTAATTTACGAAAGTAAATTTACGAAAGTAAATTTACAAATAAAAGCAAGATGCCTCGTCGACCAAAAAAAAATGTTGACGAAATTTTCGAGTCATTAAAATACTCGAATTTTTTTGATGATCGAAGTCACATTTTTCCATTATCTGATTCGATTTGGAAAAAGGCTAATAGTCTCTTAAATGGAGATCTTAGTACAAAATACTTATATTTATATCTATCGCAAAACAGAAATGGAATCATGAACGATTTCGCCAAAAATATAATATTGAAGATGCAGTTTCAAAACGGAAATAATATAATTAATAAGAGCAATGAGTCAAATAACAAAAAATTTTTATAATAGCATAAAAAAATTATTTAATTTTATTAAAGATACGTTTACGTCAAAAAGGTATTTTAATTTTATTTTAAAAAATTTTTTTAATCAGTTTTATTAGTCTTAATACAAACTTGTCGTTAATATTCATTTTAAGTGTGCGATAAAATTAAATTTATAATCTCTATATTAACCTTTACTTATAACATTATCTTTACATATTATCTTTATTTATATAATTAATAATATCAGACTTATAATATTATTTTTTCTTACAATAATACTTACGGAGAATCATTATAATCCCAGACAGCACAGGACATTCTATGGACATTCATTTTATGTCCATTTTATGTCCGCATGTCCATGGACATAAAATAAACGTCTATCGTACATCGGATTTAAGACATCCGTTAATGGTCAATATTTGGATGTTCACAAGATGTCCGGTCTTGGAGGTCAAAGTTTCTCGCGAGCACGCAAGCAAGTATTAGTTCGTTCATTTACCGCTACGCGATGTACGATGCGCTACTTTTCTCGTATTTAAGATTCAGTTATGAGAATTATATAAAGTTTGCAAAAGGTAACAAATAAGATTAAAAATGTATTGTTCAATTTAATTTCTGATCTAAAAGCACGGATTTCAGATATTAAATTGATTTTATAAGTCGGACAAGTAAATGTCCGGCGACTAAACGAAAATAATTTTTCATTATCTATTTAAGATGTAAAATGCAATATGCAAGTATAAATTATAAATAAAATGTTTATATAAAATTTTTATGTAAAATTTTATATGAAATAGATAAATTATATTATTATTTAGGGATTGAAATATATATGTTTTGTTTAGAAATTATAATATGTTTAGATCATAAAGGTTGTTCTTTTTTCACACATTTAATACACATTTTTTTTAATTATCTGTTTTATAATCATCCGTTTTGTGCAATAAAAGTAACATTTAAATAATATGTGATATTGCACTAATGTACATGTATGTGATATAAATTTTCTTTAATAAATGTATTGCTTAAAAAAATATATATTTCATCTTTTTAATATGTAAATTCAAATTTTGTATGTAACCCCTTTTTCATCTTCTTTTTATATAAAGTTTTTGTATATGTCTGTTATTGCTAATTTATGTCCATTAGATGTCCATCGGATACCTTTTGGACACGTCAGGGATTAAATTATGTCCACCAATTTCATATTTGGATATGCTATGTATATCCACTGTATATTTGAGAAACATAAAACGGACATTTTATGGATATTTGTAGAATATTTTATAGATATCTGTGTGCTGTCTGGGATACAATAGGTGTTTACCACCCCCGTAGAAATACAAACGAAACTGAAAGCGATACAAACGGATACAAACGATTCTCTATCGAATGCCGTTGGCCTTTTTTCGATATTTCAAAAAATGACGAAACTATCTCTTGAGCATATTTTGAAAATGCTATACTTCCGGTCCCTTTGAGGTACAAATGATTTGAAGGGAGGTACAAACGGGTACAAACGATTCTCTATCGAATGCCGTTGGCCGTTTTTCGATATCCCAAAAAATGACGAAACTATCTCTTGAGCATATTTTGAAAATGCTGTAGTCTCTTTGAGGTACAAACGATTTGAAGGGAGGTACAAACGGGTACAAACGATTCTCTATCGAATGCCGTTAATGAAATAAAAATATATTAAAGTTGAGCGCTGACCATTTTTTAACCCCGTGTTAACTCTAAACCCTTTGAGGTACAAACGAAAAATCTAACGATACAAACAGGTACAAACGAAGTACAAACGAACTGTATTAATTTTTTTAAATTTTCATTAAGTTGGGCGCCAGGTTCACACCGGTAGACCGTTAAATTGTGGCCAGTCACTAGGAGTGACTTTGATAGATGGGATCAATGATGTAAGCTTTTTTAGGATGTGTGCTTCAATAGTCACAGTTTCCATTGAATGGAGGGACTTCAACTGAAGTTAAGTGCAGCCGAGAGTCTGAGTTGATCGGGATCCTCCTATTCCATTGATAGTGAGCGATGATGCATGCCGAGGAAGGCCGAGCTGAAGGGTAAACTGTTCCGATATAAATGTTAATTTTAAGCCTGAATCAATGAGCAGGCGCACTGGATGAGCTGTTAATTTAGTGATGGCTTGCACAAGAGCGGTTCGAGGTCCGAGGAGAGCTGAGCGGAAACTTTGTTGAAATGAGCAGGTATGGGCGATTGTACCGAGCAATTATTGAGCTGTTGATGATGTTGAGGGCTGAGCGATGTCTTTCGTTGAGCTGAAGTGGCCAGGATCATGTAGCATCGTATGATGCCGCCCAGCACACGTCTTTCATTTTTGAGTTGATCTACACGCTTTTACATTATACCTGTCTGTTGAAACAGTTGCAGCATAGCCTTTTTTCACTCACAATAGCTCGGCGTGCTACAGTCAGCAATCTTCTGAATTATTCACATGCAACTATATAATGAGACCCTTGACACTGGTCGCACGGATGAATTGTTGAGCTATGAGCGAATGCCGCAGTTCGTGAGCTGGAGCCGATCCTTTGATCCTTTGTGTGAGGAGATGTCTGTTGTGAGGATGTCTGTAAGCCTGTTCCTTTTGCTGCCTCGATTCTTTCTAGAGCCCTCACTCGAGCGGGAGTAAAAATGAGCTCATTTTTTCCTAAGAGGGATACTCCTTTGCGGAGCCGAGAACAGTTCCCATGCTTCTCTGGTTGCTGGATCTAAGTGCTTTGAAACATGATAGACTATCATGTTGTCGCCGAGAATGGTGGTCACACCGAGATTGAGCAACGCCTTTTGAGTTTCTGACACAGTGGTGATGAGCAGATTCAATGAGTTGAAGTTTTTCTGTGCCGTTGTGATTCCGAAAAGTTTGTCGAAGTGAGATTGCACTATGAGACGCTTGTTTTCATAGCGCGACGTGAGTAGATCCCAAGATTGTGTGAGCGAGGTTCCCGTGAGCGGCAGGCTGGCTATGAGTTGAGCTGGTGCATCTTTAAGGCATCCACGTAGATAATGGAGCCGTTCTCCATCAGATAGTTTGGAGTTGTCTATTATCAGACTCTTAAAGAGATCGCTGAATGTCGGCCATTCGGAATACTTTTCTTTGAATTCCGGGAGCGAAATGTCCGGAAGTTTTGTATGAGGGGTGGTGTCTGGGCAGACCGATGAGCTGGCTGTATCTTGTGAAAATGAGCTTCGAAGTCTTGCAATCTCTCTAGTTAGTGATGTGTATGTCCGTTGAGCGTCTAGGTACTAGTCATTTGAGAAGTATTCATGATCCAGGCAATCCGCCGGTCATATCGTTTCAAAGTATGAATGCACTTTGGAGAACATCTTAAATGTGTCATCTATATGCACTTTATATTCGAGTAGCTCCTCCTTTGAGCTTGAAAGGTTATCCTGAAGTTCTTTCATTAAAGTGAGCCTCCCCTTTTGAACTTGCATCTTTAATATGAGCTCCATTAATTGAGCCGGCGTAAATTGAGCACGAGTGTTGCCAACAGGAGAGATGTTTCGTGATAAGGCGGCAGATCCAGTCGGCGTCACAGGTCTGGAGGTTCGACCCGCTGTCGGCACTCCGAGAGATTTTGAGTTATTTTTATCGTCGTCAGACATAATGAATTCGACGATGTGAACGTGCCTTTATAGTCTGCTATGGAAAATGATCGATGAGCTGCGAACCGAAATCACGTGAACACCGGCTGTGTGCACGTAGGCACACACGAGATTATCCTTGAGCACGTAAACACACGCTATAAGAGTACGACCTTGTCAGTACAACACGCAAAATGAGCGCTTTGTCGTGCGCACACACATGTACGGCGAGAGATCGTCCTTATACGTACACTTTGTCACACATACAAGCGATCTGGTTCGAAGGACTAAAAGATGTTTGATAAATTGCTTATCAATAATCGGCGGCAGGTTGGTAACCGAACGCGGTTCGCACCGACTCGCGGACGCGCGTGGAGAGACGGCCAAAGTGTCGGGACAAGCACACACACACACACACACACACACACAAATGACCGGTGAGATGGTCGATCTCATTTTGCGAGCAAGGAGTAAGAATGAGCAGTTTTATGGTTCACGTTGAGCAGTGCTAGATGAGCGTGACCCGTCGTTGTATGTGACGTTCACACACCGCACTTCCGTAACAATGAGCGTATAGTAATATTTCTTGATGCCGGGAATTAGCATGAGCACGTGGCACGCGCGAGTAACAGTTCTCGTGCTGTGAGGCGTATTCTTATAGTGAGCAGATAACAATAGATTCCGACACCGATGAGCAGAAAGAAAGTGTGTTAACACAAGCAAACGCGGAGCAAAAGCACAGAATGCAATTGAGAAAGCTAAATAATGAGAATGAAAAGGGAGCGACACAATGCACGTGCACAAATACTACGTGTTGAGAGCGACTGAATAGGAGCTTCCGGAAAAGAAGCCTCACTTTTGAGCCCATACAGGGTCACGTGATACACAAGCTCGAGAAGTGGCGCCACCAGGCGGGCGTGTGGGAGGGTCCCGTTAGCACACGAACCCGATAGCACACAACCACACATATCGCCCGATGCTTAAGGTAACCAGTACAGTTGACTAATCAGGAGGTCCTAGTGTTCTAACTGACCAATTAGCAACACTCGTGCGCTATCGGGCTCGTGCGCTATCTGAACCCGTCCGTTGCGTGTTAAGGTATGTGTTCATGGTGTCGCTCGTCGCTTATATTCAGCGACAAATGAGTCACGTGATTTTATATGTCGCTGACTTCGACTGTCGCTCGTGTAAACAGAACTAGCGATAAATTTTTGACGATTGAATTAACACAGGTTATAGTGATTGTCAAAGATATTGTGTAAATATCAAAATGTCATATGAAGAAAGATTCCATGAATGGACTTATCAACTTGCCGCAATTATACATAATAAAAATGAAGAGGAACGATGGCGAAATAAACTAATAATAACATGTCTTATAAATGAATGTACAAAATTAAAAAAAAAAATATAAAAAAAAAAAGATTTTGGATTGATCCATTATTTGAAGGACGACGTCAACATGGATTTTATTATGCATCTGTGCCAAGATTAACATCAGAAAAATTCCAAAATTATTATCGTATGACAGCTACGCAATTCGAGGAATTGTTATATTTAGTGGCACCTGTAATCACTAAACAAACCGTGATTAGAGAACCATTACCTCCTGCAGAGCGACTATCTATAACACTGAGGTTTGTTTATTCTTATTTATAATTGCATTATGTCATGAATTAAAAAAATAATCATTTAATCAAATTATATTTAGATATTTAGCAAGTGGTGATACAATGCATTCAATGTCATATCATTATCTCGCTGGAGTATCGACAATAAGCCACATTATAGGGGAAACTTGCTATGTTATATGGAATTCAATCCGTTAGGAAGTGATTCCACCATCAAAAACTACAGAGGAATGGCATCTTGCAAAAGAATTTGAAGAGAGGTAGAATTTTAATCATTGCATAGAAGCAATTGACGGCAAACATGTTATTATTGAGGTAATGTTATTGATCAGTTTTATGTATATTTATCATTGGAGATTGTAAAATTGATGTCTAAATGAATATTCTTTTTTTCAGTGTCCACCAAATGCAGGATCATCTTATTATAACTATAAGAATAGTCACAGTATTGTGCTGCTAGGAATTTGTGACGCACAATATATCTTTACGTTCGTCGATATAGGAGCCTATGGTTGTCGCAGTGACGGTGGAATTTTTAGAGACTCAAAGATGGGTCTAAAATTTCATTCTAATGAAATGAATGTACCTGTACCAGAACCTCTCAGCCCAGGTGGACCGTCTTTACCATATGTTCTGGTGGGCGACGAAGCCTTTCAATTAACGGATTATTTGCTTCAGCCTTATCCAGGAAAAGGCGGTTTAAATGACGAGCGAAATATTTTTAATTATCGATTAAGTCGAGCTAGGAGAACAATTGAGAATGCATTTGGTATCCTAGTCAGCCAATGGAGAATATTGAAGCGCCCGATCAATTGTAGTATGGAAAAAACAATTTCCATTGTTAAAGCTATCGTATGCCACCATAATTGGATTCGTCGAAGGGATATTGGAGAAAATGAATATGTGACTTCAACATTAATTGATTATAAAGATGAAGACGGCTTTGTTCCAGGCTCTTGGAGAAGTTGCATGGATAATAGTGCATTCATGGACATAACTCAGAGCGGTTCTAATAATAGTTCTCGTCGAGCAATGCAGATTCGAGAAGAATTTTGCAAATATTTTAATAGTGAAGGTGCCATACCATGACAATTCAATCATTGTTAGTATACTTGTGATTCTGTAAATGTTGTATATAAATGTATATAAATGTAAATATGTATATAAATGTAAATATAGGTATATAAATATTAGTTTATAAATTTAAATATCGATATGTGTATAAATATTAAGCAAAACTTTATTAATTAAACATTATTATAAACATTATATATAAAATTTATATTTGATATTAAATATAAAATATATATTTGAACGAAACAAAAATAGATTTAAATAATAGAATTAAATAATAATAAAACTATAAATTGAACAACAAAATCTAAACTTTGTTTTTTATTGATCATTTTATTTTTACAGGCAAAAACTTAACATGTTTTTGACTAGAAAAATATAATGATCGGTAAGGTTTAATTTCCTCTTTTAAGTATTGCATAAGTTAGATTCATTATTTGTTGAACGGCATCTAATTGCGTTTCTCGATCCATCTGTCTCAACCTGGATCCAATAACTGATAAGGTAGAATCAATTTCATCGGATTTAGGTGGTGCTGGTATCACAAATGGAGTTGGTGGTTGGCAAAGCGAATCAGCAATTCTTTCAAGTGGACTGCTGTCCTGAACTCTTCTTTCTTTTAATTGGCACACCTGCAATTTATTAGTGTTGTTAATGTAATTAGGACGCATTCAGACCTCGACAGAAAACAGAAAAGCATAGCCAATTAGATTTCATGCTGGTAAAAACTTTCTGTTATACTGCTTACTATCTGCATAAATTATGATTGGCTATTGCTTTCCTGTTTTCTGCTTTTTTGTCGAGGTCTGAATACACTTCTGCTTTCTGCAGAAACTACTTGACATAAAACATTTCGACAGATATTAATGTAGGTACCTGCTTCTGATTCTGATTGATCATTGTCGTTAAATGGATCATTATTTATTGATTCATTAATACTTAAAGAATCATCATCAATATCAATATTGGAAGCTTTTCCCCTAAAAATATAAATATAAGTTAATAAAGAAACAGTTTAAAAGCGCACATAATGAAAATATTTAATTTTTACTTTTTGACAAGGCATAAGTCGCGTAGAAACTCCATGGAATCATAATGATGCCATTTTTTTGTAGGGGGAGGTCTTGCTGATCCACTAGGATGATTTTCAGAATGAATTATTCGTCGGTAGGCGTCATGTAAGTTTTTAAATTTTTTTTAGCTTCTTCTCCACTAAGTTTACCTATGAAAAGAAATTTTTCTTTAAGTATTTCAACTGTGAATATTTTTAATGTTTTTTTTACCTCCCAATATTTCAGATACTTCATCCCACAGTTTTTTTGTCAATCGTTGGCTTCGTTGTTCTACTGGAACAGTAAAATCCCAGAGAAGTCTTTTTTCTTGAACAGATAAAATTAATAATTCCTCATCGTCATAATTTAATGTATATTTGCTCCTTCGATTTGCTTCTTTTTTATTGAGAGATCTATTTTCATTTTTCGCTTGTGTTTCTCTATTTACTGGCGAGAGTATTTTAATAGTTCCTAAAATCAATTTCATTAGAAAATGCAAAATCTCTGCAACTTTCAGAATTTTAATCAAACTTTTATTTACCTGGAATGTTCTTACGAATAAGCAATACAATTTCTTCGTTGTTGACCTGCGTCGAATAATCTTATTGTCGTCTACAAATAATAGTATAAATTTAGAATACTATTCTTTTCAATGATAAAATATAAAAATTAAGTGTATATATACAAATATTATACCTGTTACTGGATAGAAATAAAAATTCTCATCAATAAAGAATCGGGTATATCCTTCCATACAAACATGAGTCGGAATATTATTTTTATCAATAATCATTTCACATACGCCACAAGTATGTACAGTTATCTAAAATTCCATAAAATGATTGCAATTTTAACCATATTTATTTGTTTTTATTTTGTTAACCTCAAAATTATAATAAGCTGGATTTTTCTGAGTATGATATATACTATATACAATTATATTAATCCTGATATTTTTATTCTAATAAATATGTATTTAAAAAAACCTGTATTTATTTATTATACTTACATCTTCTATGTTCAAATTAATTAGCACTAATTATTGCACGAGAGCGATGTCGCTAAAAGTTGGGTTCAATCCAACTTTTCAGCAGCGTCGCTGGCGACAAGAAAGCAGTCAAAAGTGGGAGAAAATTCGGTCACGTGATCACTCATCGCTGCGACAAGCGACATCATGAAATTGTACCTTTAGGCGATTAGCAACAGCGCGCCCGATTCTAAATTACCCTAATGATGCTCGCATTATTCGCGAACACATGACAAGTGTAATTTTTTTATTTTGAAATTCTCTTTCATGATAAAGTTGGCTGTCTTTATAACAATATTATAATAAAGAAACTAATTGCACATATGTAAATAATTGACATAAACAAAATCTTAAAATTTTTCAGACGTTTTGCTATATTTTTTGTAAAACATTTACAAAATATTTTACTATATTCCGTTATATTTAATCATTTTTGTTAATTATTCGTAAACTTATTAGTTTTAAAAACAATCACTCTGATAAATAATTTTGTGAGCGGTATATAGTGATCATTGATTACAAAAGAATTAAACTTTATAAATAGCTAATATAACTTATTTTAAAGGAATATATATGATTAAAATGTATGTATACAACACACGATTTCGTGTTAAATCGCATTTCATATTACGACAATTCCTTTTAATATAGAAATTATATTTGATTAATTATAATTAGCACGAAAGCAAACATTGTGCCTTATAGATTTTATTTTAAAAAGTCACACACAAAAATGCATACATATCATGAAGTGAAGATACTGAAGATAATGTTGAAGACAGTACTGATGAAGTTGGTACTGGAAGGTTTTCATTATTCGATATGATGCTTGTAGGTACACATATATCTGTTACATCCATACTCTTCTAAACAGAATAAATAATTTATTGTTAAAATAAGAAAACAGTGTAAATCAACAATAGAACGAACAATAGCATACGCAAAAATATTGAAAGCACTGGTTGTAAACAAATAATTAACGTGCTATGTACTTATATTTACATTATGTACATGTTTTTATGTACATGTTTTTATGTACATGTTTTTATAGTTGTTTTCATAAATTTTAAAATGCTCATATTTTTTAAACTATTATAACATTCATGTAATCTAAAGTTCATGATATAATTAAATATTTGCTATTTAATAAATATGTTTATGAAAATATCTAAACTTTAATAACTACATAGAAAAGTCTACGTACACATTATAACATTTATGAAATGTCTCATATTTTTGTTTATAAATGAACATATTATGGAAATGCTTATATACATTTTCAGGATTGCATAAGCTCATTTTTTTAGAAAAAACTAAATTAAATTAAATTTAAAATTAATAGCTCATAAATTAACAAAGTTTACATTAAAAGTTAAAACCAAAGCTAGCTCTGTTAAAAGTTAAAAAATTAAATTAATTTAATAAATATATAGTTAATTATGCAAAATTACAATTTCCAACTTTATACTTTGGCAGTTATTGGTTAAACTTAATTAGAGCATTTATAGTTATCGATTAAATAAAATCATTAATTAATATTTTCCCAAAATTTAAAAATTCTGTATCTAACAACGAATCAATACATCAGACACAAATAAAATATTAGCTTTAAAATATTTTTTTATGCATTACAATCATTTCTCACACGAATATATATTGATAAATTATTTTAACTAGTATGAAAAAAATTAAAATTAATATATTTAAAAATAACTACTTTTTGTCTCAAGTTTGATATGTACAAAATAAAGTTAAATTAAAAGCTATTAATTTTGTAATTGTTTGACGTTAACTAGTTTATCTTTTAATAAGTTTATTAATTTGTAACTAATTACTACTCAACCTTATGTATTTCTCAAATGTTCCTTATACGGTAATTGTGGCAAATACATCAATTATCAAATAATCTACGTACCAAAGTCACTAAAAGTTAATTGCTTCATACAATGGTCCAAATTTGTAAATGTTACATTATAACGCATATCTAAAAATAAAAATTTTAAATACAATAAAAACAAATATAATATAATAAAATATAATATAATAAAATATAATATAATAAAATATAATATACTAAAATATATGTTATACATACAATATGTATAAATATGTATAATGTTGAAATTTAATTGATATAAAGCTCAGGAATTAAAATCGACATATATAACATATTAAAAAATACATAATTTAAAAATAAAAATATATAATACGTAATTTTATTTTAAAATATACAAGTGATCTTCATATAACTTTTTTGTTCAAAGGTTAAAACATTACAACTTCTTAATTTTCTCGAAATTATAAAAATCCTATTTAAAAAGTTTTTATTTGAAAGGGTTTCATGATATTAAGTGATACCATTTAAAATTAGAAACTCAGTACACTATATAATTATACAGAGTGTCCGTCAATTTTCGACCTTAACGAAATAAATAAGTAGATTGGCTCAAATTAAGAAGGAATGACCTGTATTGTTTTGGGATTGTCGCAATAATTAAGGAAAAATTAAATAAAGAAGATCGGCCAATCTGCGTGAATAGAAGTGCGCGGCGACGAGAATCATCCCACTGTAATCCAATACTACGAGCGCGGCGAAGCGGTGGGTCACTCTCCGAGACATGATGGTAGTTTGCGATATTGCGATATATCGCAATATCGTGCCGAAAAATGACCCATCCTTTTAGGCCCGGCACAAAATCGAGTTTAAACCGAAGTTAGTTGAACGAACGTTATATTTAACGCTATGATTAAACTCGTATTGCGATCCATAGCATGTTTTTAACGACAGTTTAGCTAAACCTATAGTCTATACGAAGAAACTCTGTTTCTTGTTGAACATGAATTGTGATTGGTTACTGATAAATGAAGACCGGGAAGATTTAAACATGCTGAGATTTTGTACAGGTTACGTGTTCATAGCTATGGATTTGCAAATAGCTTAAAGAAATTGTGATATACAGAATGGCAAACAATCAGTTAAATCAGAAGAAGAGACAACAAAATTTCTCAAATTTAGAGAAAATAAAATTAATTGAAATAATAGAACGCGAAAAAAACATTATAGAAAATAAAAAGACGGACAATGTTAGTCTCAAAGATAAAAATACTTGTTGGAAAAATATCACAAATGAATTTAATAGCAATTCTATCTCAGGACATCGAGATATTACAAGTTTAAAGAATTGTTGGGATAATTTGAAGAAGAAAACTAGAAAATATTACGTTGAAATCCGTAATGAAGTTTTTAAAACAGGTACATATTATTATAATATTTTATTAAATATTAAATGATTTAATTTAATGCACAAATAAAACAATATTAAATATTAATATACATTTTAAATATGTAATATAAAAATATCAATATAAACTGTACATATGTCACAACTGTACATATGTATTAATTTCTATAGGTGGTGGAAAAATCAATATCATTGATGATCCAATCGTTGAAAGAGTAAAAAGTATTATTCAACCATCAATTGAAGGTTTACAAAATAAATTTGACAATGATCATATATCAAGTACGTACTATAAAATAATTTTACTTGAAAAATTACTCTTTTTACGACAAGAATTTAAAAATAAAAATCAATAATTTATATTAATTTCTTTGTTAGTATTAACAAATAAATTATAATAAAGCATGAGTAAGCATATGTATTGTAGACATAGATAATCCTCAATGCAGCAAACAGTCGAAAAATGATGAAAACTGTGAAGAAAACAATGAATACTTCCAAATTGAGGTATATATTGTATATACAGGATGATTCAAAATAACCCCTGTGTCCCTGAAATGACATATTATTGAGTCAATTCTAAGACGATTTTTCCTTTTGCAAAATTTCGTCCGAAGCTTAGTTTTCGAATTATTAAAGAAAGTAGTTAACGCATGACGGGTCGGATACAAGAGGCAGACAGGGGTGGCGCGACTCATCGTCAGACGCGGGTGCTTACGCGGGGCGTCTGCTACGATCAGCTGGTCGCTATGCACATACAGACATACATGCGATTACATACATTCTCTGTCTGTCTGTCTGTCTGCCTCTCTCTCTTTCTCTCTTTCTCTCTCTCTCTCTCTCTCTTTCATTCGCTCACTCACCTGTATTTTTTCTTTACGAGAGAGGGGAAAATGCATTTTATGCATACCCACCGGTCGATCCAGTGAGTTATGTGGGACTCGAGTACCAAGTCGAATTACCAACTCCCTACCCAATAAAAACCCCTTTCTTTTTATGAATTTTCTTTGACACACTGTCCCTCTGTCCTTCCCGAGATCTGTTTTCACATAATGTCAAAAAATAGTTATTATTACCTCGTTCAATGACTTTTAATGTATTGCTGTAATTGCTTGAAGGAAAAATGAATTTTCCGATAGATCGTACGTTCTCAAATTTAACGTAGATATCACATTGCACAAAACAGAAATTTACACTAAATTATTAACTGAAAGTTTTTCTTCTCCCATGAACTGCATTCTTTTATAAACTTTAACGTAATCACATTTATTTACTCACTCGACGAGACGAGAAATTTACTAATGACTCTATCACTAATCACTATTAATCACTGTCGAATAATAACTTTTGGCGATTAAAAATCACTCGATAAAAGAAACATGCGCGGACACGTTACTACACGACGGGACGACGCGACAATGTGGCGATAATTACTCGGCGACTGCAAGCTGTTTTTTGTCATGGTAGGTTGCGGTAGGTTAAGATACTACTGGCGCTATCGAACGCGATCATGTGTTCGATTGAAGAATGCGGTAAACATAATAAACATTTAACATATTAATATTATTACTACCGAGTGATTTTTAATCACCAAAAGTTATTATTCGACAGTGATTAATAGCGATTAGTGATAGAGTCATTAGTAAATTTCTCGTCTCGTCGAGTGAGTAAATAAATGTGATTACGTTAAAGTTTATAAAAGAATGCAGTTCATGGGAGAAGAAAAACTTTCAGTTAATAATTTAGTGTAAATTTCTGTTTTGTGCAACGTGATATCTACGTTAAATTTGAGAACGTACGATCTATCGGAAAATTCATTTCTCCTTCAAGCAATTACAGCAATACATTAAAAGTCATCGAACGAGGTAATAATAACGAGGTAATAATAACTATTTTTTGACATTATGTGAAAACAGATTTCGGGAAGGACAGAGGGACAGTGTGTCAAAGAAAATTTATAAAAAGAGAGGGGTTTTTAGTGGGTAAGGAATACCGAGTTGGTAATTCGACTTGGTACTCGAGTCCCACATACCATAACTCACTGGATTAACCAGTGGGTATGCATAAAATGCATTTTCCCCTCTCTCGTAAAAAAATTACAGGTGAGTGAGCGAATGAGAGAGAGAGAGAGAGAGAGAGAGAGAGAGAGAGAGAGAGAGAGAGAGAGAGAGAGAGAGAGAGAGAGAGAGAGAGAGAGAGAGAGAGAGAGAGAGAGAGAGAAAGAGAGAGAGGCAGACAGACAGACAGACAGAGAATGTATGTGTTCGCATGTGTGTCTGTGCATGTGCAGCGATCAGCTGATCGCAGCAGGCGCCTCGCGTAAGCGTCCGCGGCTGACGGTGAATCGCGTCGCCCCTGCCTGCCTCTTGTACCCGACCCGTCATGCGTCAACTACTTTATTTAATAACTCGAAAACTAAGCTTCGGACGAAATTTTGCAAAAGGAAAAATCGTCTTACAATTGTCTCAATAATATATCATTTCAGGGACACAGGGGTTATTTTGAATCATCCTGTATATATATTTATTTATTTTATATGTTTGATATTTAAAATATTATTAGTGAAATATCATTAGTGTCTTAAAATATTTATATTTGTTACACACTTGAAGAAGAAAATTTGAATTCCTTAATTTGGGCTGGATGGATACCAAACGCATTGAAATCTAAGAAGAGTGAAGAATTGCAGATCACAAACAGCAATACAAATGAAGCTGACGATGAATCATTTTCTTTAGAAAATAAGGAAGTTCTTGCACAATCCTACAAGGAAAACTGCAATCCAGCAGTAACATATAACTCATAACGACCAAATTTAAAGCATAAAAAAATCAAAGCTGCTTAAGTTAAATGCTACTAAACGAAATGAACGATATTATGAGCTTGCACAATCCAAATTAGAATTAGTAGAAATATTGAAAGAAAATAATGATAAAAAAACGGCATTAGAAATATCAATTCTTGAACTGCAATTGGAAAAAGAAAAACTTCATGTTGAAATTCTTAAAAAACAATTAACTTCTTATGGCAAGAAATAAGAAATTATTTCATTCTTCTATTATTTCTATTTTCCTTAGTTCTATTATTTCTTATTTGAATTATATTGAATGTTTTTTGTTAAAAAATGTATGTATTTATTACTAAAATACACAATCCTATTATTTTTGTTTATGCAAAGTGTATAGTAAATAATAAAATACTTATTAAATATCAAAATATAAATTATGATAATAGACAACAATATCAATAAGCAAATTATATTACAAAATATAACTTTTTTTTTATTTATTATATAATTTATAATTTATCTTATTTTGATCTCATATATTAAACGTTATGTTTAAAAAATATATTTATGTACACATTGCAACTTGTGATATTTTATAATAAGTAATACTAATATATACTTTAAGTTACTTTATGTTAAGTATGAAAAAAATTTATATTTATGTATACATTGCAATCGTCTTGATATTTTATAATAAATAAGCATACTAGTACATATCTTAAGTTATCTTATGTTAAATATGAAAAAAATTTATATTTATGTACACATTGTAATCGTCTTGATATTTTATAAGTAAGCATATCATAAGTGTACTAAATCTTATGTCAAATATGGAAAAATACAATAAATAAAATACAAATACAATAAATAAAATTTTAATCGTTATTTTAAAATAACAAAATGCAAAATATATAGAAATATAAATTTATTTTATTATTGTACATACAAAAGCGTTACACAATAGAAACATTAAGATAATAATTATAATATATATATATTTTTTAAAATAAAAATTACATACAGTACAAATAATAATAAAATTTAAACATAAAGTTATTTCTATTCTAATTAATTCTTTTATGTCATTATCGAGTAGCTTCAAATGCAGTATTTCTTATACATGTCAGCGGTAGATGTTCAATTAGTTAATATATTTTCACGTTCTAATTAAAATAATCTCATTAATTTATTGCAAAGATTATATTAAACCACTGATTATTCAATAATAAACTGAAAAATAATATGTTGTATTAACCTTTTATATTAGTTTAGACTGTATAATGAATAGTAAATTGATAATAGAATAACATCAAGAAATAATCTAAAAAGAAGAAAACTATTTTTTTTGTGTATTATAAAAATTAAATATCGAAATTTGATAATAATTATATATTCTATTTTTAAACAACACGATATACGAGAAAAGAGCGATAAGAGCCACCGCAGATGATAGTTAAAATTTTATAAAGATTAATAAATCGCGAAAAAATAAGACGCGAAATAAGACATATGCATATATTTTACTTGGTGCATAAACCAAGGTAGATTCTCCATTCGAGAATATTATATAAGACCCCTCTTTATCCCCCTGCAGAGATGTAAGCGAGAAAAATATCGGGGCGAAGTCGCTGAATCGGGAGTCGAACCCGAGTCTTTCGCTTGCCGGACGACTGCTCTAAACCTCGCGATTTATTAATCTTTATAAAATTTTACGCACTATCATCCGCGGTGGCTCTTATCGATCTTTTCTCGTATATCGTGTTGTTTAATACATTTCAGAGCCTAATTCTTTATCTATTTTAATTCTATTTTTAATTGTTATTAAATATTAAGCAATTTTATCGTAAAAGTATGCTATTTATAAATGTATTATAGTTTTTTCCTTATCTTTGAAAATAGTTATTGATTAATATTTGCTGCATATTATTATTATTAATGGGTTCATTATTTCTACAAGGTATATTTCCATTTTGTAAAATATCTTCCCACGGTGCAGGCAGTTGTAATGTAGGATCATCTATTGGTAATGGATCTCTAGTACGTCGAGCAATATTATGCAATACTGCAGTTGCAACAATAACAGCTAACACTTTATCCACTTTTTGAAATTGAGATCCAAGTGCTAAAATAGGGAATCTTCTTTTCCATATTCCAAACACACGCTCGATAGTATTGCGTGTTCGTATGTGTGATTCATTATACAGTTGTTCCGCACGAGCTCATGGATTTTGTAAGGAGTCATAAAATATGAACGAATAGGATAACCACCATCACCTAACAATAAAGAATTTTTAAACGTTCCAGCTTCAAATAAGGCACGTATTCTGGAATTATTAAATATTATAGCATCGTGCACTGATTCTTGCCAACGAGACACAAGATCAGTTATCTTTAAATTTGCATTGCAAATTGTTTGAACATTTATAGAAAAATATCCTTTCTTATTCCTAAAATATTCAGCGTCATTTCCACCTAAAATAAATAATTGTTAGTTAACTTGCAGTTATAAATGGAAATGTTTATGCAGCAAAAATCAAAATACAATACAAATTTATTTATAATATATATATATATATTATAAATAAATTCTCATTTCAATCTATTAAAAAAATTTGTTTTCAAATGTAATTTAAGAAATAAATTGTATGTGTATCTTTTATATATAAAAATATGCACTCATAATTTTATTGTTTTATTGTATGTAACAGATTTTTTCTTTAAAATGTTAAAAATTACTTACCAAATGACTGTATTTTTATATGAGTGCAATCTATGCAACCTATTACTCTTGGAAATCGTGCAATATTAGAAAATTGTATCTGTTCTCTTTTTATTTCATCAGCAAGCATAGGAAATTTTATATATCTTGGTCGAAGACGCAATAGCAGTAGTCACGCGATGAATAATTATGTGAGAACTTGTTTTACTCACTCCAGAAAAATCTGCTGCTGATAAGAAGTGACTTCCAGTTGCATAAAATTTTAGAGTCAAAAGAAGCTGGTTTATTGGAAATATTGCATTGTTCTTAGCAATAAAATTTGATATAAATTAATCATTTTATTTCTTTTTTATTCTATATCTATATGAATCAATAATAACATTATATCAATGTTATTATTTCCTGATTTTAATATAATATGATATGTGCAATATTTAACAAATATTTTACAAATTTATTGATATTTATTAGATAGTGGTTAGAATGTAAAATATACTAAATTTTGTGCATTTGAATATATTATCAACATAATTATAAAAAGTTGTTAATAATAATTTAATATATTATGAAATTAATTGAATATCATTGATCTATTATAAAACAAACTTAGATGCTACTATATTCTATTCTATTATATATTACTATTATAGAATGTAATCTATAAAATAAATCCAATATTTATATAAATAAATTTTATATACTTACAGTTCTGTTTTATGAGAAATTTCCTGCTCGATTTCTGCTAGCACTGTAATAACAGAGTTCTTTGATAAACGAAATCGTGCATCGACGTCATCAAATTCTTCTAAGGTCGTCTTCTTATAATTTTTGGACGTCGATAAATTACATTTTCAAAATATTCATCTTCAGATGAAGATAATATGTATTCTAAAGCCATTATTTAATATATAAATCTAAATTATATCAATATAACCTCAAAAAGCTGTAACTTACTATTAGGATGCCATCCCATGGACATCGAAATAATCGGAAAACGGAATCGGAAAGGTGGAATGGTGGGGAGCTAACCAATCGACATCATTCCGTTCCGCTTTTTTCACAGCTGGGCTTCCCATGGTGATTATTTTTCGGAACAGACTTCGGCGTAATGTGCGTAAATTCAAATATCTAACTATCACTTAAGAGAGAGTGTTGTGATAAAGTTGCCGTTTTATATATTTTGATTAAAAAAGGGGAATGTGATGTCATCTGTAAGTATTGTAATTATGTATGCTGAGTTATGTTAGATTATAATGTTAATTTAATAATAGAAAGAGTCATACATTTCTAACTAATATTCCATATAAAATATCGGTACGAGTTGACAACAGCATTCTATCAGGCTCATATAAATCCCAAAAAGGGGTGAGACAAGGATGTATTCTTTCGCTTATCCTATATAACATCTATAATGAGTATGTGATGAGAATGGTGCTAAAAAACTGGAACAAAGGTGTGTCCATTGGAGGTACTAAAATAACAAATCTGCGTTTTGCAGACGATACTGTGCTAGTGGCAGGTAATGCACAAGGAATGAAAGAGATCATAAACAGAGTGGCGCACTATGGACAAGAATACAGACTTAAAATAAATTATGGAAAATCTAAGATTATGATTTTTGACCGCGGTAATTCAATAGTCAATAAACCCACATATTTAGCCAACTACGAAGTTGTACAATCATTTGTCTATTTGGGTGCACTCATCCATGAAAGCGGTTCATCAGAAAATAAGACGCAGAATCCAACTTGGCAGAGCAGCGATGACACAGCTTACCAAAATTTGGCGAGACGGAAATGTCACAAAACCAACCAAGATCAAACTTGTACAAACGCTTGTTTTTTTCAGTTTTTAGTTACGCTTCTGAAACATGAGTTATCAAACAGGCTGATCGTCGACGGATAGATGCGTTTGAGATGTGGTGTTGGAGGAGATTATTACGCGTGTCTTGGACAAGGAGAACAAATGCGTCCATTCTACAAGAAATCCAACCAGCTCAAAAGCTATCATCCATTATATATAAAAGAATTCTTAAGTATTACGGTCATGTCATACGTTCCAATAATATGGAAAGACTTACTATTCAAGGAAAAACTAGAGACAAGCGTAGAAGGGAGAGATCCCCCACTAGATGGACCGACGTTATAACAAAACTATTGAACTCTAATATAGAAACCGCCAATAGATTATCACAGGATCGAAAAGGATGGCGCAATATAGTTAGAAGAGTAATTAAACAACTGGAGGATGATTAGTATTACTTTATTGGTCATCACACGTCGAACACGATGTTATGACGATGATGATGATGATTCTTCTTGTGCTATAACTTTATCGTTGTCTATATTTTTATTTCCAAATATCACTCTCTTATTAATATCTATAATGGATACGAAAAAATTACATTATTATCAAATATTTAAGATATATAAAGTATCAATTATAAATTTATCAACAGTAAGCAAACTTACCTAAAACTCTTTGAGCATCACAATTTTCAGGAGTTGTGCAGTCTTCTCCTTGTGCAATAACTTCACCGTTGTCTATATTTTTATCGACACATCTCTTTCTCTCATTAATATCTAATATATAGTAAAAACAGTTACATTATCATATAATAATAATAATAAAGTAACAGTTATAAAATTTACAAATATTAATAAAACTCACTTAAAGGAGTATCACAGTTTCTTGAATATATACATTTTCCTTTTTGTGCAAAAGTCTTTTCATTATGTTCTATATATTTATCAACAGATTTAATTCTTTTACTTGTGATATATGGTTTTCCTTCATTTATATTTTTTATTATTTGTTGTAACATTAATTTATTATCTGTAAAAATAAAATAAAATAAATTTTCTTATGCAAATATTGTAGACTGTAAGATATTCATTTTATACACCATTATGTGAGCTTGGGTCTGTGTACTGATATATAGGATGCGCGCGCAGGATTGCGTCCGGATCGATATTCCGGGGCAGGATCGAAGAAGGTCTCGTGGAATTTGGGAGCCCTTTTTCGCCTATCCGAGCGATGTTGAAAAGTATTAATATCTATCTTGTGAATATTTATCGCGCAGTTATCGAATCTTGTGATTTATCACGGTCGCTGCAGTGAACTGATAAATTTTGTGTATTCTGAATAAATATATACATCTATATAAAATAAAAATAATTTATCCTGACAAAAATCTTAAGTAGGAGTATCATCACATATTCCGTCGAAGATAATCTTATTTATTTGATATCTTAAAAAAGAAAATTACTCTTTACATTCCTTAATCAGTATCCCTCAGAGTTAATTAAATTTAGAAACTGGATCTGTGCCAGTCGATTGTGCGGATCGATATTTTGGAGTCTTAAGAAAAATAAATCTGGTGAGAATGCAGCGAGCGGTTTTGGATAGGATGTCGCTGGAGCAGTTAAAACAGGAAGCAGCTCGGTATCAACTGAATGTCGTAAACGATCGTACACGCATGATCGATTCATTAATGATACATTTTGAAAAAAATAGTCCGGCGGTGGAAAGGAGCAGCCTTCCGGAGTATCGATTCGGGGAGCTCAGTGTCCGACGGCAGACGGAGACGGGGGCCGCCCGTCAGATAGCGCCTGCTTTGGAGAAATTTACTACAACAATTACTACTCAAATGCGACAGCAGCAGCAGGTTCTCCAGAATATGACTCAAGTATTAAATAAAATGTATCAAAACAGAGCGGGTTCGGCTCAGGAGAAGAATCCGGTGACCGCTCCGAGAGGGGAGGCCGGACAGAAGATCGAGTTACTAAGGGTCTCTTCGACCCTTAGTCATTCATAGCTTACGATGTCACCAGCGCACACAGTTAATTTATTAGCATCTCAGATACCAGAATTCAACGGTTCTGACAAAGATAATGTCAGGGTGCAGCGTGTGGACCGAATGGCAAGAATCCATCAGGTTCCGGAGGATGTTGCGCTCCTCGCGGCATCTAGCAATTGATTGAGCGGTATGACTAGACGATGGTTTGACCAGGGAACTGGCCCGATGCTGGAGTCATGGGAAAGTTTCCGCGAGGCCGTTATCAAGAGATTTAAAAGAGCTGTTTTGTTTCACGTTGCATTGCAAAAGATAGAAACCAAGAAATGGAATGCTATTATAATAAAGAAACATTCCAGGCTTACGCAATGGATCGGTTGGATTTAATGCACGGTCTTGGACTGTCGCAAAGGGATTCTATCCATAAGCTGATGTCCGGTATCTTCGGAGATTGATGGACGACGGTCGAGTAGAGGTGGAGCGATTAAAAAGGACCAGCAATGTGAGCTGTGGAAAGGTGGGTCACCTTTCGAAGAATTGCCGGAGGCCGAGATTCGCCTGTGTCTACTGCAAGGAGCCAGGACATTATCGTTTCAATTGCCCTAAGCTGAAGGGGAGGAGATCAATGACATCTCAGTCAGCGGCGGGCGCGGTTTCAGCCGTGCAATTAGCCCGCGAATCTACCGAGGTAGTGACATTGATCAGGGAGTCCGGTAATAACATTTACATTAATAATTCGCCGTTAAAAATTATCGGTTTGAATGGATCTACTTGTACGCTATTTGTGTTACTTGATACGGATAGCCCTGTTTCTTTTATTCGATTGAATGTTTTTAATGTATTGTTCGAGGATTCGAAGTCGCCGTTAAATCCGATCAAGATCGTATATCGAGCCGTTAATAATATCGCTAGTCGGATAATCGGGGAAAAAACGTCTACTATTTGTCTGGAGCAAATATCGGCAGTCAACCTTGAGAATACTAAATGTTCTGGACGATAACAGGCTTTCTACGGATATAATAATAGGTCGCGATTTCTTAGAGAAACATAATATTACAGCTATCTATAAGCCAGGCAACAATGATGACAAGGAAGAATTGATAACAATAAAATTCAGTTATTTCCTAAATTTCTTCTTAATATGATTGCTTGTAACGAATCTGTTAATACTTTTGAACAGCAAATATCGGATATTGATTTCGGTTTTGATAATCACACTAAAGATCGTTTAAAAAAATTACTTACCACTATAAATAATTTAACAATTGAAATAATGGAGGATGATTACTGTGTAAAAATTTATTTCAAGGATGACTCGCCTTATGCATATGCTCCACGTGGATTTGCATGGGCAGAGCGAGTTCAAATTCGCGAAATTACCGATGATCTCTTGTCCCGAAATATAATTAAACCGAGCGTATCACCATATTGCGCACGAATGGTTCCTGTTCGAAAAAAAATAGCTCAATGCGTCTATGTGTGGATTTGAGACCTCTTGATTTGAGACAGTAGAGTCGTTAAACAGAAATATCCTTTTCCGATCATAGAAAATTGTATAGCAAAATTAGGTAATAAATCAGTTTTCACGCTGTTAGATTTGAAAGACGGATTTCATCATATTAAAGTATTCCGATCATACAAAGTATTTCGCTTTCGCTACGCCTGATGGACAATTTGAGTACACACGATTACCATTCGGTTTTTGTGAATCGTCCGCGGAATTTCACAGAAAAGATTGGTCTATATTTTGCAACCATTAATTCGATAAGAAAAAATACTAGTTTATATTGACGATATTTTGATTCCTTCTGAATCAGTGGAATCAAACGGAAACGTTACGTGAAGTATTGATTAATTATCCTTAAAAAATATAGTTTTCAAATTGAATTATCGTAAATGTCAATTTTTAAAGACGACAGTCGAATATTTGAAATATATTCTATCACCCAATGCAATCTCGATTAGCGAACGTCATGTCGCCGCGATTAGAGATTTTCCGCAACC
Organism: Camponotus fellah; assembly: GCA_030586385.1. Taxonomy (NCBI): domain Eukaryota; kingdom Metazoa; phylum Arthropoda; class Insecta; order Hymenoptera; family Formicidae; genus Camponotus; species Camponotus fellah. Next base: position 232,323 of record JAPIVC010000227.1, on the reverse strand, counting down.
AAAAACGGTATTAGGAATTCAACGGTTTTTAGGCTTGACGAGGTATTTTCGAAAGTTTATTAGAAATTATTCAACGATAACTAAACCTCTTTTTAACCTTCTTAAGAAGTCGGTGGAATTTAATTTCGACAATCAATGCGTGTCAGCATTTGAAGAGCTCAAAGATAGACTGTGTTCGCGTTCCGTTCTCGCAATATATAATTCGCAAGCGGACACACAGTTACATACAGATGCGAGTTCTCTGGAACTTGGTGCAATTTTGTTGCAGAAGTTTAACAATAAAAATTGGCTACCGGTCGCATATTTCAGTCAGTCTACAAATCAAGCAGAATCGAGATATCATAGTTTTGAATTAGAAATATTAGCTATTGTAAAGCAATCGAGAGATTTCATATCTATTTGTACGGTATCGAATTTACAATTGTGACTGACTGTAATGCATTGGTTCATGCTGTAAATAAGGCAAATCTTAACTTGCGGATAGCTCATTGGAGCCTTCAAAATTATCGTTTTAAATTGACACACCGTTCAAGCAAGCAAATGACACATGTAGACGCATTGAGCCGTCAGATTGGTTATATTGAATCTATCCCGCTCGAGAGGGAATTCGAATTTAAACAATTACAAGATGTAAAAATTAAAGAGATTGCGCGAAAATTAGAATATGCGGACGATAACAAATTTGAATTGATCGATGGCTTGATATATAAAAAAGGGGCAGATCGCTCTTGTTTTGTGGTGCCGGATATCATGCACAACAGTATTATTAGAGCTCATCATGATGACATGGCTCATTGCGGTGCTGAAAAAACTTTCCAAATATATATTGGTTGTGGTGGACACTTACACGAGATTTACTTGGCTATTTCCAAATAAAACTACGTCAACGAGGGAAGTTTCTGAAAATTTAAAATTTGTGTTTAACATATTTGGTACACCCGAATACATTGTGTCGGATAGAGATACCGCGTTCACATCTCAAGAATTTGAAAAGTTCGTTACCGATAATAATATTGTTCATCATAAAGTAGCGGTCGCGGCCCCTTGGGCTAGCGACATGATTGAGCGCACAGATTTTTAAAAACAACTCTCAGTAAATTGATAATTGATCTGCAGGATTGGGAAGGTCATCTCGGCAAAGCTTCATATATAATAAATAACACCTATCATAGTTCTATAAAAACATCACCGTCTAAACTGCTTCTCGGGTATCATCAGAGAAATCATTTGGATGCTTCGCTTTCGGAAGCATCCAAAAATGTTCGCGCAAATTGAAACGGATTTGGATGCGGAGCGCGACAGAGTACGCAGTGTGGCACAATTAGCAACTCAGCAGGTTCAAAATTACAATAAATAGCGTTATGACGCTAGACACAAAACGCTCCCGAAATATAAAGAAACCATTTCTATTTCTTATATATATATATTATATATATTATATTATATATTATATTATAAGTGCCATATATTGTAACATTCGAGACGAATGAAGCGTCAGAGTGGCCGAACTGTAAGATATTCATTTTATACACCCGTTATGTGAGCTTGGGTCTGCGCACTGATATATAGGATGCGCGCGCAGAATTGTGTCAGGATCGATATTCCGGGGCAGGATTGATATAAAAGGGTCTCGTGGAATTTGGGGGTCCTTTTTCGCCTATCCGATGTTGAAGAGTATTAATATCTATCTTGTGAATCTTTATCGCGCAGTTATCGAATCTTGTGATTTATCGCGATCGTTGCAGTGAACTGGTAAATCTTGTGTACTCTGAATAAATATATACATCTATATAAAATAAAAATAGTTTATCCTGACAAAAATCTTAAGTAGGTCATCACATACTCCGTCGAAGATAATCTTATCTATTTGATACCTTAAAAAAAGGAAAATTACTCTTTACATTCCTTATCAGTATCCTACAAGACTTAATTTTCACGAATAAGAGAGAGAAAAAGGAAAAGAAAGAAAGGATAAGGGGAGAGAGAGAGAGACTGAGATTTTCTTACATCTATCTTTAATATTATTATAATATTTGTTTATCTGTGAAAAAATAAATCTTTTATTATATTGCTTATTTTCTGATTTAATTTATTCACGTAACACAAACAACACACATCTAATTTTAATCTGCGATTAAAAAATGCATATGTATACATACCCAAATGGCACAGAATGTTCTAGAATATTCGGTATTGTCTGAGAAAATTCTAGAATATTTTCTGTGCTATCTGAGTTTATATGTATATAAATATTGTTACGCCCGCGGCGAAGACTTCGATAAATATCGAAGGACGCGCGCAAAGAGAACGGCTGTCGCGGGACGTGCGAAATAAAAGAACTTTTAAGATAACAAGGAACTTTAATACAAACGCACTCGTGAACAACAGATTAGTAACACAACGGTTTAATAGCAGAAATATGGCTCGAGTTAAAGACATGTCCGCTCAGCTTGACAGCTGACCCAGGACACTCGTTTGACATCTGAATCTTCAATATCCCGGAGACGATCTTCTCTTTTCGCCGCAACGAGCGGCCGAACGACGCGGCACCGGAACGCGAAGCAAGGGCGTAACAATATTATATATGCACGCGTATTATTACAACAATTTATACAATTTAATATACTAATAACAATGTAACAGCTGAAAATGAGAAATTCTGTTACTTACCATTTTTTGCTAAAACGTTTGCTGCGTATCTTCGTCTGTCGGAATACATAATTTTTGTGATGCCTTTACTTATAAATATCGTGTTTGACTTACTCACATAATGAATATTATCATTAAATTTTACTAAGGCATGCATGCTGATTATTAAATTGTTATTTTTGTTTTTACTTATACATTAGTACGTATATATCCTCTCGTAACTCTGCATGTTACCGATAACATTTATGATCTATCATTTATGAGGATTATCTTGTTCGTTCCTGTTCTTTTCTTCTTTCCCGCTTTTTTGTTTCTAAGGTCGATTCTACAATGTCGTAAGTCGGATGTTGGAAGAATTAACCAATCATATTCGATTCTTCTCTGTGATAACTCTTTCGACACCCGACTTAGGCTGAAGTCCCATGGAGCAGAAATATTCAACGGAACGGAATGCGCGGATCCAATCCGACCAATCACAGCCATTCCGTTTCTTTTCCGGCGCTCTTTCTATTTTCCTAATGTCCCAGTGGAGCGCAATAAGCGGAAATAAATCAGGCGGAATGATAAAGAAGATTGCTTTTTTATGTTATTTTCAATATTTATAATAATTAGAATAATATTTTATACAAATAAAATAATATGATAAAGTAATTAACAATAAAATTTGTTTTTTCTGTAAAATATTTTTAACATAAATATAGAACTATTTTACGATTGGTTGAAATATAATTCCGCACATTTACCGCTTAATGGGACATTAGGAGAAATACATCAGCGGAAACATAACCGCATCTTTACAGATAATGCAATCAATAATTTATAAATAGACAACTTTAGAATATTCTCTGTTTTCATATTACAGATCTTTATATTACCAATTAAGTTTCCAAGCAAAGGCACTTATAATGCTGCAAGAATTGCGGCATTAGAATAAATTATTCCGCAGATTTCAGCGGTAAAATTATAGCGGAATGGTTAAAAAAGAAACGGAATGACTATGGTTGGGTTGGCTCGCGCGTTCTGTTCCGCTGAATATTTCCGCTCTATGGGACTCCGGCCTTACGACAGCTATTGAAAAACCGATCTGATGCGGCGTCTACAATGAGATTTTAAGGAGACTTAAGTCTAGGCGTAAGACTTAAGTCTCCATAAAATCTCATTGTAGACGCCGCATTATATTAAAGGTCCGTCTATAATAATGCTCGGAGTTAGTTGCCCTTTTCGGCTCGATTTCCGAGACGCCTCCTATTCTCCCACTATCACTCGAGGCTCGGCGGCCGAGCCGCCGAACGCTATACTTCAGGCGCATCACTATAAGACATAAGAAATATGTTGAGGTCCGTATGTTACGCCATAAATCGTTATTAAAATTTTTCTCGCTAAATAATTTTTACTTTTATAAATAATTATAAACAATAAATAAAACTACATTAACAATTAATAATTATATTAATAATAAATAATATAACAATAATATATAATAATAATAAATAAAATAAATTATAAATAAAAATATTAAAAATTCTATTATTGTGTTATGTATTATTTATATATATATATATATATATATATAGTAAAATATTATTTACACACACACACACACACACACACACACACACACACACACACACACCCACCACACACCCCACACACACACACACACACACACACACCACACACACACACACACCACACACACACACACACACCACACACACACACCACACACACACACCACACACACACACACACACACACACACACACACACACACACACACACACACACACACACACACACACACACACACACACACACACACACACACACACACACACACACACACACACACACACACACACACACACACACACACACACACACACACACACACACACACACACACACACACACACACACACACACACACACACACACACACACACACACACACACACACACACACACACACACACACACACACACACACACACACACACACACACACACACACACACACACACACACACACACACACACACACACACACACACACACACACACACACACACACACACACACACACACACACACACACACACACACACACACACACACACACACACACACACACACACACACACACACACACACACACACACACACCCCCACACACACACACACACACATATTCGTATGCATATGTATTTAGTTAGTTAGATAACTTTATTGTGTCTCCTCAGAATTACAAAAATAATACATTTTCTTTTCGTGTGCCTATACCCGCCATTGACAAATATAAATATCATCCAATCTCTTTTCCTTTAACGCTTCAAAAATTCAGAAATAATATAAGAAAATAAAATATAAAAGAAAACGCAAAACATACTTTAAATTACATTATATAGTAGATATCTATTTAAAACTACTAAAAAAATACCTATAATATATAACATAAATTTTTACAGAACTTGTGTCATATAAATTTGGTCTTCTGTTAACATTTTTACATGCAGAAAAAACCAAACTAAACCTCGCAGTTAATAGAGAGAGAGAGAGATATCTCACACCGTATCAGACACACTCCTTCCATCCATCCATTCCTTATTTTGGACTTCTGTTTCCATTTACAAACTCCTTTCTCTTCTCCTTTTACTCATTCCTGTCCGTCTCTTCTTCCCCCTTTTTCCTATTTCTTATCCTTTCTATTTCTCTTAACCATCCTTCTCCTTCTCTTTCCTCCCCCAAAATTTCTCCAACTTTTTCTTTTCATGTACTCCACTTCTTTAACTACACATTTCTCCCATAAATGTTCCCACGTCTCCATTGTCCACCCACATATTCTGCACTTTCTTTCCTCCTCTTCCTCCCAATATTTTCCTTCCTTTATCTCGTCTCCTAACCTGAACTTAGCTATTCTTTGACACCTACTTTCTTCCCATCCTTTCTTTAGATATTCCGGTATTCCTTCCTCCCTCTTAATCCACTGATACCATCTATTCGATCCCTTTATCTTTTCTCATCTTTCCTCTCTCTGTATTTCTCTCTCCGTTTCCGACAATTCTTCTCCCCTCAAACATTCCTTCTCCCTTAATTCTTTTACCTCTTCAATCTTCCATTTTCTTATTTCCCAAAACTCCTTTCTCTCCTCCTCCTATCACTCCAAGATTTTACCTTTTCTCGCCCTCTTCCTCATCTTTTCCCAGCATATCCTTGTTAACTCTCCTTCCTTTCTTCGAGTCTCTTCTCGTACCCCCATGCCCTTAAACCCGCCTTTTCCTTCAATTTCTCTCTTTGTATTTCCTCCCTCATTATATAACCTGCTGTATTCCTTCCCACTCCCATTACTCATCTCAAATATCTCTCATGTAACCTTTCCATCCCTTCTCTTTCCTTCCATCCCTATTTCCACTCCATAACTAATTACTATCCATATTAATTTATCAAATAGCCATACCCTCTTCCCCCAATCCCTTGCAAATCTTCTTTTCCCAATTCCCCATATCTGTCCTAATATTGCCGCTCCTTTTTTCATCCTATCTCTTACTTGTGCATCCTGACTGCCATTGTATTTAATTACATAACCCAAATATTTAAACTCTTTTACTTCTTCTACTTCTCTTCCTTTCTAACTCCAGCCTATTTTCCTCCATTTTCCCCTCCCTTTCTACATCTCATAATCTTTGTCTTTCCTACATTTAACTCCATTCCTTTTTCGTCCAAATATTTTTCTAATTTACTCATTATTCCTTTCATCCCTTCCTCATCCTCTACCATAACTGCGATATCATCCGCGTATGCTAATGTATATATTTTCCTCTCCCCTAGCTTTATTCCTTCCCATCTCCCTTTTTCTAATACCTCATTTATATCTGCGAGCAACAGTATGAACAAACTCGGGCTCAACGGACCCTTGTCTAACCCCCTTAACTGTCCAAAAAATTTCTCCTTCCTTTTCCCCAATTTTAACTCTATTACTTGTTTCCCTTAATACTTCCTTACACCTTTTCACCAATCCCTTTCTTACCCCTCTTTTCCTCATTGCTTCTATCAATTTTTCCCTGTCCATCGAGTCAAAGGTCGCCTTCATATCCACAAATAGAATTATCATTTGTCCTCCTTTCCCATTTATCTGCTTATAATTCAATGTGTAGATATTGTCTAATGTGCCCATCCCTTTCCTAAAACCTGTCTAACTCGGTGGTAATAAGCCTTTTCCCTCTATTTCCTCCCTTAACCTTTCCGTTAAGATTGTGTAAATTCTATACGCCGTCTGCGTTAAAGTCACTCCCCTATAATCTCCTACGTTTTCTCCTTCCTTCTTCTTCACAATAGGTACTATATATCCTATTTTCCAGTCATTTGGCCATCCCTCTCTTCTCCACACCTTTCTACATATCTCCCATAATCCCTCTTTCACCTTCTCCTCTCCATATTTCCATACTTCATTTTCTATTCCATCTCCTCCCATTGCCTTCCTATCTTGTTTACTGCCCTTTCGAACTCTTTCCATCCCAGCTCATCTTCTCCATCCTCTCCATCCTCTCTTCCACCTCCCCATACTGTCTTCGAGTGGATATAATTTGACCACGTTTGAAATGGCCACGGGTAAATTTGACCACGTTCGAAACGGCCACGTTCGAAACGGCCACGTTCGAAACGGCCACGTTCGAAACGGCCACGTTCGAAACGGCCACGTTCGAAACGGCCACGTTCGAAACGGCCACGTTCGAAACGGCCACGTTCGTAATGGCCACGCATTCGTAATGGCCACGTTCGAAACGGCCCCACACACACACACACACACACACATGGGGGGTGCAAGGGGGGCCTTCGGCCCCCTCTCCCGCACCCACCCCGTCCACCTCACTTCGTGTGAAAAGCTACAAATCTATGTGTGTGTGCGTGTGGCCGTTCTTGTTCCTCCAAGAAACTACATAGCTTCTCTATTCATTTTCTTATTCTTAGATTCTCTTTCATCCTCTATATTCTCCTCTCTTATTATCCTCCTCCCTCTCTTCCTATCTTGGCATTAAAATCTTCTCTCTTATTCTTATTCTTTCTTTTTCTCCTTTTTCCTCTGTCCACTTTTTCAATTCTTCTAACTTTCTCTCTAAATCATTATTTACATATATTCCTACCACTTTCCATTCCTCCCCTTTCAACCATACTTTTATCGTTATCATTCCCTCCATATTTTCTTTTTCCTTTTCCCTTTCCGTTTTTATCCCTATTTTAACTCCTATGATTATTCCTCTCATTGCCCTTCCTTTCCTGTTTCTTCTTCCCGCCCATTGTGTCACCTATATATATCCTTTCGGTAGTTTCATATTAATTTTTTCCCACCCCTTACTATCTATCCACGTTTCACATAAAATCATCACATCCCACTCTTCTAATCCCTTCTAAAAGTCCTTATCCTTATTTCCCAAATCAGCCACATTCCAAAATGCAATCTTATACTTATCTTTTACCTTATTCCTTTCTTTTTCTCCCTCTCTCCTCCCATTTCCTCTCTCCCCTTTCGTTCTCCTCCCTCCTCCCCCATCTTCCTCTCCCCTTCTACCTTCCTTATGGCTAACGCTTTCCTTTTTCTTGGCTAAAAACCCCCTTTTTATTCTTCCCTTCCTCTTCTTTCCTCTATTATCTTACTCCTCTTTCTACCCCTTCCATCTTTTAATTCCTTCTCATTGTCATCCCAAAACCAAGCTTCATTTCCAATCCATAACTTATCATATCCTATTCTAATCCTCTTCCCTCTTCTGTCCTCTTCCCTTGCTAATTGCCTTAATCTCCATCTAATCTTTCTTTCTTTAAAAGTCTGGTCCTCTTCTATCCATATTTCTTTTCCTTTAGTTTTACCTTTATTCGCCGAAATCTTTTTCTTGTCCCCTTCTGAATTTAATTTAATTATCACCATCTTTCCTTTCTCTTCTTTCCCTGTCTTTACTTTTTTTACCTCATCAATTCCTACACTCACTCCTATCTCTCTACAAATATTTTCAACTCCTCTAATTCTTTCACTATCTTCCTTTAATCTTGAATATTAAGTTTCTCTTTCTCTTTAGTCTTTCTTCCCTCTCTATATTCTCCTCTATTCTTCGAACCCTTTCCTCTACTTTCCCCCTTACTTCTACTTTTTCTTATGTTTTGTTCTAACTTATCGATTCTCTTCATCATCTCCTCCTTTTCCTTTTCCCACTTCTCTTCTTTCATTCTCATCTCTATTTTTATCCCTTCTATCTCCCTTTTTATCCTTTCTATTCCCTCCCTCACTTTTTCCCTCCCCATTCTCTCTTCTACTTTCATTCCTCTAATCTCTTCCAATACTATTCCTATCATATCTTTTTGAGCTTTTTTAATTGACTCCCCTTCTTCTGATTCCTCTTCTGATCCATCCCTTTTTCTCTTACACCACTCTTCTATCGATCTTACACTATTTCTTCTTCCTACCGCTTGCCCTATCTTTCATTTTAAAATTACATTTCCTACCCTCTCTCCTCTCTCTACTTCTCTATCAGTTTTCATCTTTTCTTTTCTTATCCTTAAGTTGCTCCCCGCTAGTGCTTTTATTTCCCCTATGTATTGTTTATCTAGTTCCCGCTAGATTTCGCTTCCCACCTATTACGTACGCACCTCTACTAATTTTCTAGTCTGTCTAACCGTTTACTTTCATTCTCCTCTTATTCTACTCTTTTCCTCTTTTTATCTTTCTCTTCTTATCTTTTTATCTTTCTCTCCTTATCCTTATTTCCTTCACTTCACCTCCATCTTTGCTCTTCAATGACTTCCCTCTTACCATACACTCTCCTCACACACTTCAAAATTCCACTCTAAAATTCGCAGCTCGCTCACACGTGTCACACATCTAACCTATCGGAAACGGAAGTCCCGTATGCATATATATAATGATGGAATTTTTAATATCTTTATTAATAATTTATTTATTTTTATTATATATTATTGTTATATTATTTATTATGTATAAATTATTTATAAAAATAAAAATTATTTAGCGAGAAAAACTTTAATGATGATTTGTGGCGTAACATACGGATCCCAATACATTTCTTATAGTGATGCGCCTGAAGCAGTTCGGCGGCTCGGTCGCCGAGCCTCGAACGGGGGAATAGGAGGCGTCGCCTCGGAAATCGGGCCAAAAAGGGCAACTAAAGCCAGCGGCACACGGTGCTATTTTATCTGCTGGATTACTAGTTAGATCTGCAGGCTTGCTACTGTGTCGGTAACACTGATGGCATATTCGCTGACTGTGTTGCTCGTTTGGCTTCAGACGAGGACTTTTTCACTATTAGTTTTCGTACTAGCATCCTTTCAGTAATGACAAATAAATATGGAGCAAGCCATTATTACAGAAGTGGAACGTAGAAAAAATGCAATTACATTATTTCTAATTATCGACAAAATTTTTTTTTCATTTTCTTTATTTGTAGTGTTTATGTTATTTTAATATGTATACGTATATACTTACGTGTACTTTAGTACTGTAGAACATAAATTTGCAAACTATTTTAAAATGTTCCACATCTCGATTTAAGAAACTTTCAGGAAAAACAACTTAATAGACTACACTCACATTTCGCCATTTAGAAAGAGTCTTAAAACAATTTTAAGTTTAAAATAATTTTGAGATGTTTCACATTGTATGGGCAGACTATTAATCATAATAATGTTCCTACACAAAATTTTTATTTTATTTTAATATTACGAGAAGGTTTAATGTATTCAATATTACATATAAGATCTTTACAGAACATGTGTTGTAATTTGAATGAATGAAATGATCTCATTTTGATTTCGAATCTAGATTAAAAAATTATCTATAAGATAATTTAAAGATATATAAGGATACTTTTTTCGAGAATTATACTTCCGATATCATATATCCTTTACTTTTTCTTACACTTTTATGCGTCTTCCTTCTTTCTAATATACAAAAATTTCGACAATGAGTATATTATTTAGCACCTACAAGAAATATTAAAAGCTACAGTACATATATATATATATATATATATATATATAATATACAGGATGGGCCAGATAAAGTGTTACAGTTTAATATCTTTGAAACGGCTAGATGGATCATAATGTTCTTGAATTCGATTTTCTTGATTTGATGTGCTTTTTTACGTGGACTTATTTTCATTTTCCGCAATCAGGGGTGGGGGGCACCAAGCTCCGTTTTTTTAAATGGCACCTTCCCAAAAAATTAATATTAATGGATTCTATGTTGAAAAAGAAGTAATTTTTATTCGAAAAAATTTTTTTTACAATCATTAATTTCCGAGCTACAATTATTCAAAATTTTTCGGAGCGCCGAACTTCACACTTATGTGAAACAGTGTTTATACAATCTTAGTCTATAGTAGGATTTTATGTTGAAAAAAGTAACTTTTATTTTAATAAGTGTTCAAAAAGCATACCATGTACTTCCAAGCACTTAAGTAATCTTTCGATAATATTTCTGCGAACACTGAATAGCATAGCTGGTGTAATTGATGCGCAAGCAGTCCGAATTCGTTCCTTCAATTCTTCTCTCGTAGTAGGAACTGTGCTAAATGCTTTTTCCTTTATGTATCCCCATAAAAAGAAATCTAAAGGTGTTAGATCAGGTGAACGAGCTGGCCACTGAATCACGATTCCTCCTTTCTTCTTTCCTCTGTCGTCCTTCTTTCTTCCTCCGCGCCTACCGACTCCTTTTCCCTTCTTCCTTCTTCCTGTCCTTCTCCCTCCTTATTGATCCTCTTCTCCACCTTTTTCTCTTTCCTTTCTTCCACCGCCTTCCCTGTTCCTTTCTCTCTGGCTCCATATAGCTTTCTTTTTCTCCCTCCACACATTCCTTTTTTCTCAATTCCCCTGCTACTTTCCTCCGATCTTCTACCCTTCCTCCTCTCTTCCTTTCTCTTTCTTCTTCCTTTCTTATCCCTATAGTCTCCTTTCTGTCCTCCATCCTTCCTCCTCCTTTTTCTCTTCCTTCTTCCGGTTCCTTTCCCCTTTTCCTCACCTCCTCTTCCGTCTCTTCCTCCTTCTCTCCCATCCTCTCTTTATCCTTCCCTCTTGATCTCTCTGCTTCTTCCTCCGCCACATTTCCCTCCTCTACCTCTTTCTCTCCCATCTTCTCTCCAGCCTTCCTTCCTTGTCTCCTCATTCATCCTAGTACGTCTCCTCCACGTCCACCACCATCCTCGCCACCTCTCTCTCCAACTTTTCCTACCCCCTTCTCATCGCCCTCAACTCCCTCCAAAACTCTCTCTCCCGCTCCATTTTCCCGTCTCTCCTTTCGTCTTCTTCCTCCTTTTCTCCTTTCCTTCTTCTTTGCCTGTCTCCACCTTCTGCTTCCACACACTCTATAGCCCTATGCTCACGTAACTCTTCCACGTGTCCACGTTCAACCATCTCTCCCTCAGCTCCCTCCATATCTCTCTCTCTCGCACTCCATCCCCTCGTCTCCTCTTCCGTCTTCGCCTCCTTTTCTCCTTTCCTTTTCCACACACTCTACGTCATTCTACTCTTTTAACTCTTCCACGTGTCCGCGTTCCACCAACACTGTTCCGCTATCTTGAATCCGTCCCTTATTCCTCTATCCATGTCTCCGTTCCATCATCTGCTGCCATTTACTTTTCGTCTCTATTCCTCGCTCCTCTGTCCCCCTCACTGCATCATCTCTTTCCCCCTTCCTCACGCTCCCCTTTCCTTGTCTCTTCCACGTCATCCTTTCCAACTGTCTCCACACTTCACCTTTCTTTCCTCCTAACTTCCTCCACCGTCTCTCCTCTTCCTTCCTTCCATTCTCCGGTACTTTTCTCCGCTTCTCAATGAGACCCCTTCCGTCTCTCTTTCCCTTTCTATTTCCTCCCAATTTCCTATTTTAATCCGCTCGCCAACAAAACACCTGTCACTCCTTCAACTGCCATTTTCGAACCCCCCCTATTTTCCGATTATCTTGCCTTAATATTTTTATGTACAAAATAATGGAAAGAATCAATTGGTGTAAAAAAAACATAGTTGTTTCGAAGAAGAAATATGTAATTGTTAATTGCAAATTACATATTTCTTCTTCGAAACAACTATGTTTTTTCTTTACACCAATTGATTCCTCCCATTATTTTGTACATAAATATATTAAGGTAAGATAACCGAAAAATGAATATTTTACTAGATATTTTATGGTTTATGTAAAATTAAGATATTATTTCAAGCCTTATTATTCGAAAAGTACTTAACAAAAAAACATTTAATTATAGTGTTTCGGAAAGCTCTCGAGGTCAGCTATAAGAATATGTAATAAAAAGTAGGGAGTGCCGTTTAAAAAAATTGAGATGGCCTTCATGTGACCTTCAAATGACTCTTCAAGATCAAAGAAATGGTACTATCTTATGACCTCCTCGAAACCATAAAACTTTTGTCTGAAACATTTTTCTCTAAAATGCTTTGTTTCCGAAATAATTGCGTGCGTTAATTAAAATTGCTTACCCTGTATATGTGTATGTAGATATGTATATATGTATATATATATATATATATATATATATATACACAGACAGAGAATGTATGTGTTCGCATGTGTGTCTGTATGTGCAGCGACCAGCTGATCGCAGCAGGCGCCCCGCGTAAGCGCCCGCATCTGACGGTGAATCGCGTCGCCCCTGTCTGCCTCTTGTACCCGACCCGTCATGCGTTAACTACTTTCTTTAATAATTCGAAAACTAAGCTTCGGACGAAATTTTGCAAAAGGAAAAATCGTCTTAGAATTGACTCAATAATATGTCATTTCAGGGACACAGGGGTCATTTTGAATCACCCTGTATATATAGGGTATCCCGCAACTACCGCTCCATATTTTAAAGGTAGATTCTCTGACCAATTTAAAAACGATTTTTCCTCAACGAAAATGTCGAAAAAGATCATTATTTTTTGCATATTCCCAATTTTTGTCATGATGTATCTTTCTAACTAAGCCTTAAATTAAAATTCTATTAAAGTAAACTCTATCTAAAATTAACTAAAGAATGTGACTTCATTAATATTTTATTCCCATAAGGCTTAGTTTGCGAAAAAATATTTTATTTTCAATCATTTATAACTCGAAAACTATTAGTGCCTCGACATTTTCGCTAAGGAAAAATCGTTTTTAAATTGGCCAGAGAATCTACCTTTAAAATATGGAGCAATAGTTGCGGGACACCCTGTATATATATATATATATATACAGGGTGTTTCCACTAACTGTACCACTTAGAATATCTTTGTTTCCTTTGATGATACGAAAATAAGTCAAAGGCGAAAATAGTTCGATTCAAAGGGACTAATATTCTCATAAGCGAAAATCTTTTTTCAATGTCACCTTTTACGAGATTTCAAGGTCATCGACTTTTTTTTTAAATGAGATGGCATATTTTCATTAACGCAGTGATGTAGCTTATAAAAAAACAAATTCAACCACCTAGAATATGTTGACCTTCAAATGACTTTGAATCACAAAAATCACGTTTAGGGGAAAAAACTATATAATTTTTATTTAATGTTACAGTACAAAAATGCATCTTTTTTACAAAAGGTGTTCAAAATAACCACCATTAACTTCCATATTCGAATTCGATAAATAAATGATTGTTTCACACTTTCGAGAATTTCCGGAGTGATTGCGATGCATGCACGCCGAATTCTTTCTCGCATGTGTTCTGGTGTTGTAGGGATATCGCGATAAACTTCATTTTTTAGGCGTCCCCACAGAAAAAAATCAAGAGGCGTCAAGTCAGGTGATCGAGCCGGCCAACAAACTCTTCCACCACGTTTAATCCAGCGATCAGGAAATAATTCGTTGAGTATGTTTCGGGCATTAAGTACATTATGTGCCGGACAGACATCATGTTGGAACAACCTAATCCGATGTCCTAATGGAACGTCGTCCAGCAATATCTGCAATTCATTTCTTAAAAAATTTGCATATTTTTGTCCATTTAATGTTCCTTCAATGAAAAATGGACCAATAATGCGATTTCCGGTAATACCACACCACACATTTACAGTCCACGGATGCTGATGTTGTACTTGTCGAAACCAATGTGGGTTGTCAACGGCCCAATAATGCATATTATGCGTATTTAATTGTCCATGGTTCGTAAAAGATGACTCGTCAGTAAAGAGTACATAATCAAAAAATTGTTGATCAATTTCTAACTGGCGTAAAGTCCAATCGCAGAATCTCCGTCTATTCTCAAAATCGTTGAGACAAAGACTTTGATGTAAGCTTACATGATACGGGTGAAATTTATAACATTTTAAAATTCTCCAAACACTTTTAACAGACAAATCCAATTGATGAACGATTTGGCGACAACTGATGTGTGGATTGTTAGCAACTGTTGGCAAAACAAAGGTTTCTCTTCATTAATTTTTGTCTTACGACGATTTCTTTTCGGTCTATCGATACTGCCTGTTTCACAAAATAATTGAACCAGTTTATTAAAAGTACGTCTAGATGGACAGCGACGTCTTTCCGCGTACAATTGTGTTGCGCGCACAGAGTTTCTCCCCGACTCTTCATAGATTAAAATTATTTCCGTTTTCTCTTCTAAACTATACATTCTTGATATGGCACAGACACAAATGGTGCTCTGATGTAATGTCAATAGCATACTGAATAAGTTACTGAATAGATTTAACTCGGTAGTTTCAATGTATGTACATACAATTGAATGTCAAAGTATGTTTACAAACATTCACGCAACATAGTTGTACGCGGAAAAACATCCTGGCTTACATCAAAGTCTTTGCTTCAACGATTTTGAGACGAAGATTCTGCGAGTGGACTTTACAACAAAAGAATGAGACGTACCTTTAGACGTACCTTGTAGACGTACCCTACATGTACCTTTAAAAAAGATCTAAAGATGTACCTTTTGTAAAAAAGATGCATTTTTGTACTGTAACATTAAATAAAAATTATACAGTTTTTTCCTCTAAACGTGATTTTTGTGATTCAAAGTCATTTGAAGGTCAACATATCCTAGGTGGTTGAATTTGTTTTTTTATAAGCTACATCACTGCGTTAATGAAAATATGTCATCTCATTTAAAAAAAAAGTCGATGATCTTGAAATCTCGTAAAAGGTGACATTGAAAAAAGATTTTCGCTTATCAGAATATTAGTCCCTTTGAATCAAACTATTTTCGCCTTTGACTTATTTTCGTATCATCAAAGGAAACAGAGATATTCTAAGTGATACAGTTAGAGGAAACACCCTGTATGATACACACACACACACACACACACACACACACACACACACACACACACACACACACACACACACACACACACACACACACACACACACACATATTATACATATATACAGGGTGAGCCATTTTAATTAACGCACGCAATTATTTCGGAAACAAAGCATTTTAGAGAAAAATGTTTCAGACAAAAGTTTTATGGTTTCGAAGGGGCCATAAGATGGTATCATTGGTTTGACACTGAAGAGTCATTTGAAGTGTTATCAGAATTATGCATCTAGTATCGCTATTTTCAATACAACTTACTTAACAAGAAAAGATTTTCTAACTGATGCCCCGAAGCACACACAACTGAAGGAAAAATAAGATTAAATAAAATTAATAATAAAAATTACGTGTAAATAATTTTGATCTAAAATTATTGTTCCAACGTTTTAAAAATTTGTTGGCTCTGAAAAGGACCGATTAAATGCTTCAGAGCATGTACTCAAAATGCAGATTTTTCATTTATATACACGTATTAGCTCTGCAAATAAGATTTTATTTGGTTCATTGGAGCATTTCCTACAATTGCTATTGCATAATGAAGTTATTCTTTCAAATCTCTTCTAATGTTTCTATAGGAATACGGTAAATAAAGATAAAGTAGCATACACGCTCAAACGTCACACATGCGCACCGTCTCTAGTTGAAGCGTAATCTAACAATAAGATGTTTATTCGCTAGCTTAAAGTTGTTCTCACTTAAAAAGTAATGCTCAGATGCAATTTTGTCAGAGAAAAAGTTATTTGTTTTATATTCAGATTATTAAACAAATTATTTGTTTAATATTTGTTTAATAACCTAAATCCTTTATTAGGATTCAAAATATTAAATAAATTAAATCAGTTTATCAGAAATTTAACTGACACAAGACAAGAAATATAATTACTACATTAGTCCTTTGTAAACCTTATATCCACTTTAGATAAAAATTCGAACATGAGTTAGTTAAGTTTGATGTCGCCACGTAACTAAAGAAACATATGTTATACATTTTGTTGGATATATGTAAAAATTTCGTACCCACAGTTGTAACCACAGTTTCTTTCTGTGTTATAAGGTTGGTCACAATGTCTAGCTGACGCTGCCGTTACGCTTACCGCGCGTCTCTTACTTTTTTGTTTCTTCTCGTGCACAGACGTGTGCAGACGTGTGCTTGTCGCTTCTGTATTAAAAGTCTAACAAGAACCAAAGAGTTACCGAAGACTAAAGTTTATATAATACTAATTATAAGCTCAAATAGTTTAACAATAAAGTCTGCATTTCTCAAAGGAGTGTGTTAAATTTAATGAGTGTGTTATATTTCACGCTAAACCGCGAGCTCTACAGCTCTAACAGATTAATGGCCCAGACCTCGTGTAAAAAAAAAGATGGTAGATTCTCGTTTTTCGATTGTAAAGCTGAATAACGGAAACTATCAGATCTGGAAATATAAAGTCGAGCTACTGCTAATAAAGGACGAGTTATGGCATACGGTAAACGAAATAAAACTAGATAATCCTGATGAAAAGTGGTTGAAGACGGATAGACAAGCAAAAGCTACAATAGACTTGTTGGTGGAAGACCAGTTGCGGCGTAATGGATACCATATCCGCGCAGGAAGCGTGGCACGCATTAAAATCTTATCATCAGAAGGCATCACTCAATCAAGTATATTTATTGAAGAGGTTATGCAATATGAGACTTGAGGAAAGTGGTGACATGGAGACACACATAAATCGAACATTGAATATGGTGGACTAGTTTGCCGCATTAGGAGAGATATTAAAAGAAAAATTAATAATTGCTATGCTTTTAGCCAGTCTCCCCGAATCGTATAGTACGTTCGTCACAGCGCTAGAGATCAGAGCGGAGGATGAACTAACTTTGCAATTAGTAAAAGGAAAACTCATAGATGAAGGCGCAAGGACATGAGAGGTTATGAAAATAAAAGTGAGGATACAGCTCTTAAAATATCTCACAAACATGCTACGCAGCAGAAGCAGGTACAGAAATCTAAAGAATTTAGCTGTTTTTTTTGCAAGAAACAAGATCATATGAAGAAGGATATACAAAGTATAAACGATGAAAAGAAAATAAGGAGAAAGCAAATACAGTCTCAAATAAAAATCAAGGATCAGATTTTTGTTTTGGTGTAACTGATGACAATAAAGAGACGAACTATCAAGGATGGTATGTAGATTCCGGTGCAACCAGTCATATGACAAATAATAAAGGTTTCTTCAAAGATATTTATAGCTGTGATACTGACGAAGTAAAAGTAGCAGATGATAGATATCTCAAGGTTCATGGTATTGGTGAAGGAAGCATTATTTGTCAAAATGACAAAGGAAAACACATCAGCATTAATGTAAAAGATGTATTGTTTGTACCAGATCTAAGAGAAATTTTATTATCAGTTAAGAAATTAACCGAAAAAGAATTGAAAGTCATCTATGAAGATACAACATGCAATATTATGTATGAAGGTAGGTGTCCAAAGTATTGCAGTAGGATATTTACGGAAATTTGTATAAGCTAAAGAATGATAATAAGGTTCTCTCCGTTGCGCAAGTGCATGATAAAAAATTGTCAGCATCAATGGCACAGAAGACTAGGACATAGGGATCCCAAAACAATTAAAGACATGATAAATAAAGGAGAAATTAAAAGTGTACATATAAAGGATTGCGGTGTCAGAGAAGTATGTGAAACATGCCTTAAAGGAAAAATGACCAGGAACTCCTTCCTCAAGTCTTCACAGCATCAATCAGAAGAAATTTTAGATATCGTTCATACAGATATTTGTGGTCCTATGGAAACAATGACACCAGGTAAGAAACGATACATATTAACTATGATTGATGATTACAGTCGATATACGATGGTATATCTCATTGGACATAAATCGGAGGTGCCGAATAAAATTCGAGAGTATCTCATATAGCACGGAATATTACAGCAATATTCTGTGCTGTATGGGATATAAAGGCAGTTAAAACGAAATTCAAGGCTGTACCAAAAGTCATTCACTTAGATAGAGGAAAGGAGTATGTTAATCAAAAACTCCAAGAATTGTTCAAGGAAGAAGATATCAAAGCACAGTATACAATAACTTATGCCCCGAAACAAAATGGAGTAACAGAAAGGAAAAACAGATCACTAGTTGAAATGGCGAGATATCTACTCATCGAAGCAAAATTATCCAACAAGTACTGGGGTGAGGCTATCAATACAACAAATTATTTACAAAATCGTATTATAACTAAGGCAACAGGTACTACTCCATTAAAGAGATGGTGTAATGAGACACCGAATTTAGAGGACATGATTGTCTTTGGATCGAAAGTATATGCACACGTCCCAAAGGAATTAAGAAAGAAGTGGGACAATAAAGCTAAAGAATTAAGATTTATGTGTATTGCCGATGTGCATGACGCAAAAAGTTTTCGTCTATTAGATCCAAATATGGACAAGATAAGTATAAGTAGAGATGTAAAGTTCTTGGAAAAGTCTTATTATGATAATCACAAAATTTTAGAACGTAGAAATTCTCAGGAAAATCAGTCGGAATGCATAGTACCATTTGAAATTAAAGAGATGCCAAAGCAATACGACGTAAATAATTCAGAAATCATGGTAGAAGAGGACTATGATCATGAAGAGGATGATGAATCCATAAATTATCAAGAAAATACTTCTTTAAGAAGAGTCCAGGTCGACCAAAGATCGTTAGAACAGGAATAAGAGGACGATCAAAGAAGAGTTATAATATGATTATATCCGAGGAATCAAAAATGTTTGCAGAAGTCTCTATAAAGGAAGCAATAAAAGGACCGGACGTCGATGAATGATATTCCGCCATGGCAACAAAGTTAAGATCTATTAGAAAATGATGCCTGGGGGCTAATTGACAGACCAAAAGACAAAAACATTGTTGGAAGTCGTATGGTTTTAACCAATAAATGTCAACCGAATGGACATATAGAAAGGCGTAAAGCAAGAATCGTTGCACGTAGATTTAGTCAAAAGCCCGGATGAACTTCAATGAAACTTTTGTATCTGTTGCAAGACTAAGTTCTGTGAGATTTTTAGTAGCCATTGCAGCGCATTATAAAATGCATATTCATCAATGTGATGTTACAACAGCATTCTTAAATAGCCCCATCACGTAAAATATATATATGGAGTTTCCAGAGCGATTAGATAATATCTTACAAAAATTAATCGACAATGAAGAAAAAGAAAGTCACATCAAGAGGAAGGCTCTTAATATGCTAAAAGAATTAAAATCAGGAGATAAGGTATGTAAACTCCGAAAAGTCTTATATGGTTTAAAGCAAGCCGGTCGTGAATGGCATACAAAATTTGATAAGGAATTAAAAAAATATGAAGCACTACCATCAAGTGCGAATCCCTGTGTATATTATAAAGGTCAAGGGGAAGTCATTATTTTAATACTTACATATGTCGATGATATAATAGTAGCATCAAAGGATTTAAGTAAAATACAAGACTTCAAGAATCATCTAAGTCAAGTACTTAAAATTAAAGATTTAGGAGAAATAATGATCGACGTTCATATACAGGATTTGTTTTCTTTCTCAGTCATGCTCCAATTACATGGGAGTCGAGAAAACAGCGGACTATTGCACTCTCTTCCACTGAAGCAGAGTATATGGGTCTAACAGAAGTTACCAAGGAGGCCATCTACAGAGATTTTTGACAGAGATCGGATTAGAGAATCTCTCTACACTAACAATCTACAATGAATGCCAGCGCACAAGAGCTAGCAAAGAATCCAGTTTATCATGGGAGGACGAAACATATTAATGTCAGGCGTCATTTTGT
The DNA here is from genome assembly GCA_030586385.1 of Camponotus fellah. Classification (NCBI taxonomy): domain Eukaryota; kingdom Metazoa; phylum Arthropoda; class Insecta; order Hymenoptera; family Formicidae; genus Camponotus; species Camponotus fellah. The sequence goes on along the minus strand of JAPIVC010000227.1, from coordinate 211,540 downwards.
GCGTGAGGCTTTAAAGAATCATCTAATAAGATTGGACTATTTGTAGCGCAGAGATGATTGTTGATATATTTAAGGCACTACCCTTAAATAAGCATTATAAATACATAGAGTCATTTTCATAAAGTTGTGTTTTGTTTCTTTTAATTTTTAAATTTTTAAGGGGAAGTATTGGATATATGTAAAAATTTCGTTTGTAATCACAGTTTCTTTTTGTTATCAGGTTAGGTTAGGTTGGTCACAATGTCTGGCTGACGCTGCCGTTACGCTTACCGCGCGTCTCTTACTTTTGTCTCCCGTGCACAGACGTGTGCAGACGTGTACTTGTCGCTTCTGTATTAAAAGTCTAACATAAAAACCAAAGAGTTACCGAAGACTAAAGTTTATATAATACTAATTATAAGCTCAAATAAGTTTAACAATAAAGTCTGCATTTCTCAGAAGAGTGTGTTAAATTTAATTTCACGCTAACCAAAATCACGTGCTCTAACACATTTTTATTATGTTAAAATGTTGCTGCAACATTGCCAAAGTAATATTGCAAAATAATGTTTCTGCAATATTTCTGCAGCATTGCATTGCAATGTGGAATGTTGTAATGTTGCAGTAATGTTGATGTAAATTTCTATGCTGTATGGGTACGGTGACCATATTTTCAGAGAGAAAATAAAAGACAAGCCTGAAAATCGCCGAGCAAAAAAAACTATTCTCTGACTATCAGAAGTTTACGTATTATACCTTTTATATGTTGAAACAAACCCTTAATTTCTTAAGTAGGTTTCGGATAATAAAAAATAAAAACGGATTTAATATGAATCATTTTACTGACAAAATTTTTTAAATATAATTAACACAAAAACAAAACAGATTATTTATTAGTATAGATATACTTTTAAGAAATACTTTTAGTGACATTGTTTAGATAAATGGATTTTTTTAAAAGTACATTCTAATTTTTCAGAAAATCATGAAATTGTAAACAATTCATCTTGTTCGAAATTCAAATTATTATGTCAAATTAAAAATTCGCGTAGCTAAAATCCGCATTGTTCAATTTAATAAATTCGAGAATTTAATAAATTCGAGAATTTATTAAGCGTCGAGAAACCTCTCGAATTTTCTATTTACTAGATAAACTCGCCCATTCGAGTTATCTCTGTTTTTTTTCGTCACTCGCTCATCATCTCCGCTAATAACAACATTGTCAACTGTCACCGAAATCTACGCAGCATACGGGCATGCGCGCCCATGCGTCATGATTAGCTGATCGCCAATCAGCTGATCTAAAAAGACTGCGCGCATGACAGTTAAACAATTCTCGACGTCAGACCTCATCAATGACCAATTATACGCAACGCGCTGAGGTCACCGCTAACATATAAAATTTATTGGTCCATGTCGTAACGGACCCAAAATTCCGCTCACTATATAACGGTCATCGCGCGTGAACCCCTCGAAGTTTCGCAAATCTCGCTTAGTTAAAACCGCTTCGCTAAGTTACACCGTCAAATTTATACAACATCCGCTATTCTTTCTTCGGATTTCACCTTGATCTCAATTTCTGAAATCTTGTACACATATATATATATATATATATACAGGGTAGGCCAGATAAAGTGTTACAGTTTAATATCTTTGAAACGGCTATGGATCTTAATGTTCTTGAATTCGATTTTCTCGATTTGATGTGCTTTTTCACGTGGACTTATTTTCATTTTCCGCAATCGGCCCTTCGTGGGGTGGGGGACACCAAGCTCCGTTTTTTTAAATGGCACCTTCCCAAAAAATTAATATTAATGGATTCTATGTTGAAAAAGAAGTAACTTTTATTCGAAAAAATTTTTTTTACAATCATTAATTTCCGAGCTACAATTATTCAAAATTTTTCGGAGCGCTCACACTTATGTGAAACAGTGTTTATACAATCTTAGTCTATAGTAGGATTTTATTGTTGAAAAAAAGTAACTTTTATTTTAATAAGTGTTCAAAAAGCATACCATGTACTTCCAAGCACTTAAGTAATCTTTCGATAATATTTCTGCGAACACTGAATAGCATAGCTGGTGTAATTGATGCGCAAGCAGTCCGAATTCGTTCCTTCAATTCTTCTTCGTAGTAGGAACTGTGCTAAATGCTTTTTCCTTTATGTATCCCCATAAAAAGAAATCTAAAGGTGTTAGATCACAACTGCCTAAGGTTGAGAGTATTATTTGATCGTAAGACAATCTTTGTGGTTGTCCGTCCGCCGCGCTCTTAATTTCTGCGTTGTTGAGCAATCCGCGCTCATCCGTGAACACATCTCATAGTTGAATTTTGTGCAAATGCAGGCTTCCAGAGTGTCAACTTTCAATTACGTTTTTTCACTACTCCAAATTTATTTAATCCAAAATATCTTATCCAAAATTATTTATAATTGAAAATATTTTTTCAGTTGGAGCGTTTGAGCCAGGAAAACATAAACAAAATTTTATAATTTTTGATATATTTTTGAAAGAAATTTGTTTGTCACTAAGGTGCTTAATCCTTTCGTATCTCCGGCTTTCCCAAAAGAGATGTGTTTCATATGAAAATAGTTTTATAGATTTTTGGGGGTGCTGATTCCAAATTTATTATCAAAATTTAAATTCAAACTGGCAGATTCAAGATAGCGATTATGAAAAGCTTAAATATCAATATATTTAAAATATGAGCTTAGATTTTATTTTTTAAATATATATTATGTTTCTTCCTGAATACACACACGTTCGATTTGTAGCGTTGTTGTACACTTTTTTTAAACCTTGCATCTGCTCCAAGACTATATGCCCGTCGCACGCGTCATCATACTTTGATTACATATTTAAAATATTATATTATTTATCATAATAAAGTTGTAATCATATTTAAATAAAATTTTAAGTTTATAATTAGCGCATAAATTCTATGATTTTTCAATTAATATAAGGTTAATCTTATCTCTCTTTCATTCTCTAAAAGTTTGATTTTTTGCAAAATTTAGATAATTATATTTTATTGTAAACATTACATTTCAAAGTGCGCGATTTTTTTACATGTAGCTTGAATCTTCTTCTTTAAAACAAGCCAAGGTAAAAGTCAATCGGATTATTTATTTAAAAGTTATGATTTTGTTCGTGGTGGAACATATTATGTCCTGGAAGTACGAAAAGGTTAAATACTTCTATCCATTTTTCATGACAAGCTATTTCTGTACTTTTTCACCTCTACTCTTCAAGTTTTTCTTTGGTAATATAGCTTTGTACGCAATAAACCTCATCGAATAGTTCATCGTCATCAATGTTTAGTTTTATTTTATTTAAAATAAAAGAAAGACTCTTCCTTTGACCACAATGGAATTTCTCGCAAAAGAATCCAGTCAAATATTTCTATTTTTAGGAAGACGCTGTCCCATTGATTTAAATATTCGCCGCAGATTTGATAAAATAATTGCATATTTTCTCTAAATAATTTAACTTCATGGCTTTGATATTTTTCTAATTCTGAAATAATTTTTTTATCATTCATGGGTAAGAACTTTTATTGTTTATATTCGCTTAATTTTAATTTCAATTCTTTTAAATTGTGAAAAGTTTCACACATAGAAATATTATATATAATTTTGAGATTCTATTTTTAAAATATGTGTATAAAAAGTGCTTGACTGTGAACAAAAAATAACCATGCTTCAGTAAAAGGTTTGTTAAAAAAGGTTTTTAAAATTGTAAGACATTTCTCTTGCTCCAAAAAATACAACTTAAGAGGATGGAACAAATTCAAAATTCTTTCTAAAGCTGTAACAGAGACAATCATCTGGTTTCACTGTAACCAAGTAGTTTGTAATATTAAACATCTATATCATCACAAACTTTAAAATTTTCTGATTGTATAGATGTAAAAATATGAATAAATTTTCATTAATATAACTTCAATATCAATTAAGAGACATTCCGCACCAATAGAAATGCAGTTATTGCATATGAGGGCGGCACAATTGATGACAATTAACTTATTGTCACACATTCTTTGAATTTTATGAAAAACGTTGTTTTTGCTTTTTCTTTCAAAGCCACCAAAATTACAATTAGTATTATCAGCACACAAAGCCACTAATTTTTTCGTAGATATATTTGTCATATTTGTCTAATGAATCCCAGATACAATCTTTTAAAATATCTGAATTTTCACTTGATAATTGTTTTATAGACAAAATTTTAACTTTAATACCTTCGTTTGGTAAGAAATATCTAACAAGAATCGAACATAATTTTACATTACCATTGATTAGAACAGTCGGAATAAATGATAACATAATTCACTTTAGACAAATCAGTTTTTATCAAGTTAACAGAATATGGACTAAGAACATTTAGAATTATAGCTTCTGTTTTTATTCTAGCACAAGAATATTGTTCATCAAGACATTTTTCTATTAATTTTGAAGTGGTCATTAGATCAAAACGAATGATTGTGTTGCAAATGATATCTCCAATTAGCTTCTTTAAGAGCCAAAGATTTTTCTCTATCACCAAACGTTTCACTTCTAAAAAATGATTTTATCTATTTATATGATGAAGCCTTCAGATCAGTCTCTTTATGTTTTAATGTCTCCATGTGCTGTTTTATTACCGCTTTCCCACTATTTGCGATATTGAAATTAACCATACCTTTCTCACATCACTTTCCGTGACTGTCTTCTTCTTAAAAGGAAACTCTTTTTGTAATTTATCATTAAATACGCATTTTCTTTTAGGCGTCATAATACGCTAAAATAAAAATTAGTTTTATTAAAACTACTATATAAATGTTTTATATCAAAATATACTTACAAGGGGACATCGCATTCAGCATATGGAAAATTGGGATGCCAATTTTTTTGATGATTCTAGAGGCCAAAAAAAATATACATGTCTTGATGTTTTGTTGAATGCTCTGTAGTTTTCGAGTTATGAATATTTGAAAATATTGAAAAGCGGACCGAATTCGAATCCCGGGCTAGGCATTTTTTTGTTTGTTAAACATTCTATTTTATTTTCTGCTTTTTACAATATCGAAAGTAAAAAAATGTATTCGGTCATTAACAATCCGGAACCCAACACTATCACATATCCTCCTAATCCCTCTCCCTCAATCCTTATACCGAGTTATTTCCCTGTCTCTTTCCCAGACCATCCTTCTTTTCCCCCCTGTATACCTGTACTGGCCTTCTCTGTTAGGCTCCAGATTTCCTACCCCAACTCCGCCGGAACCTTCTTCTCCTCTTGCTACTTCATCTATCTCTGTTTTTGAACCCTCTTCTTTGTCTTCTCCGGCATCTTCTCCTTTCTCCATATCTGTTATCACTCTCGACCCTTTTTCCCCTTCCACCCCCTCTGAGACTTCAGAGTTCGGCGAGGCTCTGGAAGATTTTGCGAGAAATCTCCCCGATCTTGAGGAAGATTTCCACGACTTTCCTATTGACCCTCTTAGCCATAATGGAACTCCTGAATCTGGCTCTCAAGAATCACTAAACTACTTCCTAAGGGTGCGTTCGGAAACGTGAGATTTGGTGAGTTTCGGTGAAAAAATAGTGGGGGTACTATGTGCCTTCGCGTGTTGAGTGTCGCCGAACGCTTCTCACAAATACTTGATGTGTTTACAAAAATGGATAAGCGTCGACGAAATGTCATCGTTGCAATTGCTACAATAAATGGACATAATTTATTGAGAGCAATTACCGAAGATGGTACGAGGAGAATACACCGAAAATATAGTTATCCGCATAATAAAATAATAATTACATTCAGTGTTATGCGCTCAATATATAGATTTCAATGTCTTAAAAAATTTATATGATTGATATACAGGGTGTTGAAAAAAAAGTGTTACATATTTTGATAGCAGGTAGTATGGATCAAAACAAGAAGAAAAGGTCTAATAAACATGGGTCCTAAAACTGATATCTTCAAAGATATAAGCTATTTTGTTATTTGAGCTCTTTGTCATTTTCTTATTAGTCGTGTCATCTTTAGAATGTAATGAACGTCTTAGAGAATCATGCACTCTTTCAAATCACGCACCATAACTTCATTTCTAAAAATTGGTTCGCAATAGATACCACAATTTTTATTTTGTTATGTTGTAGTACATTCAGTTTCTTTACTGCAGTTTTTTTATGGAAGATAAATGATTACATTTCATATTAAAATAAAAATTGTTTCTTTATCTCTCTTTGTTTATTTTTTGTTTTTTAAAGCATCTAGAAAAAAGATATCCCTATTGTACCCCATTCTCCCCTACTCCTTTGTTCATTACATTCTCAGATCACATCAAAGATGACACGACTAATAAGAAAATGACAAAGAGCTCAAATAACAAAATAGCTTATATCTTTGAAGATATCAGTTTTAGGACCCATGTTTATTAGATCTTTTCTTCTTGTTTTGATCCATACTACCTGCTACCAAAATATGTAACACTTTTTTTTCAACACCTTGTATATTAATCTCAATAAACAAAAAAATCATTAATGTAATGTTACAATATTTAATAATATAGATATAATTTTATTAAGTAACTCACTCATGTTATTAATAACTTTGTACATCTTGCACAAAAATATTTCCATCACTATCAAATAATGGAAGATTTTTATCCATTATCAGTTGATGTCGTTCTTTTATATATTATAATATTATATCAGACATTATTTAATTATTTACTATTATACTAAGAGGTTATGAAATTCCTCATAAACAATACGTGATAACACGCGCCAAATAACATCGATTCCACCGATTCCACGTACTTTTTCGTCGAGTGGATTAGTGGCACTCGGTGTGTTCCTCTAAACGTTTTCGAACGATTTCATCCGAATGCTGATGTGTGCACACGAGAGGTGTTTCCGAACGCACCCTTAATCAGTTCTCCTTCGATCTTTCCATATCTACAGATGCATTCTGCGTGAGCCCAAACCCAGTCGACCACCAAGAACTGTTGATTATATAACCACCGCCCCTTTCAATTCCATCATCCGTCATGTTACGGGATAAGTAAGTTACGTTCTTCCATACGACCTATTCAATTCAGGGTTTGGACGTAATAATATACTTACAATTAGTAAATAATAATAAAATTAAAATGTAGATAAAATAAGCAATAAAACAGTAAACATATTTTAATATATATAATACATATTATATATTATACATATTATATATTATGACGTTGCCGTCTCGACGCGCGTCCATCCGCCTCGGCAATCTTGACGGGGCGCGAGCCGAGCGGCTGCGCCAGAAGCCGGATTACGAGAACAATATCGAACTCCCCGGAGAGACGAGCGATATTTTGTATTTTGCGCTCTTATTAATTTTTTTTGTATTTTTGTTATTTTGTATTTGATGAATTGCAGGCAACCCGTCGGAGAACTTCCGGCAAGAGTAATGTCGAGGGATTTCCTTAAATGGCCTATGACACGGCGCTCCCCGCCGGCGCGCGGAGAAGGAAGTAGCGCCCAAATGATCGAGCCACGAGACGCTACAGGGAACATCGCTCCTCGACAAAACAAGAGAGGACGATTGGCAGTATCCTACAGGAATGGCGGACGATAGATGGGCCTCCACCGGACCACGAAAACAGGGTCCACGACAGCCAGAATTTAAATATTCAGGGCCATTTCGCGCAAGGCGCAAGAATATCTCGCATGTCGCGAGGCGCAAGGATATCGCGCATGTCACGGCGCGATTGGCCGCGAAGCTGCGCACCCCCTGCGCACCGTAATTGACGCAGCTATCGATCCTGGATCGGAAGATCCAGGGAATCACTCTGGGCGCTCGACGCATTCAGTCGTGTTGTCAATCAATTTGTCGCTGTCGTATTTTGTGTCGCTATCGTTGTCAGGATCAAGGAGAAGACGATACCGAGGATCACCTCCCAGTTGTGAGAGGATGTTGGTGAGGTTGCCCATTAATACTTGTAAGCCACATACGCGACTCGGTCCGACGGTCGGTCGTTCTGTCGCCGTCGCATTTTCGTGCTTCGCTACCGCTCAGGCCTTGTGTCGAGCGGTCGATTTTTCGTGGATTTCGGGCTATCGAGGACAAGCGGCCGAGTATCGCGGACAGTCATAATGGGGGCCATAATAAATAAGGTATTGTTCGTCTCTCTCTTCGGGGTGTTAAACACGTGTAGCTATCGACCGAATATCGACCGTGTGCGCTAAAAATCGCGGAGAACGCGTATGCCGCCTGTGTTGTCATATCGCTGTCATTGCCGCGTAAAACATACCCGCAAACGATCTACTTACGGGCGATTTTCGTGATTAGCGACGTTTGTGTAATCGATTCTTAAGTGTGTGTGTGTGAGCGTCTAGTATTATATGTGCGAAAGTCTTTGCATCTCTGTCGCGCTCATTATGTCAGTGAGTAGCGCTTATTTCGTAATAATTATCATGTGTTAAATGTGTCGCGATGCGAAATAATAACCGAAAAATCCAGCTGTCGAAATTTGAACCGACTGCGCTGAGAAAAGAGATGCCGGGAGAAAAAATCTCCGGCGTCTGACAGCTATCGAATATTGACCGTATCGATCCGCCTATCGCAAACGAGATATATCGTCTTCGCAAAATTTGTAATTATTCTCGCTCAATTATTAGTCATGCTGTCGAACCTTTTGCTGTCGATTGGGATAGCAAGCTAAGAAATTGCGGGGAAAAAGACCGATACGATAAAACCTCGATTTAGGTGCCGAAATTCCTTTATCTTTTGGGAAAATATTGTTCGGTCTGGCGAAACCCAGCCATAAAAACGGGCTCGGGTAAATAACAGAAATGTCTTAGCGCTTTCTTTGTCGATTTCGAGCGAACATTCGATTTGATTAAATTATCATTGTTATCGCTACTGTTTTGATCTGTTATATTTCGTTATCTCATATTTTTGAACTTACTGTAAATATCCGTTCTTATTCTGATTTATTATTTATTTTATATTACTTTCTTATTAATAAATTTGTTATATTTCTTTATTAAACCCGCCTAATTTATTTGAGTGTCAGTCTCTCGTGATTGTCGATTTCTGTTTTGTCCGTCGAATGTCGAATCAACTAAATCTCGCATAATCAATTGACTTTTTCCAAGACCCTGCTCCTCTACTGTTAGGCGAGCTAGTTGGCCCGTGGCGAAACAGGCTATGGTTTTTCGCGTTCTTTGGTGTTTAGCGAAAATTGAATTGCGTGAAAGACCGCATCTGGCGCCCAACTTCGAGATATCGAGACGGCCTTCGCTTCGCCTTCGTAGCTCGCGCGCGAACACCCTCCATCCCTGTTCCGCCGAGCGCGAGTATACTATATTTGCTATGTTTTTGACGGCGTTTTCGCTCCCCTTCGCATTCTCGTCTCTAACACCCTGAGTATTTAGAAATTATAAGATTAGAATTGAATAAAACGTCGCAATATATATGTGTATATGTATTATATTTTTTATTTAATATTTAATAAGATAAAATTATAAAAGTTTTTTATTTACAAAAGAAATCTTAAATCTTAAATCTAATCTTAAATCTAAATCTTACAAAAAATCTTAAATCCTAAATATTACATGCTTTTAATTGTGGTATGGAGGATAGAAAAAACGACAATGAAATCTGCTTTTTTATTGTAAGATAATTTTTAATAATTTGGCCCTTATAAGTGATAATTTTAGTAATTTGGTCCTAAATATAGTCATGATAGAATAATTTCATTTACTTTAAATATGTAGATTGACAAATTAGATGAATTCATAGAATATTCACTTATAACTTACTTATAACTATATACTATAAACTTTTTGATTAAACTTTTTAATTTAACTAATTCTCTACCAATAATATATTATATATTATTATATACAGCAAAATATAGTGCTTCAACAATAGTACCATCGTCTAATAAGCAACAATTATTTTTATTATTTGTGATACAAATGTAAAAATCTTTGTAAATTTTTTATATTGTTTTAAAAAGAAATAAGAATGTATTATGAAGCATAATATCGTTATGATCACGTTTCAAACAACACAATCTGACTAAATTTTCGGGAATTTTTCTTTTGGTTTGCGACGTTAATTCATATTCTTTCAATCTTCTGGAAATTTGTTGAAAAGGCTTTTCGTCTTTTTTCACATGTTTTATCAATGTTTCTATAAAATTGTTGAACCAAAATGCGCTAAATTCATCTAAGACTCCGTATTTCCTAACATTTGTGCAATATGTCACAAATTATACACATTATGGCTGATATATTTGTTATCATACAATGTTTCCAAACTCCAAACAAAATGATTCAATAGTTGTTCCACATATTTACATCATTAGAAGAAAGAACTGATGAAGTTGAAATAATAATAGCGATGTCGTTCTAGAAAATGATTGTATAAATCTTTTCTCAAATGTTTACGTAAATTATTGGTCCCAAAAATAAACGATGTTCCGGCTTTTCAATATTTTACATATTTTAGAGCTCTTTGTTTTTTGTTGAAATTCGATGATATAAATTTATTAACGTATCAGAAATTTCACAATGTTGGACAATGGTTGGAAATCGTACATTTTTATTGATTGGCTCGCTTAACCAAAAATGAATACATCACTCCTAAATACACAAGATGCATGTAATCTAACGGAACATTAGATACCAAATATGGTATGTTTATGAGTTTAATTTTTTCATTTTGATAATTTAAATTAGAATTAAAATTTTCAAACATTTTATATCGGTTCTAAGTACAAAATCCTGGAAAACATTGTATTTTCAATGTAATTTTTCAAGAGGAAAACTTCAAAAAAAGGATAATCCGCAGTCGAAAATAGCTTCTAAAAATATCAATTTATTTAAATATATAATGAGTAAGTTTTTTTTGATGATATCAATTTTAGTATAAATCTGTACAATTAAATTTACATAATAATTACAAATTAATTATAACTTTTTAGAAGCTGCTCATCTTTATTTCAACAATAATTGGGAATTATATGCAACATAAAAGTATTGCACCTTGATTAGTCCAAGTAATTTACATTTATCCAGAGAAAAATAACACCAATTTTATATTAAAGTTGTATAATTATTAAAATTTGTGTAATGTATTAAAAGATGTATTTTTCAAAACTAAAGAAGTAATAAAAGAAACAACTTCTACAAAATAAAACAACTTCAAAACAATGACGAAACTTTGTTTGGAGATGAAGAGATTAATTATTTATTTTAAACAAGATTTTTTTAGCATTATTGGTGGAATTATTACATTTACATTCATTAATTTTTCTTTTGTGAGGAATTAAGATATGAAAAATTTAGAAAAATGAATTAAGTGACAAATATAAATTCGATTTTTTTTTTTACGATTTATATCATTTTTATCATTAATGATAATGTAATCTTGTGTTAATAAAAGCAATGTTAATGCATTAGAAAATTCTTAGATATATTTATTTTTAAATATGTTTATTATATTACAGTAAGGGTGCATTCAAATCTTGGCAGAAAAGCAGAAAAATAGAAGCTAATCAGAATTCGCACTGATAGTAACCCAGGTAGCAAGCATACGTTACGTCATTTTGACGTTTTAAATTGGTTATTCATTGAGTATTCTTGATGCCACGAATTGACGTTTGACGTAAAAGTGAAAGTCTAATGTCACAGATTTTTAACGTCATGATATGTATCCCATTTTGATGTTATAAAATGTACCATATTTTGACGTTTTTTTCTTAACATAATAATGTATTTAATAGCGAATAAAGCAGATTAACTGATTCGAGAACAGTATTGAACAATTACAACCATTCTATTTTTCAGAAGAATTTCGGATCGATTGAACTGCTTTATTCGAAAACGCTAGGAAATGCAAATATGATAAGAAAATAGGTCACAAGTTTTATATTTGTTATTATTATTTTATATAAATGTAAATAAACTTATATTTAATATATAAAATTTTAATATATTTTAATAAATAATGTCTTTCGTTGTCTGCATTTTATAAAAATATATTTTGCCAATTAATTGTACAAAAAAATTGTGTATATTTTTCGGCATTTTAATTACTCTAATTGATATAGCTAATATTTTCACTGCGCAGCAACGTGAGTCGTGCACAGATAAACGCATGCATCGAAAGAAAAATTGTTAAAATCTGATCGTGAAAGTCACGTTATATAAAAAAATTTTAAAGATTTTTTATTTGATTGATGTATTAACTAATTAACACATTAATAATAATATAATCGTCAGTTCATAATATGAAATATGACATCAAAATAATGTTATATTAAGACGTCTATATAAAATCATGTAATAAATCAGTCATTTTTATGATATATGATCAAAAATAATCAGTTTGGAATGTTAAAATGATGTTTGCTTGCTATCTGGGAAGCAGTACATCAGAAAGGCAGAAAATAAAAACTATGACTACCAGCACGAGTTTTGATTGGTTTCTGTTTTTCTGCCATAATATGAATGCGTCCTTATATTTCTGAAATTGTATCTGCAATTTGTTAGATAAAATGTATCTGAAATATTTCCGCAATATTATATAGAATTATATATTTCAGATAGAAATATATTTCAGACTATATTACCGAAATATTATTTAAATCTTTTAGCAATATTATAGTTATATTTAGTTATATTTGAAGTGATTGGGGATATTGAAACATTACAGAAATGTTGCACAAAGAGTAAAATATTTCTATAATATTATTGAAAAGCGTAATATTTCAAATGAAATATAGCAGCAATATTTCAATAATATAATATGCTGAGTGGTTATATTTTTTCAAATATATTACATTGCAATGTTGCTAACTTTTCGTTGCAATATTACAGAAAGCATACATCTTAACGTTGCCGCAATTTTATAACAATAATGCAGTAAAATTTCCCAACCAATTTGCAATATTGTAATGTTTCAATGAAATTATTCTGTAATAGTTTGCAGTTTTTTGTACTGTATGGATGTTGACTTGTTTGTATTCATTATTCATGCTTTTCATACATTAACTGATATGCATATAATAATTGAAAAAGCTTCTCAGTAAACACTATTTATTAAAGTAATATAACATATTAACTTAAGAGATGCAAAATATATCTTTATTTATCTTCTGATGCAAAAAAGATTTAGAATATTAAACAGATTGTTCGAAAAATCGAATGGTTAAGTAGTCTTCTACTTATATTGCTTATTTGAAATGAAAAATCGGAATTTAATTTTTATCTAAATTAAATTTCTCGAATTTTTATTATAACTTAAATATAAGTTATTTTATTATTTATTTAATTACGTTTGATCAATCATTAGTACTATATAGATCAGTGCTGGAATTTACTTATAACTTTCGGCCAGATTTCTTAATTTATGCCTATTGTTTCCCTCCTACCGCTTGTGTCTTAGCGATCGCGCCGCCGGTCGCTCGTAATTAAGGAGCGCTCAGGAACGTGCGCGTTACAAATGTAATATGACAATCTATCTAAATTCTCTTTATTGTTTATTAATAATAAAAATAATTGTTCTATTATTAATTATGTATATGTTCTGTAACAATTTAAAATATTTGTGTTTTAAACATAATTAATAATAGAAGCGGTCGCTAAGGCGTGAATGGTAGGAGGAGAACAGTAGGTGTAAGCTAAGAAATCTGGTCGAAAGTTGCAAGTAAATTTCAGCATTAATCTGTAATATTAAATTGTATATTTTTATATATATATTACATAATATTATAATATGACAATATTTTGCAAGTAGCAAAATAACATCATAATCAAATTGATATTACTTTTATTTTTATGTTCTTTTTCAATTATTAGTCGTCAATGTTATAAATCATAAATGACTGTAAATAGATTATGCTCATACAGCACCGAAAAAGATTGCAATACGTTATATATACCTAACATTGTAGTATTGCATAGAAGTTGTGAAATGTTATTGCAAGCTTGTAGTAACATTGAAATGTTGCTCTTAGAAATATTATAATATAAGATCATAATATTGTTACGGTGCAATGTATTTGTAATATTAAAACATGTTTAGCTATAAATGTAGAATGCTTTAAATTTAATGAATAAGCTTCGAAAATATAAAAGGTTTAATAATGCAAAGGAAAAAATGTCTTTAAAAAACGTCTTAGTGTTTCTTGTTAAATGTTTCTCTTTTAACGTTTCTTATTAAATATGTAAATCTCGATAATCTATATACAATTATTTTATATACACTCAACATCAGAATATTTAAATATGTGCAATAAATGGACTATTTCCCATTTACCCTCCCAATTGAGAAAAATCTGTTTAATATTCTGAATGCCAACGAGGGATCCAAATTATTAAACAAATAATTTGATTCAGAATATTAAACAAATCAAGCCAGTTTATCAGAAATTAAACTGACACAAGACAAGAAATATACCTTACTACATTAATTCTTTGTAAACTCTATATTTTAGATGAAAATTTGAATACGAGTTAGTTAAGTTTGGTGTTGCCGTATAGTGGCAAGTGAAAAAATATGTCATACGCTATTATACAGGGTATCCGTCAATTTTCGACCTTAACGAAATAAGGAAGTAGATTGGCTCAAATTAAAAAGGAATGACTTGTATTGTTTTGGGATTGTCGCAATAATTAACGAAAAGTTAAATAAAGAAGATCGGCCAATCTGCATGAGTAGAAGCGCGGGGACGAGAGTCGTCCCACTGTAATCCGACACTACGAGCGCGGCAAAGCGGTGGGCAGGTTGTTCTCCGAGACATGATGGTGGTTTGCGATATATCGCAATACCGCGCCGAAAAATGACCCGTCCTTTTAGTGGCGAGAAAATGATGCGCTATCATTTCCACACTACCCCACCGCGGTAGATAGCATGGTGCGCTTTTTTTATAGTGGTTTTCCCCATAGGCCTATTCCACTCTCAATTTGAAAATTATTCAAAATGCCATTACTATACGCTGAATGTATCATAAATGTAAAAAATTGATGGTGACAGTATCTTTACAAAAATTGATCCGTGGTTAAAAATTTCTCGATAAAATGTATTGCATACGTTGATAAAATGCTTCAAGAATTCTTTCTTCATCTCGTACGAAAGTGCTGCTAGACCGGTTATCTTGATGCACGACACGCAATTTCACATAATTATTGCACAACACGTAAAATTATACGGCCACTTGGTTTTCGTTAACGCCCGGGGAAATGATTCCATGTAAATTGCGGCTGCACGATAAGTTTTTTCTCCTGCTAGTTCGTGCCATAATCATATCCGTATATTCTTGCAGAGTATACTTCATTTTCATTGTTAATTTACTACGCAAACACAAGATTTTTATTAAAACGTCTTAGCTCTCGCACGCTGTTGCTAGACTGTGTACGCCAGCAGCACTCAACTACAGCTGACAGCTGAGCGGATATGTGAGTGTAAGCGTACGTGTGAGTTCGACGCCTGCACACTATGATTGTCCGGACTAGCGGAAGAAAATACTTATTACTAAAATACTACTCGTGCAATTTTTACATGGAATCATTTCCCGAGCGTGCACGAAAATCAAGTGGCCGTACAATTTTACATGTTGTGTAATAATTATGTGAAACTGAGTGTCGTGCATAATATTGAGATAACCGGTCCAGCAGTGCGCCTTCGTGTACGAGATGAAGAAAGGATTCTTGAAGCATTTTATCATCGTATCATTATCAACGTGTGCAATACATTTTATCGAGGGATTTTCAACCATGGATCAATTTTTGTAAAGGTACTATCATCAATTTTTTACATTTACGATACATTCAGCGTATAGTAATGGCATTTTGAATAATTTTCAAATTGAGAGTGGAATAGGCCTATGGAGGAAACTATTAAATAAAAAAAGCGCATCATGCTATCTACCACCTATAAGGTGTTGTGGAAATGATAGTGCATCATTTTCTCGCTAAAAGGACAAGTCATTTTTCGGCGCGATATTGCGATATATCGCAAACCACTATCATGTCTCGGAGAGCGACCGGCCCACCGCTTCACGTGCTCGTAGTATCGGATTACAGTGGGACGACTCTCGTCGCCGCGCGCTTCTACTCACGCAGATTGGCCGATTTTTATTTAATTTTTCGTTAATTATTGCGACAATCCCAAAACAATACAGATCATTCCTTCTTAATTTGAGCCAATCTACTTATTTATTTCGTTAAGGTCGAAAATTGACGGACACCCTATATATTTTCGCTATTTTAAAATGTTACTACAACATTGCTAAAATAATATTATAAAATAATGTCTTTACAATATTTCCGCAACATTACACTGCAATGAGCAATGTTGTAACATTGCAACAATGTTGATGGAAGTTTCTATGCTATATGGATGATTAAATTTTTTGTTATTATGTTGTCTTCTGGCATTACTTTGCTATTTGAATTATTAGGTTACTTTGTCCTGTTCATTTGAGTTTTCCTAGCGTCGATTTTCATATTATCATTAAATGCGTTTTCAACAGTAACTGTGTTTTTAAGCTACGCTCCAAAATTGTTATTAGGAGAAACGCAAGGTAAATGAAAAGAAACAAATTGCGTAACGAAAGTAACCGAGTTTTGGAACGCACTGGATGTAATTAAAAGGAAATACGATTATCTTATAAAATTCGAATACAATTGGAATGTTATCTATTTTATAATTAGCATTTTATAATTTGGATTTAAAAAATTTTCAACTTACATTTCCATTTTTTATTGCTTGTCGTTTAGCCAAAATGAAGGTGAGAATTTTACACGAATGGAGAAAACACGAATGTTTCCTTTCAGTTTTGGAATGCTTTTTGAGTGATGGATTTAATCAGAAATGCTTGAAGAGATTTTAAAATGGTAGAGTAAAATTTCTTTCTAGAGAGGATGTTTTGGAACGTAATCCTGATTAATAACTGCTATAACATCAATTCTGACATTTGTTCTCAAAAAGCGGAAATGAATATATATTGTCCTTTTCTAATATTATCCATTTATGCTTCTGGTACCATTTCTTAGAAAAGATTGTAATTGTTGAGCTGCACCCTAACAAAAATTAAAATAAAATCATTAATAATAAATATAATTCTAAAAATATTTTAATATGTGTGGTATAATATACATATAATATATAAAGTATTATAAAAAGTTTTTTTATTTTATTCTTAATTATGTTAATTATCTTATTCAAAAATATAGAAAACGAAATAAATAGAAGAAAACTATTTTGCATACTTTTACAATTTATTTTCGTAATTTATTTTATATAGAGTTATAATTTATTTTATATAGTTATTTTATAATTTACTTTTCAAAAATATTTAATTAAAAATTAAAAATTTTGCTTTTAAAGAATACTTCTTCATAAAACAAATTTAATTTAATAAATGCATATATTAGATATCTTAAAAACAAAGATAAAAGTCATTTTACAGCAAGATAAAATTTTAGAATTTTAGATTTTGGCTAAATTTTTTTATTACAACCACAAGTAAGAAAAGTAAAAGTAGGAGAAATTTTTTCATAATAAATATTTACCGTAATGGCAGCGCCAAGAAATTGACCGAGAGCTCTAGTAGCAGTAATCAGTCCACTACTCGAATTTTCTCCGAAAAGAGGAGGTGGATATGTTGAACTGGGAGACCACGTATAACCAGGATTTCGATTATCTTTCGATTTAGAAGATTGTTTCGGTGTAGTCGGTTTTTTTCTTGTGCTAATCGTGCTCGAACTGGGTGGTCGATTAGTGGTCATTGTCATTGATTGAGTAGTAGTCATGTCCAGGTTCTGATACATATATTAATTTTTTTTAATTGGAAAAGATTTCAAAATACATGCATTATATTTCGTAAAAAAATTATAAATTAGCTTATCAAGTGCTTATTTGTTAAATCTCTTTATCATTAATAAATATAAGATTTTTCGAATTATCACATTTTTCATCAATTATATTATATAAGCATAAATCTGAACTCGATTATATGTCAACAGAAATTAATAATCTAAATAATTTTTAATCTTCCTCTGTTAAGAATAAACTTTTTAAATCCAATTTTTATTAAAGCAGCTCTAATTTGTAATTAGGTGAAAAAAAGTTTCAATAAATTTATATTTTTGAAATTTTAATATATAGTTTATTTATAATAATTCTAAATTCTCAATTGTTATAATTATTAAAAATATATTGCAATATATGAGCAAACATTATTTATTTATTAAGCATTTTATATATTCTAATATTTATTAATTGGAAAATGATGATTAATTTTTCATTATCGTGCACTTCTTTGTGTAGATATTAAAACATTTTTAATAAATCATAAATTGCAGAATATCTTAAAAGAAAATAGCAAAAAAATCATTACTTACAGCTAATTGCAATTGTTCCCTAAATTTTATTGCTGGTGTTGACGGTTCTATGCCTTGTTGCTTTAAAAGTAATGCCAGCATAGCAGCAGGATTCAATTCGGTGGATAATGGTGTCGCAGTAGAAATGCTAGCTTGATTATTTAAAATCGCTCTTAAAAAAGCTTCATCATCTTCAGTTATTTTAGGTGTTGTAGAAGTGCTAGTTTTCATTTCTAATATAAAAATTTATTATGGATTAATAAAAATCTCTTAAGAAGTTTCGAAGAAAATGAACTTGCAGTTTTAAACGTTGGAAACGTAAACATTAATTTGCAATTTAAAGAAAATTTTTGCTTATCTATTAATCTCTCTGCATGACTTCAGATTTTGGAATCTTATAAAAATCTCTTAAATGAATTCATTAATTTCAAAAAGTATAAAAAGAACATTATTTAAACCAATCTAAGCAACTTAATTGATTATTGATAAAATATTACAAATTTGTTTTTACAATTCTAAATTAAAAGTGAATTTATGTTATACATATGACTATCCGACATTTAAAACCTATTAGTTTGCGAGATTTTAATTTATGTGAATTTATTATAATTGTATTATATTTATTTTATTAATATTAAAATTTTTTATTAATATTATATTATATTATATTTAATATTATATTTAATAAAATTTTTATTATAATATTATAATTATAATTAAATTCGCATTTTATTGAAGTATCTTATAAAAAAAATATAATAAAATTTCAATTTTTATACCTGTTTGTATAGCTCGCAAGAGTGCGACTAAGAATTTCGTATCATCCTCGGGTGAATGTGTAGACGTAAGGACATTATTCAATCTAAGATTTGGATTGTTTAATAATGCTTTTTGTGTTGAAATTGAACTTGGTGTCGAAACAGAGGCGGAATCAATATTGTCTGCATGCGGTTTAGTTGAGATCACTTGGATGTCCGAAATACTGACGCTTCTTGGCGTTGTATGCGACTTGATCGCGGACATTATATGACTTGTATGAGTAGTTGATTTTATAGTTTGTACTGGTTTCTGAATCTCAATAGATTTTTGAGTGACATGGACTGGTTTAGAAGTCACAGATTTTGGATTTTTCTTAACACTTGCTCTTGTGGACGCTTCAAAATGGTTGCTGCCGAACAACGCTTGCCATAAACTTACACCAAATCCCACGGGTGCTTGAGTAGTAGTCTTGGGTCGCATTGTCGTTTTAGATTTAGCAGTAATGACGACTGGTATCTTAGTCGTAGTAATTGGTACAGCGTTAGATTGTATCAATGCGGGCGTTCTCACTTCGATATATTTTTTTGTAGTCGATGCAGTGTTACTAACTCTTGGTGATAGCGTTGATGAAAATGGCAATAAATCGATTATTATCGGTTCGGAAGATGATTCAAATGATGGAAGAGCCTTGACTGTATTAAGAATGTTATTGGATTTTACGGTTTTAATCGCTTTCGGCGATCGTGTCGGCCCAGGTTTAGCCAGTGCAAGTGCTAAGATCTACAGAAAGTAAAAATATATTATATATAAAATAAAAAATATATAATAATAAAAATATATAAAACAACAATAATTAAAAAAAATAATAATAGACACGTTCTTATATTAGAGATATTATATTCAAATACGTGTTTATTATAAATATTATTGAGTTTATTATAAATATTATAGAGCCTAATTCTTTATCTATTTTAATTTGATAAATATTATTGTTTTTTGCTCACCCTGTTTGCTAACATTTGTTCTATATCATTTAGTGTTTTCGATGTAGTTTTAACGTTATTGTTCTGTAACTACAAAAAAATTTTTGTTATATTATTATAATTTATATAATACAAAATATTATTATTATTATATAATACAAAATACTTATTATTACTTAATATTCTTACAACTTAATGGAAAAAAATAACGATTACTTAGGTAATTAATAGAGGATACTTCGATCTTGACTTTCATATATATTATAAAGATACAAATACTTTGAATCATATTAATCCAGTTTTAGTTCGTGCTCATACATACAGGATGTCTGTGCAATCTCCCCCCCCACCCCAAAAAAAAATATAAATAGATTTCGTTAAATCGCACTAAAATGTCATATACCATTTTGAAATGCACGTAAAATTCGAGATATTAATTAAAAAAGATTGGCGAATGCGCGAGGCTAGAAACGCGCGCCGCCATCATGTTTTGGAGAGTTTGTCCGTTTCCTTCCCATTGAGCGCTTCGCCGTGCACCAACACATTCATCAATTCTCTTCTCCCAAATTATCGCTTTGCCACGCACTGCCATTGTTACAATGAGACCGCCTTTCGGCGCGCGCTTCTAGCCACATGCATTGGCCGAGCTTTTTCAATTAATATCTCGAATTTTAGGTGGTGAATTCAGAATTTTCAAAATGGTATATGACGCATTCGCCAATCTTTTTTAATTAATATCACAAATTTTACGTACATTTCAAAATGGTATATGACTTTTTAATTTTAACAAGATCTATTTATGTTTTTTTTTTTTCTGAAGAGATTGCATCGATGCCCTGTAAATCTTGAAGGATATATATATATATATATATTAAATTAAATTAAGTTATATATAAGTTATATATAACTTATATATATATATACATATATATATATATATATATATATATATATATATATATATACACACATATATAACTTAATTTAATTTAATAATATAACTTTATATTAGTATATACAGGATGATTCAAAATAAGTATATTATCCGTGAAATGACACATTTTTGAGTCAATTCTAAGATGATTTTTCCTTTGACAAAATTTCGTCCGACGCTTAGTTTTCGAATTATTAAAAGAAGTAATTGACTTATAAGGGGTCGGATACAAGAGGCAGCAAAGGTGGCACGATTCACCGTCAGACGCGGGTGCTTACGCGGGGTGATCGTTGCGATCAGCTGGTCGCTACATACACACACACACGCGAATACATAATTCTCATTCTCTCTCTCCCTCCCTCTCTCTCTCTCTCTCTCTCTCATTTGCTTATTCGAAGTTATTATTACTCTTATTAAAATTATTATTTAATTTTTATTGTTACACATTTTTTTCACTTTAATTATTTTTTTATATTGTACTATGGTTTTTTTTTACGAGAAAGGGGAAAATGCATTTTATGCATACTCACCGGGCGATCCGGTGAGTGGGACTCGAGCCGACCCAGTCGAATTACCAACTCGGTACCTACTACTCCCTACCTACTAAAAACTCCTCTCTTTCGAATGTTCTCTAACACTGTTTATTTGACATCCCTAAATTTGTTTTCACACAACAGAATAATTATTATTATCTTGTTCGATGTATTGCTATAATTTCGTGAGAAATGAATTTTCCAGTAGATCGTACTTTCATTCAAATTGGACGTAGATATCACGTTTTAAAGGACAGAGATCCACACTAAATAATTAATCGAAAATTCTTTTTTCTTTTATAAACTGTATTCTTTTATAAACTTCAACATAATCACATTCATTCACTCACTTGATAAGACGAGAAATTTACCAATGACTCTATCATTAATCACTATTAATCACTGTCGAATAATAACTGTTAGCTATTAAAAATCACTAGGTTAAGGAACTCTTGTCTGCCTCTTGTATCCGATCCGTTATAAATTAATTACTTCTTTTAATAATTCGAAAACTAAGCGTCAGACGAAATTTTGTCAAAGGAAAAATCATTTTAGAATTTACTTAAAAATGTGTCATTTCGCGAATAATATACATATTTTGAATCACCCTGTATAAACAAATTCTTCCATGATTTTGACTTTGACTATATTGTCACGATTTTGAGTAATTTAAAAAAAAATCTTTATTATTTATAGTTTATTAAAAAATTATTTAAAAAAAATTATAAATACAACTTCAGTTACTTGAGCAATCTTTAATGAATAAAAAAATAAAAACTAATAAGCGAAATTTATGTATTGTTCTATGGAAAATTTTCTAATATTTTTCAATCACTATATCTACTTTTTAATTTTTTTATATTCTTGTTATTTTAATTTATCGTAAAAAAACGTTAAAAAATCGCTAATATAATTAGAGAAAAATGAAATTGATTTACCAATGAATTCAGGAAAGTCAAATCTTCGAATGTTGTACCAAAGACGTTCTCCTTCGTATTCATTTGTAATTCGTTTAATATGTTGTTTGCCGATATTGTTGCAGTAGGTAATGAGACTTTATTTGAACGTTTTGTTATATCCGATAAAGTGTTAGCTTTTATGGTGGCTGTTGTAAGCTGAGGAAAAGTAGATATACTACTCTTTACTTGACTTATCGTAGTCGTTGAAGTCGGAATGGTAGTTGTTGTAGAAGTGGTAATTGTTGTAGGAGTGGTAGTTATTGTAGGAATGATCGAACTAGTAGTTGTTATAGTTGCAGCAGTTGTAGTTGCAGCAGTTGTAGTTGCAGCAGTTGTAGTTGCAGCAGTTGTAGTTGCAGCAGTTGTTGTAGTTGCAGCTGTCGTCGTAGTAGCAGCTGTTGTTGTAGTTGCAGCTGTTGTTGTAGTTGCAGCTGTTGTTGTAGTTGCAGCTGTTGTAGTCGCAGGTATTGTTGTAGTAGTAGCAACAATAGTTGTTGGTACAGTAGTTGGTATTGATATAGTAGTAATAGGAGTAGTAGTTGTAATCGGGTTAATTGATATAGTTGTTGGTTTGTTTTCAAGATTCGTTGAAGTTATACTATTTATAACCGGCGTGAAGACTTCCACCAAGGAATTTATAGGACGTGGCATAATCGGTACATCATTTTCAGCCGACTGTAAATAATACAAAGAATTTGTTGCAGAAAATATAAAATAGATAGAAAACGAAAAAGACATTTAACAGATATTTAAAATTATTATCTATCTTATCCCAGTGAGAAATGAAATCGAAAAATAAGATTGAAAAGACGGAGGGTTGTTAGACGTCTATTCTGTATATGATTGAAATTAATATCCAATTAACTTTTTAATTAGTCGAAAATTTTATTTCTCTTGACTGTAGGAATGTTTTTTTGCAAGGGACTGCTCAGTTTGGATCCTGAGTGAATACTCGTAAATTATATGTTAATTGATAGAAAGGTACTCAAGAAATAAACAAAACAAAAGGTTTTAATTGAAGTTTGGTATTTATACAAATTTTATCTCTTCAGATTTTTTCCTTCGTCAAATTTTTTTAATATCATAAAAATATCACTGACTGGTGATCCTGTATCAGTGGGTAATTTATCCCAATTGATACATTCATTGTTCATTTATTTTCTCTATCTAGGGCAAATTTCAGAGGTATTATCATCATTACAATCAATTCCGAATTTCTCTGACTTAACGGCATAGATCACGTCTATGGATCTAGTCAAATTAATGAATATACATTTCACATACATAGTTATGCCCGTAGATCATAATCGATATTATCGAAGTGCACGGCGCAACCGTTCGACACATCCGGTACTCCCGAAATAAAGATACATTTTATTATTATAAAAGGTACGAGGACCTTTAATGACTGACAACGTAGCACAATACAACAACACAAAATACGAAACACGTAATTTAAAAATTAAAATACGCAAATAATCAGAGTCGTCGGAAACGCGTTCGGACAGCTTGCTCGAATCTCTCTTGTCTAGTCTTCTTTTTAAAAAATCTTTAACAACGCGTTAGAGAATAATTTTTAATGCCGACTTGATTTAACACGAACTTAGGGACGTAACAATATTATTTTATTTGATACAGTCTTTAGTACAATCCGTTATTAGTGTTCCCTCTACTGCGAGCAGGTATCTTAGACATAGAGATATCGGACAACACTAGTAGTATACATATATACACGATGTCTGTGCAACCTTTTCGGAAAAAAAAAATAAGTAGATCTCGTTAAATCGAACTAAAAAGTCATATAACATTTTAAAATGCACCACGTAAAATTTAAGATATTAATTAAAAAAGATCGGCCAATGCGCGTGGCTAGAAGCACGTGACGACGAAAGCGGTCTCACTGTAACATAATAACAACGTGCGGTGAAGCGGTGATTGGAGAGAAAAGGAGCGATGAGTGTGTTGGCGCGCGGCGAAGCGTAAGTGGGGAGGGAACGGTGGACGGACTCTCCAAAACATGATGGCGGCGCACGCTTCTAGCCACGCGCATTGGCCGATCTTTTTTAATCAATGTCTCGAATTTTACGTAGCGCATTTCGAAGATATATAATTTTTTAGATTGATTTAACGAGATTTACTTATGATTTTTTTTCTGAAGATATTGCACAGACTATATATATATATATATATATATACAGGGTGATTTAAAATAACTATATTGTCCGTGAAATGACACATTCTTGAGTCAATTCTAAGATGATTTTTCTTTTAGCAAAATTTCGTTCGACGCTTAGTTTTTGAATTATTAAAGGAAGTAATTAATTGACGGGTTGAATAAAAGAGGAAGGCAAGAGTGACGCGATTCATCGTCAGATCGCGAGTGCTTACGCGGGGCGATCAGCTGGTTGCTACATACACACACATGGGAATACATAATTCTCATTCTCTCTCTCCCCCTCACTCTCTCTCTCTCTCTCTCTTTCATTTGCTTACTTTTAAAGTTACTATTTAAAGTTACTATTACTCTTAATTATTATTTTTTTATTATTATTTTTACTTTAATTATTATTTTTTTTTTTATATTGTACCGATTTTTTTCTTTTTACGAAAGAGGGGAAAATGCATACTCACCGAGCGATCCGGTAAGTTATGTGGGACTCGAGTACCAAGTCAAATTACGAATTCGGTATTCCCACTAAAAACCTTTCTCTTTCGAATTTTCTCTAACACTGTTTATTTGACATCCCGAAATCTATTTTCACACAACACCAAAGAATAGTTATTATTACCTTGTTCGATGTATTGCTGTAATTTCTTGAGAAATGAATTTTCCGATACATCGTACTTTCACTCAAATTGAACGTAGATATCACGCTCTAAAGGACAGAGATCCACTAAATAATTAATCGAAACTTCTTTTTTCTTTTATAAACTGTATTCTTTTATAAACTTCAACATAATCACATTCATATAATCACTGTTAGCAATTAAAAATCACTCGATTAAAGAAAGACACATACGTTATTACACGACGCGATATTTACTCGATTACAGCAAACAGTTTTTGGTTATGGTAGGTTACGGTAGGTTAAAGTACTAACAGCGTTGTCGAGCGTGAACATGTGCTTGATTGAAGACGCGACAATTTAGCGTATAATTATTATCATATGATATTTATACATTGTATGGTATTTGTTTTAAAATTAATTAGAATAAATAAATGTTTAATACTTTCACTATTAATGTTAAATATTATTTATTATTATTAATACTAAGTATTATTATTAAATATTCTTAAATATTATTATTAATATTAAATATATTCATTTATTATTATTAAATAGTATTATTAATATTAAATATTTATTATTATTAAATATTATTATTAATATTAAATAGAGAGTTCGCCATGGTGACAGAGTGTGGAAGAGAGAGGAAAAAGAAGATATAGAGGTGGTTGGGAGGAGACAGGAGAGTTGACATGGAGGAAGAGGTAGAAGTACCAGAGGAATAGGAAGGTATGGAGGCAGCAATGGAAAGAGAGCAGATGGAAAGTTTTTGGGAGCTAAAAGTCGGAGCAAAAGTGCTGAACTGGGAAGAATGGCGGAAGGAGGGAGAGAGAAGAAGGAGTAGAGGGAGAAGTAGAGTGTGCTGGAAAAAGAAAGGGATAGTCAGTAGAAGATGGACGACAAGGCAGGAAAAGGAAGAATAGCAGAACGGCTGAGATGGAGAGTGGATGGCGCTAGAGGCTGGACGAAGGAAAGAAGCCGGAAGAAAGGCAAAGGGAGAGTGGAGGAAACGGGGAAGATGGAGAAAGGGAGGAAGGAATAGTGGAAGATGGTGGAAGAGAAAGAGGAAGAAAGAAAGAAGAGGAGAAAGGCTAGGGAAAGGAGAGGAGAGGAGAAGGGAGAAGATTTCAGAGAAGAAGTCAAGAGGACGATAGGAGAGGACATATATGGAGGAAGTTTGAAGAAAGGAGGGAGAGAGTGAGGAGGGAAAGAGAGAGAAGAAAGAAAGGAAGGAAAGGGAGAGGGGGAAGTGATGAAGAAGAGAAGAGAAAGAGAAGGAGAAATGTAGTGTGGAAAGGAGTAGAGGGAGACAGTGCGAAGGAAAGAGAAGGTTGATGGAGGGGATTGTGATAGAGGAGCTAGGGAAAAGAGTAGAGATTTGTGAGGTATGGGAGAGAAAGGAGAGCGCGGGAATGGTGCTTATTGTAAAGATGGGGAAGTTGAGAGATGCGATAGAATTATTGGAGAGAGGCTGGGAAATAAGACGGAATTGGGAGGTGGGGATGGATGAGGACTTAACGATGGAGGAGAGGAGAGTGAGATGGAAATTGATGGAGAGGGCAAGGTCGAAGAGAGTGAAGGGGAAGGTAGTGGTGAACAGGAGAATATGGATAAATGAGGATGGGATATGGAAAGAAATGGATGGTATGAGGAAACAGAGGAGACGGAAGGGGAAAGTGATGAAGAGGGAGAGAGGAGAAGGAGGGGCAAGATGGTAGGGAATAGAGGGTAGGAGAAGGAAGGAGGTAGAAGAGAGGGGGGACGAGTAGGGACAGAGGAGAAAGATAGAAAAGGTTAGGAGAGAGGGAAAGGAAAGAAGTTGAAGAGAGTGGAGAGGAAGAGTCGATAATCGCTGCGCTTTTGTCTATTTTCGTATGTTTTACCGTTATGTTCGGTTACAGAATGAAAAATGGAAAGGAAAGAGCTAGAGCAGGAAGAAATGGAGACGAGACAGGAAGGGATAGGAAAGGCAAAGCTCAGGAGCGAAAAGGAGAGGAAAAAGAGAGAGATGGAAAGTGGAGGGTAGTATGAGCAGAAAGGAGGCTTAAATAGGAAAGAGGAGGGATCAGAGATTGGAAAAGGAGGTGAGGGTCGGAGAGAGACAGGGGAGGATACGTAGGGAGTCAGGATGTAGTGATCGCACAATGGTCAGGTCGGAGGGGATGTAAGTTGTTGAACTTGTAAAAGGTTCGGAAATGCTCCTTGTAAAAGAGCCTTGTAATCCCTGAGGGACAACAATAAACTATTCTATTAATATTAAATATTTATTTATTATTATTATTAATATTAAATATATTTATTTATTATCATCATACATCATATACATATATATAAATACCATCCGTCTGTCTGTCTGACCGCGAACTACTCCCGCATTCGTGGACCGATTTTCGTAAAAGAGGTACCAAAATGTAGCAAATTTTTAGGGGGAGTCTGTTATGTAGTTTTTTAAAAGGTTTGGGCCACCCACGTATAGAGAAGCCAGAATTGATTAGCGGAGAGCAGCAAGTTATTACGCATAGAGTATAGCTGCGAGAGGAACAGTTGAAGATCGAGGGGGGAGGAGGAACGTCGAGCTACAGTCTATTTGTAATAAGTTAGTGTGGGGAGGGAATCCGCTGGGACACATCAAAAGAAAAACAGATGAAGGTCGCGGGACATGGATGAACGAGCTATACTCTATGCGTAATAATATGCAAGGGCATGTGCGTGTAATAGGGAATCAATGCCCACGCCCTACGTATTGACCACCGCGCATTCGCAGTGAGGGAGCGTAATTGGGAATGTCGTGAAAAGGAAAGGATAAAAGAGCGAAAACGGAATAAGAATAGAAGAAATTTAACGAAGGAAGAGCGAAAACGCGAAAAGAATAGTATTAAATTTCTGCTATTCTTTTTTGAGAAAATTTATAATAAAAACGAAAATTGAAAAGGGAAAAGCGAGAAGTAAGTTGAATTAAATAAGATTCCCCCTAAACGGGGAATTAGCGGGATGGGTGGGAGAAGGAACGATTTTTGACGTAAATACGGAAGAACAAACGAAATTGAGAAAATTTGTAATAAAAACGAAAATTGAAAAGGGAAAAGCGAGAAGTAAATTGAATTAATGGACATGGATGATTAACAAACGAAAGAAGAATAAACAAAAGAAAGAAAAAAAAGGAGAAAAGAGAATCGACAGAATGGATGGCATGACATGTACGTTTTACAAAGATAAGGGTTAGAGAGACGAAATTATTAGGAAAAACGGTAGACAGTAGGATGGAGAAACGAAAGAGGGAAAGGATAGGCAGAATTTTAACAAAAAAAGGATTAATAAAATGAAGAGGATAGAAAAACCAAAAAAGAATATTAAAATTTCAGAAATAGATGACGGGATGGACGAATTATTGATACAGGCAGTAGAGGAATTGGAGAAGAGAATGCGGAAAAAGGAAGAGAGGAAAGAACCTGAGGAGGATGAAAAGACGAGAGAGGAGAAACAGCGGCAAGAGAATGAGTGCGGAAGGAGGAAAGTAGTAAAGAAAAGAAAAAACGAGTAAACTAATAAGGAAGAAGAAATAACATAAACGAAAAAGGAAGAAAAAGAATAGATATCTAAGAAAGCAAAAAGAATATATATGTATATATATATATATATATAAATTATGTAATATGGAAAAGACTAAAATTAAAATAGAAATTTATTTAAATAACATTTGTTGACAAATGTTATTAAAAAAAGAAAATATTGATATGAAAATATTGAATTTGATAAATATGATATATGTTTGAATAAATTGAAATGTATTGCATTAGAAAGAAGTATATATGAAATATATTCAATTAAAAAAAAATAAAGTATAAAGAAGAGATAGTTAATAAAATTTATGTTTTTTTTTAAAAAAAAGGAAAGGAAAGAAAAAAAGGATACTAAGGAACGAAAAACATAACAAAGAATTGTTAAATTTTAGAATTGGATGATGGGAGGGATGAAATGAAGAAAGAGGCAATGGAGGAATTAGAGGAGAGAAAGGAAGAGGGAAAAGAAGATGAGTAGGATGGAAAGACGAGAGAAGAGAAACAACGGCCAGTGAATGTGTGCGCAAGGAGGATAATGGTGAAGAAATGAAAAAACGAGAAGAACAAATAAGGAAGAGGAATTAACATAGATGAAAAAAGAAGAAAAAGAATAGATAATTATGTCATATCGAAAAGAAAAAAAATATTAATTATATTAATTTTGAGAAAAATATATTTTTAAAAAAGGAAAATATATGATTATCAAATTAGCAAATTTTTTATTTTCATATCGAAAGGAAAAAAAAATTATATTAATTTTGAGAAAAATGTATTTTTAAGAAAGGAAAATATATGATTATCAAATTAGCAAATGTTTTATTTTATAATCAAGTACAATAAATTACATTGTAGACAAGAAAATAAAAAAAAAATATAATACAAATAAAACAAAAAGAATAAAATCAAATAATATAATAAAAAATAAAATTAATAATATTGAAAGTGTATATGATATATATGAAAGATATTTAATTAAATTAAAATGCATTGGATTACAATAAATATATATTTAATTAAATTAAAAGAACGGAAAAATGAAAAATAGAAGATTGAATGTATGTTTGTTTTTTAAAAAGGAATGGAAAGAAAAAAAAGGGAAGAAAAAAAGGGGAACAAATGTACAAAATTCGAAAAAGGAGGAAAAAAGGGGAAAAAAGAAGAGGAGAAGTGAGGTATAAGAAGAAAATTAAAAGAGAGGAGAGCGGAAGAGGGGGCGTGAGTGAGGGTCAACGCGTGAGGGCGAACGAAGAAGTGGAAAAGAGTGATTGAGGGTAGAACTACAAAGAAAACCAATAAAGGAAAAAAAGAAAATGCGTAGAGACAAAGGGAAAGGATTTATTTAAAATTACAAGTTTTAAGGAATTATAGGTAAGAGAGAAAACAAAATGATAAAATTGAGAAAAACAAGAACAAATAAATCCTACATATTAATATAATTAATTATTGTTCGATTTCCACGGCCACGCACAAAGGCACGGGTACGTCTTTTCGACCGACTCTTGCCCAAAGAAAAGAGAGAGGAAGAAAAAGAAAGGAAAAAAAATATTTAAGAGAGAGAAAAGAGAGAGAAAGAAAAAGAAAGGAAAAAAATATTTAAAAGAAAAAGAAAGAAAAAAGAAAAAAATTATATAATATTAATGGAAAAAGGCTTTGAGGCCCACGCTTCGTGCGGGCCGAAAAGCTAGTATATATAAGTACCATCCGTCTGTCTGTCTGACCGCGAACTACTCCCATATTCGTGGACCGATTTTCGTGAAAGAGATACCAAAATGTAGCAAATTTTAGCAGGGAGGCTGCTATGTGATTATTTTAAAAGGTTTGGGCCACCCACGCACAGAGATACCAGAATTGATTAGCAGCAAGTTATTACGCATAGAGTATAGCTACAAGTGGAACAGTTGAAGATCGAGGGGGGTCGAGGATCGTCGAGCTATAGTTTATTTCTAATAAGTTAGAGTGGGGAGGAAATCCACTGGGGCAGCAAAAGAAAAACAGTTGAAGGTCGCGAGGCGAGGAGGAACGAGCTAAACTCTATGCATAATAATATGCAGAAGCCTGAGCGTGTAATAGGGCATCAATGCCCACGCAAAGACCCACATATTGACCACCGCGCATGCGCAGTGAAGGAGCGTAATTGATAATCGTTAAATCATTAGGAAAAAAGAATGAAAATGGGAAAAGTTAAGAAAAAATTTAATGAAGAAAGATAAAAAAAACGTAAAGAAAATTAAACCAAACAAGGTATGGAAAAATTGCAGAAATGGAAGATGGGTTGGATCTGATGTTGTTAAAGACAAGAAGGGAGAACGATAAGGCAACAAAGTATGGGGGGACGAGGAGATCGAACGAAGTTAAAGGTGAAAAGGAAATGATCCACCCAAGCATCCATCAGAGGAGGAGGCACGTTGAGGAACGGATTACGAAGAATATGATTCTCCCAAAACGGAGAATTAGCGGAATGGGAGGAGGGAGAAGGACCGATTTTTAACGTAAATATGGAAAAATAAAAAATTAGAAAAATAGGTAAAAAAAACGATAATTGGAAGGCGAAAAGAGAGAAGTGAGAGGAATTTGCGAATTTGAATGATAAAACAAAAGAAAGAGAAAAAAGTGAGAAAAGGGAAAAAGTCAGAATGGACGGAAAAGATATTGGCGAGGAGGAGAGGAATAAAATGGAAAGGACGCGAGGATAAAAGAAGGACGAAAGAGGATAAAAATATATGAGGAGGGAAGAAAGAAGAAGAAATGAAGAATAGAGGTATTGAAGATTTACGGAAAGGTAAATATTAACATGAACGATTCAAAGATTTACGGAAAGGTAAATATTAACATGAACGATTTTTAAAATTATGGATTAGAGAAATAAAAATTATAACGAAAAACGAAAATCGGAAGGATGGTGGAATGAAAGTGGGAAAAGTTAGGAAGAAAGTTAAAAAATATTAATAAAATTATGATGAAAATAAAACAAAACAAAGAATTGAAAAATTTCAGAAATGGAAGATAGGATGGATCAAATGTTGATAGAGGCAGTAGAGGAATTAGAGGAGAGAATGAGGAAAAAAGAAGAAAAGAAAGAAGATGTGAAGGATGAAAAGATGAGAGAGGAGAAACAGCGGCAAGAGAATGAGAGCGGAAGGAGGAAAAGGTCAAGAAAAGAGAAAACGAGAAAAACTGATAAGGAAAAGGAATTTACATTGACGAAATTAGAAGAAAATTAATAGATACGTTAAAAACGAAAAGTTATATATATATATATATATATATATATATATACAGGGTGTCCGTCGATTTTCGACCTTAACAAAAAAAATAAATAGATTGGCTCAAATTAAGAAGAAATTATCTATATTGTTTTGGGATTGTCGCAATAATTATGGAAAAATTAAATAAAGAAAAAAAATTTTTCGCGATTTATTAATCTTTATAAAATTTTACGCACTATCATCCGCGGTGGCTCTTATCGCTCTTTTCTCGTATATCGGTTGTTTAATAC
This sequence comes from Camponotus fellah, assembly GCA_030586385.1. Lineage (NCBI taxonomy): Eukaryota > Metazoa > Arthropoda > Insecta > Hymenoptera > Formicidae > Camponotus > Camponotus fellah. Next base: position 179,184 of record JAPIVC010000227.1, on the reverse strand, counting down.
ATTTCAGAGCCTAATTCTTTATCTATTTTAATTTGTTAAATTTACGCGGAGCTAATCGCGTTCCCATTATTTCTACAAATAGGCGAGAGGGATATCGGTGTGGGGCTGAATAGCTCAGTTGGTTTAGAGCAGTCGTCCGGCAAGCGAAAGACTCGGGGGTTCGATTCCCGATTCAGCGACTTCGCCCCGATATTTTTCTCGCTTACATCTCTGCAGGGGGGTAAAGAGGGGTCTTATATAGTATTCTCGAATGGAGAATCTACCTTGGTTTATGCACCAAGTAAAATATATGCATGTCTTATTTTCGCGTCTTATTTTTCGCGATTTATTAATCTTTATAAAATTTTACGCACTATCATCCGCGGTGGCTCTTATCGCTCTTTTCTCGTATATCGGTTGTTTAATACATTTCAGGCCTATTCATTTATCTATTTTAATTTGTTAAATTTACGCGGAGCTAATCGCGTTCCCATTATTTCTACAAATAGGCGAGAGGGATATCGGTGTGGGGCTGAATAGCTCAGTTGGTTTAGAGCAGTCGTCCGGCAAGCGAAAGACTCGGGTTCGACTCCCGATTCAGCGACTTCGCCCCGATATTTTTCTCGCTACATCTCTGCAGGGGGTAAAGAGGGCTTATACAGGGTGTCCGTCGATTTTCGACCTTAACGAAAAAAATAAGGTAGATTGGCCCAACTAAGAAGAAATTATTTATATTGTTTTGGGATTGTCGCAATAATTACGGAAAAATTAAATAAAGAAGATCGGCCAATCTGCGTGAATAGAAGCGCGCGGCGACGAGGTCGTCCACTGTAATCCGATACTGTCGCGCGCGGCGGTGGGGGGTCGCTCGAGACATGATACGATATATCGCAATCATCGAAAAATGACCCGCTTTAGCGGCGAGAAAATGATGCCTATTATTTCCACACATTGCGGTAGATAGCATGGTGCGCTTTTTTACAGTGGTTTCCATAGGCCTATTCCACTCCAATTTGAAAATTATTCAAAATGTCATTATATACGCTGAATACATCATAAATGTAAAAAATTAATGGTGACAGTACCTTTACAATTCCGGATTGAAAATCCTTCGATAAAATGTTGCACACGTTGATAATGATACGATGATAAAATGCTTCACGAATCCTTTCTTCACCTCGTCGAAAGCGCACTGTTGGACCGATTATTCTGATATTATGCACGACACGCAGTAATACACATATTATTGCACAACACATAAAATTGAGGCACTTGGTTTTCGTTAACGCCTGGGAAATGATTCCATGTAAATTGCGGCCGCACGATAAATTTTCGCTAGTCCGTATGCCACAATCATCCGTAGATTCCTGCAGAATATACCTTATTTTCACTGTTAATTTACTACGCAAACACAAGATTTTTATTAAAACGTCTTAGTTCTCGCACACTGTTATCATACTGTTTACGCCGGCAGCACGCAACTACAGCTGAGCGGACAACCATAGTGCGCAGGCGTCGAACTCACACGTACGCTTACACTCACATGTCCGCTCAGCTTTCAGCTATAGTTGCGTGCTGCCGGCGTACGCAGGTGATAACAGTGTGCGAGAGCTAAGACGTTTTAATAAAAATCTTGTGTTTGCGTAGTAAATTAACAGTGAAAATGAGGTATATTCTGCAGGAATATACGGATATGATTGTGACATACGGACTAGCGGAAATACTTATCGTGCGGTCGCAATTTACATGGAATCATTTCCCAGGCGTTAACGAAAACCAAGTGGCCGTACAATTTTATGTGTTGTGCAATAATTATGTGAAACTGCGTGCATAATATCAGGATAATCGGTCCAGCAGTGCGCTTTCGTACGAGGTGAAGAAAGGATTCGTGAAGCATTTTATCATCGTATCATTATCAACGTGTGCAATACATTTTATCGAAGGATTTTCAATCACGGATTAATTTTTGTAAAGGTACTGTCACCATTAATTTTTTACATTTATGATGTATTCAGTGTATAGTAATGACATTTTGAATAATTTTCAAATTGAGAGTGGAATAGGCCTATGGGGGAAACCACTATAAAAAAAGCGCATCATGCTATCTACCGCAAGGTGGTGTGGAAATGATAGCGCATCATTTTCTCGCCGCTAAAAGAACGAGTCATTTTTCGGTATTGCGATATATCGTATCATGTCTCGAGCGACCCGCCCACCGCTTCGCGGCGCGACTAGTATCGGATTACAGTGGGACGACTCTCGTCGCCGCACGCTTCTATTCACGCAGATTGGCCGATCTTCTTTATTTAATTTTTCCGTAATTATTGCGACAATCCCAAAACAATATAAATAATTTCTTCTTAATTTGGGCCAATCTACTTATTTTTTTCATTAAGGTCGAAAATCGACGGACACCCTGTATAGTATCTGAATGGAGAATCTACCTTGGTTTATGCACCAAGTAAAATATATGCATGTCTTATTTTCGCGTCTTATTTTTCGAGATTTATTAATCTTTATAAAATTTTACGCACTATCATCCCGGTGGCCTTATGCTCTTTTCTCGTATATCGGTTGTAATCAAAAAGCTCGGTCAATCTGCGTGAATGATGCGCCGGGACGAGCTCCCCTGTAATCCGATCTAGTCGCGCCGCGACGGGTAGCTCGAGCATGATACGATATATCGCAATACCGCGTCGAAAAATGACCCATCCTTTTAGCGGCGAGAAAATGATGCGCTATCATTTCACACCACCTTGCGGTAGATAGCATGGTGCGCTTTTTTTATAGTGGTTTCCCCCATAGGCCTATTCCACTCTCAATTTGAAAATTATTCAAAATGCCATTACTATACGCTGAATACATCATAAATGTAAAAAATTAATGGTGACAGTACCTTTACAAACATTGATCCGTGATTGAAAATCCTTCGATAAAATGTATTTCACACGGTGATAATGATACAATGATAAAATGCTTCACGAATCCTTTCTTCATCTCGTACGAAAGCGCACTGCTGGACCGATTATCCTGATATTATGCACGACATGCAGTTTCACATAATTATTGCACAACACATAAAATTGTACGGCCACTTGATTTTCGTTAACGCCTGGGAAATGATTCCATGTAATTGCGGCGCACGATAAGTATTTCCGCTAGTCCGTATGCCACAATCATATCCGTATATTCCTGCAGAATATACCTCATTTTCACTGTTAATTTACTACGCAAACACAAGATTTTTATTAAAACGTCTTAGCTCTCGCATACTGTTATCACACTGCGTTCGCCGGCAGCACGCAACTACAGCTGACAGCTGAGCGGACATGTGAGTGCAAGCGTACGTGTGAGTTCGACGCTTGCGCACTATGATTGTCCGCTCAGCTGTAGTTGCGTGCTGCCGGCGTACACAGTCTGATAACAGTGTGCGAGAGCTAAGACGTTTTAATAAAAATCTTGTGTTTGCGTAGTAAATTAACAGTGAAAATGAGGTATATTCTGCAGGAATATACGGTTATATTATATATGATTGTGGCATACAGACTAGCGGAAATACTTATCGTGCGGCCGCAATTTACATGGAATCATTTCCCAGGCATTAACGAAAACCAAGTGACCGTACAATTTTATGTGTTGTGCAATAATTATGTGAAACTGCATGTCGTGCATAATATCAGGATAATCGGTTCAGCAGTGCGCTTTCGTACGAGGTGAAGAAAGGATTCGTGAAGCATTTTATCATCGTATCATTATCAACGTGTGCAATACATTTTATCGAAGGATTTTCAATCACGGATTAATTTTTGTAAAGGTACTGTCACCATTAATTTTTTACATTTATGAGTATTCAGCGTATAGTAATGACATTTTGAATAATTTTCAAATTGAGAGTGGAATAGGCCTATGGGGGAAACCACTATAAAAAAAGCGCACCATGCTATCTACCGCAAGGTGGTGTGGAAATGATAGCGCATCATTTTCTCGCCGCTAAAAGAACGGGTCATTTTTCGGCGCGGTATTGCGATATATCGTATCATGTCTCGAGCGACCCGCCCACCGCTTCGCGGCGCGACTAGTATCGGATTACAGTGGGACGACTCTCGTCGCCGCGCGCTTCTATTCACGCAGATTGGCCGATCTTCTTTATTTAATTTTTCCGTAATTATTGCGACAATCCCAAACCAATATAAATAATTTCTTCT